>JASUUL010000041.1:545000-932609 GCA_030449875.1 Aegle marmelos | reverse complement strand
TAACGAGACTATGTATTATGCATATGCATTTTTAAGCACTCGAAAAAAGTTTTTATTCATTGTGATCTTTCTGAAACATCACAACATCACAGAGTAAGGAAAAAAGGTAAAAGATGAAGTTTTTCCTAACATGATTATTATAAAGTTGCAAATTATTAGAATAGCCATATCAATTATCAGACTGCCACTTTGAAAACTTAAGCTAATTTGATTACCAATTATAATGAAAACTAATTGTGATAACTATAGGCCTATCATTTTCTTTCTTACAGGGTAGTGTGTTTGGTTTTGGTCACTCTAAACGATAATTTGGTGGAAAAAAAAAACATAATATATATAGCTCGCGAGACAAATGATGATGGAGAGATGCATGGGCGATTGGGTAGTGGGATCATATTATAATTTTAGTTTAAGTGAAATATTTTAGAACATAATATTCTTAAATTGTCTTGTCTTAAGAAGGGCCCAGGTGGCATTTTGATTATTCATTTAACTGTGCATGATATCATTTGTTTTATCTTGGAATAAGGATGTCCAGATATAAGCCACATGTCTTTTCCTGCCTCCTTATTTTCTAGGTTGCATCAATAACAAATAATACATGGACAGGTATAAAAAAGATGTACGTCCGTGATTTTGATAATGTGTCTGGATCTTTTAACAGCTTTTGCAAAAGACAAACATATCTTGTTCATAATTCAATCAACCACCAAGCATTTCTTGACCAACGTAAACGGGGCAGTTGAGCGACGTGGGCCGGGTATGGCATCTTCGTGAAATTTTAAAGCATTTGTTTTCCCACTTCATCGCAGTTCTGCAGCTCAAAGATCAGTGAATAGGTTTACGACCAAATGATCAAAATTCAAAACTGCGCTGTTAGCTGTTAAAATCAAGATGTTTCGAAACCCATCAAAACTTCTGGTCGTCAAGAAATTTTTTTTTTTTTCATTTTCTTCTGTCACAATTTTACCTCCAAAACTTTCATTGATCAATGGCAGATTTTATTGTATTATGGAAAATTGGCTAAGTGTCTGTTTAAGTTTATTTTGAGAAGTTTAGAAATAAATTAAAAAATATGAAAGTTAATTATAATATTTAATAATTTTTTCTAAATTATTTTTGATAAAATCATCCCACTTATAGTAAATTTTTAAAAGCAGAGAAGGAGCAATCTTTAAAAATCTAATTTTTGATAATCAATTTTTACATATCATGTAAATCCATATATATTCTCACAGATATTATAAAAATCTAAAATTATTCTTATTCAATTAGAAAATAAGATCATTAAATTTAATAAGATTATGGTTATTACCAATTATATTATGTTAACAAAATAAAAAATATTTATTTTAGTTGTCAACTATTATATACACAATAAAAAAATCATTTATACATGCTTATAAATGTGTGAATAAATTGTACTCAATATTATATTCATTATGGTTATTTGTACTCTTATAATAGATTAACACTAAAATTTAATTAATACATGTAACTATTTTAAAGATTCATAACATATTTAAAAAAAAATTTTATTAAATGTTTAGCTTATTCTCTTCACAATTAATTATTCTTATAGAACAACTAAGTTTAACTTATTCTCTTCACAATTAATTATTTTTATAAAACAACTAACAGTAATTATTTAAAAGGTAATAACATTACCAAACAAGTTCTACATCTTTTAAATATTACAAAGATTTTGATAGATTTTAAAAGCCTAATGAAATATGATTAATTTTAACAAAATAGGGGCTGTAAATTTGAGCAATTTCCCATAATTTAGTAATCATTCGCTATAAAGACAGAACTTTCACCATTTTTCACTGCCCCAGAAAAGAAAGAAAAAAAATGAATAAATGAAAAAAAAAATTTCGTAAGCATAAAAGTACGAGCAATCAATGGATTACAAAGAACCTTCACCAATGAAGGAGCAGAAACTTCTTCGAAGTATAAGCCAAATAAGAAAGAGATAGACATAAAATTCCAGCGAATTGTATAGAAAAGTTGTCACTTGCAAGCAAAAGAAATCGGTTTCTTATTATGGTTCTGTTTGTGCTTGTGCTTGAGTTTGTTCTTTTGCCCAATGCCATTATAAACGCATTCACGTCTCTCGCTTTCAATGATTCCCTATTCTTCGATCCAATAAGAAAATAAAAAGGAAATAGGGTTAAAGTTCAATTATCCGCTGAGACAAGGAGCGTGGGTTGTCCAAACTTTTCCGCTTTTCCTCCTCTTTTTCGTTGTGATATGTACCCTTTTATTGAAGATCATGACCTTTTTGGTCACCATGTGCACCAAACATCGTAGTGGATGAACGATGACCATCTCAGTCTCACGGGAAAGACAAACACCAATAAGTATTGGACACACACACATATCTATGTAGACGGATACATTATTATAACCTTATACCTATATGTACTCATGTATCTTATAACCTTTATAAATCAATAAATTGGTATGTATACAATTTATTAAACAAAAGAGGAATTAATTAATTTATAACCAAATTTATTATTTTATAGCTCAGTAAACCTAGAAGAACATATAGTCACAAGTCTTAGAAGGAATGTTATCAAATAATGACTTCCTAAAATATTAACTATATAATTGGAGAGAAGGGTAAATTAGATTTTCAATATTTAAGCAATTAAAATTAAATGTAAATTAAACAAAGTAATCAAATTTAAAATGAACAAGTTAATAAACAATCAACAATAAGGAGATAGAGTGAGAGAGAGTAAACACATAATTTTTATGTGGTTCGGTTAACTGTGTCGATGTTTTACTCTAAGACACCGCATCAAGGATTCTACTAATAAGCCTCTAATACTTTAATAACTCTTATAATTGATTTCTAATGTATCAGTAGACCTTACAACAAGAGATTATTTACAATCTCTTATCTCAAGTGTATCTAAACACTTACAATCACTCAAAAATAAAAATTACAAATGAATTTTCTTTCACATAATGTATATGATTATAAATGAAAGCTTAAATAGTGTATAAATAAAATAAAAACAAGTTTAAGGCTCAATGAAGATTGTATTCTTAATTACTAACTCAATGATAAGTCTTGAATCATTACCTGTTTGAATTTGAATGCATCAATTTATAGTTAGAATAAAAAACTAGTCATTATCGACTTTCCAGACAAAATTGGATCACCGTTACCTACTATTGGTTAATTGTTTTGACTAGTTTAGATTACTATTGCGCTGATATTTTAAATAGTTGGTTCATCATTTGATGTTATCAATTAGATGTTTATTTTCAGAGACTTGCAAACACATTTTGTTATCTATTCTTGCTAAATCATTGATGGTTACAATCAAAATTATCGCTTCACGCTTTTTGTAAATGGTTCACAATTATTTTTCAGAATCATTATTTTAACAACTCTTTGTAGAACATCCTTTTGGAAAATTATCAATTTGATGTTTTAAACAGCCGTTTGCTATAATGAAATTATTTTTTAAAATTATAGTTTTATCTTAAAACTTTTTATAATTATACTAAAGCAAAAATCATCATAAAAAATAACAAATAATTCTATTTAAAGATTTTCAAAACTTTTCAATTAGACCATAAACTTAAAAAATAAATAATTTCATTTATTTAAAAGTATAAAAAATAATTTGAGTTATTAAAAATTTAATTATTCTTAATATTGTTTGTTATCATCAAAATTATCATTATAAGCATATACATATTAACCCTTCCTGTACACAAAGACATCTGCTGCTAATTGTGCCCTAATTTCCTTTTATTTGGGGTATTCATTTTGTTAAGTGGTCTTAAACCTCTCTCAGTTAGCTAACTCTAAGGGTGAGACGTTCCTCACACTTATGAAATCACTAAAAGAACTTTCTAGCACTAATGTTGGATAATTTCAAAAACATACAATTTACACAATAGGCCTCGCTCATAAGCATAGACACATATTCTTCGTATTAGATTGTTAGGCTGAGATTGTTAGTGAACTTTGGCTTTGATACCAGTGTTAGGTGGTCATAGGTCTCTCTCGACTCCATAAGCTAGCTCATGGGATAAGGATATTTCTCACATTTATGGAGTCACCACCAAATCCTTTTTCGACTAATGTGAGATAGCCTCGAGAATGCTTTACCCTTCCTTACATCAGACTTTGTTTAGAAACATAGACACCCATTCTCCCTATTAGATTGTTGGGAAGATCATTGGTGAACATATCTTTGATACCAATGTCTTGGGACTCTCTTAACCCTAAAAGATAGCTCAAGAGGAGAGATTTTTCCTTACGCTTACAAAGTCACTACTAGCATCTTTCACAACCAATGTGGAATAGTCTTAACACAACCAACTATCCATTTCATTAATAAATAACCCTTCCTTCTTGATTAATCTTCTCACTATATTTTCAATTTGTCTCTTTTACCCTTGAATAGCTCTGGAGCCTTTTACATGCAAGGATGTAATCAAAGCATAAAAGTCGCTTCTTAATTTTTTACTGCAATTTGAGAATTAAACCTTAGTATTTCTAAGTACAATAATAAAAAATTAAAGATGAGATTCAACTAGATTTGAATTTTAGGAAAAATAAAGAAAGATGAGTAATAATATCTAACAAAATATCATAGTCAATTATATTTATAGTGTTAACAAATCATTAGTTTATAATATGAATATGACCAAAATTATAAATGTTGGAATTATGTGGTCATATTTATTTATTTATTTTATTTAATGGATTTTCTAATTAACAAAATAATTGAGATATTCTTGAGATATCTTAATTGCATAAATAATTTGTATACGATCTCACTTAATCATATTATATATACTTATGTTATCACTATGTAGATTTATAAAAGACATAAATATAAGTTATCTTATGACTAAATAAATTGAATTCATAGTTGAAGTAGAGCTGATTATACTCTAATAAATTCATTAAATGATTTATTTTATTCATATATAGATTTATTAATGTTGTAACACATCAAACCAAGTCACATATGAGATTTAATTATCCTTAAAATGACTACTAGACTTATTAAATCTGATCAGCATGATTTTACTGCAATATCAATCTTGAGTTAATTATAGTTTCATAATTGTAACTATTATTTCATTTGAGTTATCAATAGGTGCAACATATATTTATAATTAAGATTACTTGGTATTTTCGTGGAAGAAATTATGAACAGTAAAATTATAAATTAATAATATAGCATTTTTACAACATACCTTTGCTAGGTTTTCTATACTTGATAAAAGAATTCTCAGATTAGAGTGCGTTAACATAATTAGTATATTAAAAATAATCATTAAAGAAAATCAATACATGTGAAGGGAAGAGAGGTAACTAAATTGATCTGATAATTTATATATTAATTTAATTAATAATATAGTAAAAAAAGATTGTTTAATAAAGAAATCAATATGGTATGGATTTAATTATAATTTAAGAATAATATTCTAGATAGCATATAATTATAGAGGTTAGCTTATTTAATTAAATGTACCACTATTGAAACACTAGTTATTTAGGTCAAAAGCCTAAATATATTATTATTTAATAGAAGGTTTCATTTAATATGTTTGTGTATAATAAACCTCGTGTTATTTCACAAGATAGCGCCCATACAAAATATAAATGATGCACAACTTTTGGCATAGTGTTTTGGCTAAAAAGTATAAAATGCTTGCCTTTTATAGAAAGATCAAAGAATCCACAACATATAGAATAGAAAAAGAATTTATTTCTCTCTAACTTTGCAAGAAAAATTTTAATTGCTAACTACTTTGAATGGTAAAAATGTCACCCAAACATCAGGTGTTGCTCAAACTTAAGCTATAGTCCAAAAGATTTTTGGTTATAGATAATGACGTAAACAATTGGTGGTAATGGATAGAAAGCATAGAAAATTATTGGTGATTAGTTAATGACTTGTGAGCCTAAATTATTATTATAAAAAGGCAAAGATATATTATGTAATTTATGATAATTTTATGTTGTGATCCATTGATTTTTGTTACAAAATGTGTTTTAACCAACAACAATTAGCTTTTCTAAAAAGTATTATCTTATTAGTTTATCAAAATATTAACTTAGACTTGTAGCCCAATCCAAAATTATAAAATTTTTGTTGATTAGTTCATGACTTGTGAGCCTAAATTATTACTATAAAAAGGCAAAGGCATATTATGTAATTTATGATAATTTTATGTTGCGATCCATTAATTTTTGTTACAAAATGTGTTTTAACTAACAACAATGAGGGCTTCTAAAAAGTATTATCTTATTAGTTTATCAAAATATTAACTTAGACTATTAGCCCAAGCCAAAATGTGTTTTAACCAACAATAGTGAGGGTTTCTAAAAAGTATTATCTTATTAGTTTATCAAAATATTAACTTAGATTATTAGCCCACGCCAAGATTGTAAAAAATTATTATATAATCTAAGTTATAAATTTATAGAGATTGTAATTATTTGTTGGAGTTAAATACTTATTTAATTTTAAATAAGCATATATTTAGCTCTTTTATTCTACAAATTTCTTTAAAAAAAACTTTAATATTGCTTCATAATTGTCAATAATAGAATAAAATTTCTGTCTCTTTTTAATTAAATAAAAAGTCTACTTAGGGAGACATAATAAGTCTTATATGTTAAAAGAATCATGCTATTAAAGTAGAAAAGAAAACACAATGAACGCCACTAAAAACAAATATGAACTTTTTCAAACTCTTGCTTAGTTAATATGTACGTGTCTATAATAATGATTTTGATGATAACAAATAAAATTAAGAATGATTAAGTTTTCTAAAAACTCAAATTATTTTTCACACATTTTAAATAAATTACTATTTTGATTTTATAAAGGTTTTATGTATTTGAAGGAGAAATGATTTCATGAAATTGGTTACTTTTCAAGTTCATGGCCTAATTAAAAAATTTTTTGAGAACTTTGAAATCAACTAGTATTGTTTCAAAAATCTAGAAATGGTCTTATTTGTAAAGTTTTATAAAGATTTGAGCTATAATATAAATACAAAAGGTTTTGGGACAAAACTATTATTTTAAAAATATAATTTCATTATAGTAGTCACTGTAGCAAACGACTAACCACTTAGGAGATAATGGCTAGTCGACATTAAATAGTGTTAAAGATTAATTTTTTGATAATAACGGCAACTGATATTTGAAAAAAAGTGATCCAACATTTAAATTTTTAGTATAACGGTCACTTGCTCAAGTCAAAATGGTGATCTGATAAAAGCTAAATGCTGATCTGATTATGTACAGAAAGTTAGCAATCACCAGGATTTAGCTTCAATTATAAAATGACTCAATTAAATTTAAATTAATAGAGATCCAAGTATTATCATTAAGCTTGCTACTGAGTATATAACTATTATTGAGTTTTAAACTTATTTTTGTTTTATTTATTCACACTTTGAGCTTTCATTTATAACCATATATACTATTAAGAGAAAATTTAGTTATAATCTTTATTTTTAAGTGATTGTAAATGTTGTGATGCACTTAAATTAAGAGATTTGAGACAATCTCTTGTTATAAAGGTTGATTGGCACCTTTAAAGTTAATTGTGAGAGTTTTTAAAGACTCGAAGGTTTGATTAATGAAATCTTTAAGGTCGATGAGTTTAGAGGCAACGACGTAGATACGGTTGGCTGAACTACGTTAGAAATCACGTGTTTACTCTTTTTTACTCTATCTCTTTATTTTTCATTACACATTAATTTATTTATTTTGAATTTGATTTTTTTTAAATTGCGTATAAGTTTCTTAGTTACTTAAATTTTTAGAATCTCAATTCACCCCCTTCTTAAGTTATCTAATTAGTATTTCACGCTCTTCTTTAGAATCAAGAGTGATGATACCGTTACAAAACCTTGTATAAACTTATTTCATATAAATTAATGTGGCATTAACTTATTAGTTGAATAAAGATACTAAATAATTAAAATAAATCATGTGGGTCAAGAGATATTAAATTCAATCAATTAAATCATGCCACATTAGTTTACATAAAAAAAATTTATACAAGAGTTTATAATTATATTATTATCCCAAAATCAATATTTGTGGAGTATGATGATGAAAGCTATTTATGAGAATTGGTGCAGGTCAAGAATGTGATAGAATGCTTAGTAAAAGCATGAGCTTAGGTACAAGAGACATAAAATCTACCAAGGGTGAGAGACGTAAATTTGAAAATGTGTTAGTCACGCTAACCCCAAATTTCGCAATAGTATTTCTATATACTAATGTATAAAATTAAAAAAAAAATAAGGAACTATAACATGAAATAAAGTGAAAAAAAAGATAATAATTAAATATACTTAAAGGTGAATGAGCCATATCCCATGTCATCTGGAGAAAATAATATCAAAGATGTTTCCCTAATGTTTTATAACTAATTGAAACTACCTTGAGATCAAGTGAGTGTAAAATTTATTATCATTTTACAAAATTTCCCTTAATGGATGTAACTCTTAAATATTTGATGTGACAAAAGTTTAATGCTTTAGTATTCCATTGACTTTTGAGAATATTGGAATAAAGGATGACCTAAATTCACATTGATTTGAAATAATACATGAACCTAGGTATTAAGATACATTGATTTTACAAACTATCAAAAATTAGTTAAACTAAGAAAACTCACACAGAGCTTTTGAAACTAAAAATACTATTGAACTCAAATATAGAGTTTATTCCAAGAAATAATCAATAATAAAATAATCAAAACCTATTTGCAAAATCTATAAAAGACACTTATTTATTCTAAATATAACTTATTTTAATTTGACTAAAAATCCTATTTTAATAGGACTTATACTTAAATTAGGAATATAACTCAAATAAGTAATGTCTAAACAATAAAACTTAACTCAAAATAAGAAAGTAAATGAAAATAGAATATAAATTTATTAAAGTATTCTTAAATATTTAAATTTCAATCTAATTAGGATTTCTTCAATTTTTTGTCATTCTCGCATGGCAGAGAAAATTCGTTGTCCAATTTTACTTGTTATAATCTCTACGATCATCTTTACGTCTATAAGGATAAATTTTTAAAATAGATCCTCGATGTAGACAATGAGCTTTGAATTTTCTAGCTTTTGTAACAGCATCCATCCTATCACTCTAATAGTGTAAAATGAATTATTCTATCAACAAGTTCTCTAACATTACCTTCTCATACTTTTGTGCTAAGTTTCAACATAGTCGAGGAAAATGATCTCTTTTCATAATCTATTGGCCGTTGAAAGATAACATAACATCCCTTTTTGTCTTCTTTAGGCAAATCAAAACAAGTATGAGATTTTATCAAAACGTACACCTCTTTGCTATATAAGATCATAAGATGTATCAACAGTTACTTGTCCACTTGCTCAACAACATCAACATAATCATCAAATTTTGGTGGTTCATTTGAATTAGTTAGAGGACCTTGAGAAGTTAAGGTTGATCCGAATGGCCAATCAATATTCTCCTTGGATGAAGTAACATAGACAAGGAAAAATCATAGTTTTCCTTAATAACATTGTCTTCATAATTGCATCATCATAAACAACTTCATCAAACTATATCTCTGCTTTTATATGTATGATTTCCTATTTTAAAGTTTCTCTAAACCTTGAGCAATTAATCGCAAAGTCCTCAATATTCTAATGAAAAAAATCTTCTCTGAAGATGAAATCTTTAGGATATGCTGTGCTTTGATGACTTAGAATTTTTTTTTGGAATTTGTTTAAATTTTTTATGAGATTAAAACATATAATTAAAATAAGGCACTAGGTCAAAACCATAAATAAGCAAAAGATAAGATTACTGGTGATGCTAATAAAAAAATTGAACAAGGATCGGGTGGATCTGTAAGAGTTGAGGATGGTAAGTGTGATGGTGGTGGGCGTTTCTCTAAAAACTTGGTGGTTTGACTGAAAGTTTGAGACAAGCGACAATGGGTTGTGTTGGCTTCGATTCCGATGGTGGAGAGGACCTGATTGATAGTGGTGGTGTATGGTGAAGCCATTGGTCAACGCATGGCAAAATCCAACAAACGAAAACTATGGTGGTGTACAACTTTTAATGGTTTCATTGGTGATTTGGTGGCAAAAGGTTGCATTCACGGCTAGATTTTGGTGGTCAGCTTCTTTTAACTATGATGGTGGTGGTTGGTCAATAGAAACAAAGCTAGGCGTAGAGGTTGTGATGGTAGCTTTTATGGTGATTATGGTGTACTGTTTTGGTTTTTCAAATTGTCTATTATTTTAAAGCTAAATCATACAAGGAATTTAAAAAAAAAAAGAGAGAAATTTATGTGATGAGGATTGTCAAGAATTAGAGTTTCAGCTCTGATCCTAAACTGATGCAATGAAAGTTTAATGTTCTAATACTTTGGTGATTCTTGAAAACACCAAAATAAAATAACGTTCCAAATTTACATTGATTCGAAAGAATATTGTGAATTTAGGAGACTAAGAATCATTGATTTCGTAAAATGTTTGGAATTAACTAAATTAAAAAACTCACATAGAGTTTTCAAACTAAAAGTATTTTGAATTCAACTCTATAATTTATTCTAAATAATAATCGATAACAGAATAACTAAGGTTTACTTGTAAAAGCTACAAAAGACACTTATTTATATGAATTTTGACTTATCCTAATTTGATTGGAAAATTCATTTTAATAAGACTTATACCTAAATCAGAAATATAACTCAAGCAACCAATGCCAAAATAATGAAACTCTAAATAGATAACCAAATTAAACTAGAAAACTAATCAAAGTAGTCCTAAATATTATAAATTTCAATCTAATTAGGATTTCTTCAATTTCTTGCTCTACATCAATGCTTTCGGAATGAATCAAATAAAACATCTTACATACCTCTTAATGATTAATTAAGTTAATGATGAAATACAAATTAGAAAATAATTGGGTACTAGCGAACTTGGCAACAGATCGAGAATAAGATGTGTAATATTATGTGTAGTTACAACTTTTTTTAATTTCAAATCTTCCCCATAATTGTAATAGAAAAAATCTTGTCAATAATTTTTATTTTATCATTGAATTAAATTTTATAACTGTTATATAAGTCATTTTTACTTTCTTTATATCCCAAAATATGTAAGCTTTACCGTCACCAAGAATAAAATTGTAAAACAATAAATAAAGTTGACACTTAGAGAAGTCAGGATAGTTTGGATGAGTTTTAAAATATTACGGGTGTCTCACTTACTTTCTGCAAAGAATACAAGTATTTGGCTCATTTTCCTGAAAACAAATGTACAATAAAGACCTTCTATGTAATTTTAAAAATACAGGGGCTAACTTGATATTTGGATCGAGCTATAGAGATTAAAAGAGCATTTCCATCTTTTACGTTGATCAACTTGCCACGCTTATATGCTTAGGGCAGGAATTTTCATGGAAATCAGGGCCAAATGAATGGCACGTACGTCTTTCGAGTATTTGACCGTGATCCGTGTACAAAAGCATAGAATCTTCATGCTTCATGAGGTTGGAAAAGCCTTCAATTAAAGAAAAGTGAAAAACAAACAGAAAGTGACCAAAAAGAGGTTGTGGGTGGTAGCATGTCAAAAACATTAGAAAGAAGAAAGATAAGAAAAAGCGTTAATATTTACAAAAAAAAGAAAAAGGTTTCAAGAGTTGACACACACTTTTGCAGAAGAAGGATCGAAAGAAGAGGGATTTGTTATGTACGTGTATTATATAATGAAACATAATTAGCATATATATTTTTTGTGTATGAAGAAAGAAAGTGTATTATTAATAAAGAAAAAAGTTAGTCCCAACAAACCCTAATCATGAATGGAAATCTTGAAGAGGTTGGGCCCTTCAATTTGGGCATCTTTTGATCAGAAATTTCTGCAAAAGTTGAGTAGTGATGGCTACGGAAACAAACCATGTGAGTGGGGAAATTTATCTTTAAATCCAAAAAGAGAAGTTTGCCTGTGCAAGTCCAAAAGTCAAAACGCATCAAATCTCAAAGATCAAGAGTCTCTTCTTTTTATAAAAGAACCAACGAGCAATGATATATTTTTAGCCTTTCGTTTTACGTAAGCAGTAAAACACAAGTTGGAACTCCCAGGCCCCACAAACGTCCCCTGATCGTTTCGTTCACTTGCTGTAAAAACGGCCCTACAGGCAACTCAAATTCATTATCAGCTAATTAATTTCCAACCCCATTATTGAAAAATTGAATAAGTTGCTACAGTATCTTATTCTTATTCTCAATCTTCTTATGTAAGTTTCTTTGTATTCCTGAATAATCTCGTTTTTCTATTATTCAACCATTTTCTTTAACCACCAACAAATACATATACATGATATAAAATTTGAGGAAAGAAGCTATTAGTAGAAACTCTTATTGAAATTCTACAATGCAATCTAGATAATAAGAGAAAATTTAAAAGTAGATTAACACTCTTTTTCAATCAAGTGTTAGTTTTATTATATTATTTTTAAGAGAGCTGCTAAATTACAGTTACTGTAACTTATAATTTCCTTTAAATTATGTGAACAATATATCGTGAAATCCACATAATTTAAAGGAAGTTGTAAGTTACAGCAGTTGTAATTTAATAAAATTTTATTTTTAAATTTATTAAGGGTACGTTTGGGATACTTCATCTTATGTTTTAGAATTTATTAAGGTACAATATAACTACCCCAAACAAACTCTAAAAGTATTTATTTCTACTCAATTATATGAACCCCTAGCAAAAGTGCTCGAATTAGTGCCCTTGCGCCTTAATTGAGATAAACATACAAAATGAGTAAACGGACTCTAACAATAAAAATAATAAATAAATAAATAAATGAATAAACATGCATGGGGCAACATGCGTAAATTGGTCGAGCCAGTCCAGGTCTAATTTGAAAACTTTTGGCCCATTCATGCTCGGTGTCGAGCCAAGCTTAGTTCTTGAGAGGTTGGTTGAGCAGAGCACTAGCAATTAGCTTATTAAACTAAAAATTTATTTTTTAAAAAATTAGTTACTGACCCTCCAGTTTGATTGTTTATGTAGTAAATTTTTTACAAAGGTTTTATAATTTATTGCGTTTCCATGTAGATTTTTTTTATTATGGTGGTTAAAATTAGAGATGATAAAATATTTTATGGGTTTGAGATTCTATGAGTCTTTACTACAATTGAGGCGAATTTTAAATAATTTTTAGAGAATTGAATGGTGAAAAGGAGAAAAATAATTCTCAAATGATTAATAAGGTAGGGTTTAGTTTTGTACTCCCCACCCCAATCTTTATTATATATAAATATTTTTAATTTTTATTTCATAATTTTTATTTTATCAATTATAATATTGCTTAATAAATTTTCTTTCTATTTTACCTAATGTAAATAGGTTATGACTAAAAGAATATTTTACAATATAATTCTTATTGAACCTAAAATATTATTATATTTTCTTTTCTCTCTTAAAGTGTTGTTCTCTTCAAATATTTTTGAATTTTAATATTATTTCAAGATATTGATTCGAGCTTTTAGACATTTTTAAAAAATAATTTAAATACTTTATAATATTATAATAATTTTATTTAAACTTTTAATTTTTAGTGTATTGAAATTATATATCTATACTTGTTATAAAATAAGTAATTAAGGAATATAATGAGGATGGAAAAATCATTTCCTATGTGAGGATTCACATCCTTATTCTATTAAATTTATTGAGGAATAGAGGTGAGATTTTTACTGGGTTGGGGTGTGGGATAGGCTTCCCCACTCCCACTCTACTCCATTGTCATCTCTAATTAAAAGTTAAATTTGTCACAAATTTGATTGGATTTTTACAAAGTTGGGGCTATTTTTGCACTCTAGGAATATTATTCTAAACACTTTATTACTTTATACACTCATAAACTAAATTTAAAAAATTAATTTGTACTCTATACACTCGTTACATTGTCAAAAATATCTATTTGGTTAATAATCTTTTTTTACTCTATACACTCATAAGACTATTGAAACTATTCAACATACCAGACTGGAGAAGACAATCAAGTTAATATTGCATAGAGATTTATACGTTTAAGCATTAACTTTTCTTCCCAAATGAAAAGTAATAAAAGCAAAGCTAATTGTGAAGGGATCAATTAGGGCATCAATGGAGCTTAATTTCTGCCATTTTTTATACGGAAAAACTCGTCTTCGTATATTTGTTTGCCACGTACCCGAAGGTCGAAGCCGTTGATATATAGGGAGCTATTTCAGCAGTGTGATTTTTTGCTCACCAATTCTTAATGTTCGGCTAGAAAACAATTTTTTAAAAAATTAATTTCAAAGAAATTTCATTTAGCACTATTATTATTATTATTATTATTATTATTATTATTATTATTATTATTTTAAAGAATAAAAAGGGGATTTGCTCATTATGGTTTAAAGAAATAATTATAAAGTGAACGAGTGTGCAACATGAGTATTCAAAATAATTATATTATATTGGCTGATAAAAGATTATCCTTAATAATAATTCCAATCATGTGTTTCTATAATAAATTATTTTATTAAAATTAGAGTGTGCAAATAACTCCACTCTTTTATAAATTTACACCAAACATTTAATTGAGATAATGTACATTAAAAGTAAAGCTATTCTATGATTTTTAACAACTGAAAAAAGTCATCGGCTACCAAAACTGTGTTTTAATTGGTAGGCTCTAATTAGTCTTGTGATAGATAAAATTTTTGTCCTAAGTATCCTCACTATAAAATTTTAAGACTACAAAACTCCTCCTATTAAAATTTGTTCTTTCTCTTTTGTATTTTAATAGCATTCTCATTTATTACAACAAAGATGTTTTTACCAGAGAATTCTTCTATATACATACATGCATGTACATTTGTGGTGGCTATAGCACCAGGTGAATTAAGCAGTTACTTAGTGCTTCGTATTTTAGGAAGGCCCTAATTTTTAGGCATTTATTAATTAATACACTTATTAATGATTATTTTTATAATCAAAGATTTTTTTTTAAAGTTATATATTTAAGAAAGCCTAAATTTTAGCATCTTCCTATTACTACTTCATTCCCATTTATGATTATCCAAAAATTGAAAAAAATATAAATGCTATATTTGATATAATAAGTATTTATTTATTTTTTGTAAAAATTCTATATTTGATAATCTTCGTGGTATAATTAATGATTTTAACTGTTAATAACCTTTTGCAAATCTATCCATTGAAAGAATTCTCAAAAACACAATTAAAAGAATATTTTCTTATATATATATATATATATAATTTGATATTCCAAAACATTCACACACCTTCTCACGATCATTGGTAGTATTTGGTATCAGAGCCAGGGGGAAGTAGGTGATATATAGGGAAAAAGAATTCGTGTAATTTTAATTCTCTAAATTGGTATTTGTGTGTGCGGTGAATTCTTTACCGGTAGTAAGACCCGTTTAGGACTGGGATCCGCTTAGGGCTGTAAAACCGTACCTGTAGCCATACATATAGGTATTAGTTGAAAAGACTTAGGATTACATGGATTCTCTACTCTGTAGAGCATCCTCTTTCTCTAACTCTTCCTCCGGGAGGACTAGTGGTTCAAAGAATGTTGTGAATTCCGAGGAATTCATAATTGAGGACTTTAATAAAACCATAGATTGCTGGGAATTACTCAAAGTAGCTAAAGACATGATCTATAAGACAAAGAAACTAGATTTCTTAAAGTCAGATTACATTATAAAGACTGAAGAAAGAGACATCACTCTTTCAAAGCCTTTTGAGACAATCCAATTGTTCTTAGAAAGCTCTTTAAAGATTTTAAAGGATAAAAAATTCAAATATGTCCATGTAGGATTAATCCAAATAGGAATTAAGCCTCTGACCAAAGAAGGTTTAGATACCTCCATATTAGCCGTTTTGAGAGATGGTAGATTCATCTCTTTTGATGATTCTTTACTTAGCAGTATCGAATCAAGCCTCTGTAAAGGCCCAATATCTTTTGATTGTTATCCAAATATAACAATCTCGATCAAAGACAAAAATATTCTTAGGAGTATGATTCTTCAGATCAAAACCCATAATAACCACATGATAGAAGGATCAATCCCTGTTGCATTGATTTTTAAGATGTCTTATAAAGCAATGCATTCTGCGTTTAATACGAAACATAAATTTCAGTCTAAAAGGAATGAAATAATTCTTTTCCAAACTGATCTATCCAAAGCCAATATTATTGTATCAAGACCTATCCAATGAAAAGATGTCCATCTTCCTGAGGAATGGATCCTTGATGGAGCCACTGAACCAGTGATACCAAAACAACTTAAACCCAATACAGAGTTCTGAACGTGACTCGATTCGATGGTAAAGTCAATCTATCATTTAGGAGGTCAACCTCATCTAGATTTTCAGACATAGGTTCTGTTTTTAGTATTCCTTCTATAGATGGAACATTTACTAGGATACCTTCTATAGTAAATGCCCCTTACAAAGACCAACCTAGGTTTTCCACCTCGGATATTCCTAGTAGTTCCATACGTTCTGTTGATTACACTACTAGTATACCTCATCCAGTATATACTAGTACACAACAGAATCAAAGACAGGAAGAGCAGGAACCTTCTCCTCCAACCTCCCCAACATTTTCTGCTGTAATAGAAAATGTGATTAGCGTCTTAGAAAAACCATTTGAATTAGACAAAACATTGTTACATAATGATTTTTACTCTGATTCAAATAAAGAGAAAAGATTTTGATTTTTTAAACATTATTTAAACCAAAGGAAACAAATTCAGGAAGCCTACTATGAATTTGTTAATGAGCAAAAAGCCCATATTTTGTTTTTTGATTGGTTTGAAATATATGCCTCCAATAACAATATTTCATATCTTTTCAAAAATTCAAATCCTATTTTTAGAAAGACAATTTCTGAATGGAAGCTTTTAGATAACCAAAACAAGGTAGAATCTGAACACCCTCCATTAAGAAATATTACCATTGAACATGAGGTTCATCCATAGGAGTGGTGATATAGATAAAAATTTAGATAGTGTTATCCAACAGAATAATTTCTTTAACAGGATAGAGAGTCAGATCCAAAAGTCAACCATTACTGTTTCTCCTACTGTCCCAAAGCCAATTACAAAATCTGATCTTGAAAAAAGACTCAAAGAGCCTATTTTCAAACCTTTTCAGGTTTCGAAAACAAGCCAAAAGCTTGTTCAAGATTCGAAATCGGATTTTGCTAAAGCCATTAGAGAACAATTAGATAGGATAGAAGCCTCTTCATCCTCATCTAAGAAAATAGAGATAGCCCCTGATACTCCCCAATCTAGTAAGATAGGAGTATTAGATCAGGATCAGTCTTCCATAGCCTCTTCTGACTTAGAAGCATTCCAAGAAGAACCTGAACCTGAGCTTAAAGTCAATAAAGTCCATTGGGAATTAGCACTTCCTGCTACTTCTCGTACTCCACCAGATCTGGCAATAGATAATAGGCCAAGTGCAATAAGCCAATCTCAGTTTAATGCATCCTCAGTCTATGAGTGGAACATAGATGGAATGTCTGAGTATAATATACTTGGACTTCTCCAACAAATGACCATGGCAGCTAATGCTTATAAAACCCAATCAGGAACTGCTGATAGAGCCATAGCAGAAATTCTGATTACCGATTTTACTGGTCAACTTAAAGGATGGTGGGATCATCTCCTCACCAATCAACAACATCTTGAAATCTTGAATGCTGTTAAAACTGATCAAGAAGGATCACCCATTCTTGATGAATTTAATAACCCGGTTCAAGATGCTGTTGCAGTTTTAATAGTCACAATATCCATTCACTTCATAGGTGACCTATCTCACCTTAGGGATAAAAATGCCGAGTTACTACATAACCTTAGGTATAGAAAACTTAGTGATTTCCAAAGTTATAAAGCCACGTTCTTTACCAGACTCTTTCTAAGAGATGATGCAAATCATGTTACTTGGAAAGAAAAATTACTTGTAGGATTACCTACCTTATTAGGAGAAAAGGTAAGGAATTCAATTAAAGCTCTTTAAGATAACCAAATTCCTTATGACAATCTCACCTATGGTAAATTAGTTAGTTATGTCAATAGGGAAGGTCTAAAGATATGTCAAGACTTGAAATTACAGAAACGACTTAAATGGGAACTTAAGAAATCTAAACAAGAGTTAGGAAGTTTCTGTAAACAATTCAACTATGACCCTTTTAAAGCCTCTAGTTCTAAAGATTGTGATGGTAAGTGTTCCACAAAGACTTACAAAAAACATCACAAATTAAAGAAATATAGGAAACCCTTTCCAGAACTTAGAGAATCTTTTTATAACAAGCCTAAAAGGCCTTATAAAAAGCACTCCTCTAAAAGGAAAGAGATAGACAGGCCCAAACCAAAGAATTTCAACTATAAAGAAGCCACTTATTTTAAGTGTGGGAAAAAAGGACATACTGCAAAGTATTGTAGGATGGCCAAAAACTTCACGAGTTGGGACTTAGTGAAGAAATATTTTCCCAAATAACTCCTTTATTAGTTGACTCCTCAGAGTCAGAATCTTCTATTTCGGAAGATAGTGAGTCTCTACAAGTTGATGAGTTGATTGACTCTGATACTTCAGAATCTTCTAATACTGATTCTGACACAGAATCATATCTAAAGAAAATCAATATGTTAACTAAAGAACAAGAAACTTTTCTTGAATTAGTCAAATACATTTCTGACCCTTCCTTACAGAGAGAGTATTTAGATAGACTTCTAAAAACCATAGAGGAAAACCTGAAACCTCCAAAGCACCTGTTATTCAAAAACATGCTTATGATCTTACGGATATTTTAAATAAGAGAAAGACTAAAAAGCCTTCTCCTACTATCTAGGATCTTCAAAAAGAAATAAAAGAAATCAAATTAGAAATTTCTGATTTAAAACAAAAACAAAAAACTGATTCTGACACTATCCAAATATTCCTACAAAAACAATTGGAGCAAGATTCGGATAAATCAGACTCAGAAGGTGGTGAGCATAAGGAACAGAAACTTGAAAACATCGAGTCCCTGCCTCATGATTTTTTATTTGCCTTAAAACAAATCACCACAAGAAAGTATTTAATTAAAGTTACAATAGAATTTTTCAAAGAACTCCAAATTGACACTATTGCATTATTTGACACTGGTGCCGATTTGAACTGTATTAAAGAAATAATTGTCCCAAAAAAGTTTCAAGAGAAAACTAAAGAAAGGCTTTCTGCCGCTAATAATTCAAAATTAAAAATCACTTCAAAAGTTGATGCTTCTGTTTTGAATAATGGTTTTGAATTTAGGACTTCTTTTATTTTGACAAATGATATCCATCATGCTGTCATATTAGGAACTCCTTTTATAAACTTAATTACCCCATATACTGTTAAATATGACGGTATATCTTTTAAAGCCCAAGAAAAAAGACTTGTTTTCCCTTTTATTGAAAAACCGAGAACAAGGAATCTAAATATAATTAAAGCCACTTCTGTTTATCGAAATCAGATCAATGTTTTACTGAAAACAAAACAAAGTAATTTAGTTTGCTTACAGAAGGATTTAAGCTTACAAAGGATTGAAAAACAATTACAAAATGATTTTATAAAGAACAAGATTTCTGATTTCAAAAGCCAAATTCAAAATGAGATCTGTGCTGACCTCCCATCTGCTTTCTGGGATAGGAAACAACACATGGTAGATTTGCCATATGAGCCTAATTTCGATGAAAGACAAATTCCTACCAAGGCCAGGCCCATTCAAATGAATATGGACTTAGAACAACACTGTAGGAATGAAATAAAAGACTTAGAAATTAAAGGCTTAATTGTGAAATCAAGGTCTCCATGGTCTTGTGCCACTTTTTATGTCAATAAAAATAGTGAAATAGAAAGAGGAACACCTCGATTAGTGATCAATTACAAACCTTTAAATAAAGCCCTAAAATGGATTAGGTACCCTATACCTAACAAGAAAAATTTGCTCTAAAAACTTCATTCTGCTTTCTTATTCTCAAAATTTGATATGAAATCAGGATTTTGGTAAATCTAAATCCATCCTAAAGATCAGTATAAAACCACTTTTACTGTTCCATTCGGACAGTACGAGTGGACTGTTATGCCATTTGGATTAAAGAATGCGCCATCTGAGTTTCAAAGGATTATGAATGATATTTATAACCCTTACTCAGATTTCTGTATAGTGTATATAGATGATGTGTTGATCTTTTCAAATTCAATTGATCAGCATTTCAAACACGTAAAGACTTTCTATTATACCACTAGGAAAGTTGGATTAGCCATTTCTAGTTCAAAGATTTCTTTGTTCCAAACAAAGATTAGGTTCCTAGGACATTATATTTCTAAGGGAACTATCACTCCTATTGAGAGATCTCTTGCCTTTACTGACAAGTTTCCTGATTGGATACTTGACAAAACCTAACTGCAAAGATTTCTTGGTAGCCTAAATTATGTCCTAGATTTTTGTCCAAACATCAATAGGATTTCTAAGCCCTTACACGATAGGCTAAAGAAAAACCCTGTTGAGTGGACTGATGAACATACTAGAGCCATCAGACTAATAAAACAGTCTGTTAAAAGCATACCATGTTTGCACTTAGCAAACCCTGTATTGCCTAAGGTAGTAGAGACCGATGCCTCTGACCTAGGATATAGTGGTATACTAAAACAAGTAGACAATGGTAAAGAATAAATAGTACAATATGTCTCTGCACACTAGAATGAGTGTCAAAAGAATTACTCTATTATTAAAAAAGAAATTTTATCCATTGTCTTATGCATTTCAAAGTTTCAAAGTGATTTGTTAAATAAAAAATTTTTACTTAGAATTGATTGCAAAGCCGCAAAACATGTTTTAGAAAAAGATGTTCAAAATATTGCATCTAAACGAAATCTTTGCAAGATGGTAAGCCATTTTAAGTGTTTTTGATTTTGAAATTGATTTTATTAAAGGTGACAGAAATTCTGTTCCAGATTTTCTAACGAGAGAATTTCTTCAAAACAGATAAATGCCGCCTAAAAAGAAAGACAAAGGGAAAGGAGTCCAAAAGGACCCTCAGCCCCAAACACCTAAAGCCCAATCACCTCCTAAAGAAAAACTACTGTCTTCAGCAATGCCTACAAAGTCTTGGATCAACATGGTCTAGGAAGAAGAATCCAAAGCCCTATCCTCACAAGAACAGGTAAAAGAATGGATTGAATCCATATCAAAATCTCTTGAACTTTTAATGACTTTACAAAGAATTTCAAATATAAAACCTCTTTCTTAATTTTCGGAGAAAGAAAAAATTGTTTCAAAAGAAATTGTCAAGCCATCCTCTTCCAAAGAAATTGTTTCTGCTGAAAGCTCTTCTTCTTCAGTAGTACTTTCTCAATTAAAGAAAAAATCGGATTGGACTGATAAAGCCTATCGACAAAATATTTTAGTTATCGAAGATGGGTTTTATCACTCTGATCCATTTCAGAGCATTTCAAAGATTTTCCCTAAGGGTTGGTTTTATAAACCATAGGATTTGTCAAAACCCCGACCCTATTATCAAAGCATTCTTGAATTCACTAACTCAGTGAAATTCAAACATTTCTATCTTTCTAAAGAACATAAAGAACCAGCCTACTCCACGGCCACAATCCTAAATGTCTTGAGCCCAAAACAATGGGGTGACCCACTTCATAAAACCAAAGACTTTCCTATTAGCTTCCAAAACCGTTTTGACCATTGTCAGTCCTTTTCTTATTGGGACTATCAACAAGCTTGGTTCAATACATTTTTCATACAAAACCCAAAGAAATCTCATTCATGGTTATTTTTCTTTAATTCAAAAATAATTATACAAAGCCTTCCCAACTGGTTTCAACAGTGGTGGGGCTATTTCGGGCCAAACCCAAAAATTCTAACCTTCAATGCTGTAGCTTGTTTAAATCTATTCAAAACCCATTATAAGCCCACAGAATCAGAGAAAAGATTTACTCCGTTTCTTTATTTCTGTACAAAGTTTTTCCTCTCTTGGGTCTGGATGTGGGATGGCTGCTTTCCACTCAATTGCCCATTCATCCCTCGGGCTTTTTAAAGAAGGACTTACGCACTTGTCCCCTGTTCAACCCAAGGTTCGGCTCTGATACCAATCTTAGGCCCATGTCACCCTCAATCGCGGGCTTATGCCTAACTCACCTGGAAAGAGCTCTTGCCAGGTGAGGTTTGCTAAGGCTTTATCAACCGGCCATTACATCCCCCTTTAGGCGATGTGGGATGGCTGCCTTCCACTCAATTGCCATTACATCCCCCTTTGCTTTAGAGGCTCAGTAACCATTTTTATGGCAGAACTGATACAGATCAGTCTGCGAGCATGTTATAATTACAGAAGCTTTAAGTCTTTAAAGAGAAAAAGAAGAAGAAGAAAATTTCTGGAAAATGTCTGGAGTCAGAAGAGATTTCTTGACATCCAATTCTGATTTCCAATTTTGAAATCTTAGAGAGAAGGGAGAGAACTCGAGAGAGAAGAGAAAAAATTCAGGTCCCCTCAACTAAAGGTTAATGGCAACTAGCCAAGGACCCGAAGCTTTACAAAAGTAAATGATTAGGTCTTCACGTGGGTAGGACCTTGGTTGGTAAGAAAATCCCTGGGAATCCCGCGAGTGGAGACAGCATCTTTGCTTTATGGTCTTCAAAGTCTTTGTAGGACCCATAAGATGGAATCTTGATCCCTCAGCTTTTTTCCCGTGATGGGAATAGTGAGTGAAAGGGGACCAGTCATCCGACAAGGACAAAGATAAATATAATTATTACAGGGAAATGTATAGGAAAATAAATTACTCTTTTTTTTTTCTTTAAAGCATAATGATTACAAACATAATTATTTACAATGCTTTACAGGTGGGAGAATGCCAAAACAATCATCTTCATTGTCATCTCCTAAAAATATAAATGACTCTTCATCTTCGGTATTCGAGGAGTCCTGTGATGAAGGCTCGGATCTGGAAGCTAAGAGTTGTTCCATGACTTTGAAATATTCCTCTTCTAACTTGGCTGAGGCCAATAAAGATTGGGCCTTAGATTTTTGAGAGAGGAAAGTGGACTGGGCTTTGGTTTTCTCAATAGTAGGAGTGAGGTGTCCTGTTGAGGAAAGCCTTTTTTGAACGATGGTCTCGGTTAATTTTGATTCTTCGTCAAATTTTGACCACCATTTCACTTTGAAGGTTCTTTGTAAGAAAAGTTGGGCTTCCTAAGTTGGTACCAGATACTATCAGTGATCGTGAGAAGGTGTGTAAATGTTTTGGAATATCAAATTAAATATCTTTAATTAAGTCGGCTGATTGCTTTTAAGAGTATCGTTGGTTTTAAAAGATTATTGGTACGTGGCGTTGTTTACACCTGGTCGATGCATGAGTCAAGTTCTGCCTTAGGGCCCAATTTCAGATTTATTTTAACTGAACAATTATCAGCCCGCACGTCCTGGTTTCCAGCCGATATACCAATAAAATTAAAAATTTAAAATTTTTAATCAATTTCTTTAAACTAGTTTATTTTAAGCAAGCCTAGCAACAAGGTTTGCAGAAATAAACATACATTAAGGTTGACTGCTATTCAAACACAGTACCCAGTCTGGATCCCAGAAAAGGTACTCTGAGTGTGGGGGGAGAGAAGAAGATACAACTGAAGATAGAGATCCGGTCTCTTTGCTTCAGAGGCTCAGTAACAATTTTTATGGCAGAACTGATACAGATCAGTCTGCGAGCATGTTATAAAATTAAAAGCTTTAAAATTTTAAATATACACCCTTAATCTATGCTTTTAAAATTAAATTACAGATCAAAGAATATGCTTTAAATTCTTTAAATAAAATTGAAATTGAATGCTTACATTTAATTACAGAAGCTTTAAGTCTTTAAAGAGAAAAAGAAGAAGAAGAGGATTTCTGGAAAATGTCTGGAGTCAGAAGAGATTTCTTGACATCCAACTCTGATTTCCAATTTTGAAATCTTAGAGAGAAGGGAGAGAACTCGAGAGAGAAGAGAAAAAATTTAGGTCCCCTCGACTGAAGGTTAATGGCAACTATATAGCCAAGGACCCGAAGCTTTACAAAAGTAAATGATTAGGTCTACACGTGGGTAGGACCTTGGTTGGTAAGAAAATCCCCGGGAATCCCGTGAGTGGAAACAGCATCTTTGCCTTATGGTTTTCAAAGTCTTTGTAGGACTCATAAGATGGAATCTTGATCCCTCAGCTTTTTTCCCGTGATGGGAATAGTGAGTGAAGGGGGACCAGTCATCTGACAAGGACAAAGATAAATATAATTATTACAGGGAAATGTACAGGAAAATAAATTACTCTTTTTTTTTTGCTTTAAAATATAATGATTACAAACATAATTATTTACAATGCTTTACAGGTGGGAGAATGCCAAAACAATCATCTTCGTTGTCATCTCTCAAAGATATAAATGGCTCTTCATCTTCGGCATCTGAGGAGTCCTGTGCTGAAGGCTCAGATCTGGAAGCTACGAGTTGTTCCATGACTTTGAAATATTCCTTTTCTGACTTGGCTGAGGCCAATAAAGATTAAGCCTTAGATTTTTTAGAGAGGAAAATAGACTGGGCTTTGGTTTTCTCAATAGTAGGAGTGAGGTGTCCTTTTGAGGAAAGCCATTTTTGAACGATGGTCTCGGTTAATTTTGATTTTTCGTCAAATTTTGACCACCATTTCACTTTGAAGGTTCTTTGTAAGAAAAGTTGGGCTTCCTAAGTGTGGAATTGAAGACCCTACATCCAGACCTAAGGGAGAAAAAACTTTGTACAGAAATAAAGAAATGGAGTAAATCTTTTCTCTGATTCTGTGGGCTTATAATGGGGTTTGAACAAATTTAAATAAGTTATAACATTGGGGGTTAGAATTTCTGGGTTTGGCCCGAAATAGCCCCACCACTGTTGAAACCAATTGGGAAGGCTTTGTATGGTTATTTTTGAATTAAAGAAAAATAACCATAAATGAGATTTCTTTGGATTTTGTATGAAAAATGTATTGAACCAAGCCTGTTGATAGTCCCGATAAGAAAAGGACTGACAATGGTCAAAACGGCTTTAGAAGCTAATAGGAAAGTCTTTAATTTTATGAAGTGGGTCACCCCATTATTTTGGGCTCAAGACATTTAGGATTGTGGTCGTGGAGTAGGCTGGTTCTTTGTGTTTTTTAGAAAGATAGAAATGTTTGAATTTCACTGAGTTAGTGAATTTAAGAATGCTTTGATAATAGGGTTGGGGTTTTGAAATCCCATGGTTTATAAAACCAACCCTTAAGGAAAATCTTTGAAATGCTCTGAAATAGATCAAAGTGATAAAACTCATCTTCGATAACTAAAATGTTTTGTCGATAGGCTTTATTAGTCCAATCTGATTTTTTCTTTAATTGAGAAAGCACTACTGAAGAAGAAGAACTTTCAGCAGAAACAATTTCTTTGGAAGAGTATGGCTTTACAATTTCTTTTGAAACAGTTTTTTCTTTCTCCGGAAATTGAGAAAGAGGTTTTATATTTGAAATGCTTTGTAAAGTCATTAAAAGTTCAGGAGATTTTGATATGGATTCAATCCATTCTTTTACCTGTTCTTGTGAGGCCAGGGCTTTGGATTCTTCTTCCTGGACCATGTCGATCCAAGACTTTGTAGGCATTGCTGAAGACAGTAGTTTTTCTTTAGGAGGTGATTGGGCTTTAGGTGTTTGGGGCTGAGGGTCCTTTTGGACTCCTTTCCCTTTGTCTTTCTTTTTAGGCGGCATTTATCCGTTTTGAAGAAATTCTCTCGTTAGAAAATCTGGAATAGAATTTTTGTCACCTTTAATAAACTCAATTTCAAAATCAAAAACACTTAAAATGGCTTGCCATCTTGCAAAGATTTCGTTTAGATGCAATATTTTGAAAGTCTTTTTCTAAAATATGTTTTGCGGCTTTGCAATCAATTCTAAGTAAAAATTTTTGATTTAACAAATCACTTTGGAACTTTGAAATGCATAAGACAATGAATAAAATTTCTTTTTAATAGTAAAGTAATTCTTTTGACACTCATTCCAGTGTGCAGAGACATATTGTACTATTTATTCTTTACCATTGTCTACTTGTTTTAGTATACCACCATATCCTAGGTCAGAGTTATCGGTCTCTACTGCCTTAGGCAATGCAAGGTTTGCTAAGTGCAAACATGGTATGCTTTTAACAGACTGTTTTATTAGTCTGATGGCTCTAGTATGTTCATCAGTCCACTCAACAGGGTTTTTCTTTAGCCTATCATTTAGGGGCTTAGAAATCCTATTGATGTTTGGACAAAAATCTAAGACATAATTTAGGCTACCAAGAAATCTTTGCAGTTGGGTTTTGTCAAGTATCCGATCAGGAAACTTGTCAGTAAAGGCAAGAGATCTCTCAATAGGAGTAATTGTTCCCTTAGAAATATAATGTCCTAGAAACCTAATATTTGTTTGGAACAAAAAAATCTTTGAACTAGAAATGGCTAATCCAGCTTTCCTAGTGGCATAATAGAAAGTCTTTACGTGTTTGAAATGTTGATCAATTGAATTTGAAAAGATCAACACATCATCTATATACACTATACAGAAATCTGAGTAAGGGTTATAAATATCATTCATAATCATTTGAAACTCAGATGGCGCATTCTTTAATCCAAATGGTATAACAGTCCACTCGTACTATCCGAATGGAACTATAAAAGTGGTTTTATACCGATCTTTAGGATGGATTTGGATTTGCCAAAATCCTGATTCCATATCAAATTTTGAGAATATGAAAGCAGAATGAAGTTTTTGGAGTAAATCTTTCTTGTTAGGTATAGGGTACCTAATCCATTTTAGGGCTTTATTTAAAGGTTTATAATTGATCACTAATCGAGGTATTCCTCTTTCTATTTCACAATTGACATAGAAAGCGGCACAAGACCATGGAGACCTTGATTTCACAATTAAGCCTTTAATTTCTAAGTCTTTAATTTCATTCCTACAGTGTTGTTCTAAGTCCATATTCATTTGAATGGGCCTAGCCTTGGTAGGAATTTGTCTTTCATCGAAATTGGGCTCATAGGGCAAATCTATCATGTGTTGTTTCCTATCCCATAAAGCAGATGAGAGGTCAGCACAAATCTCATTTTGAATTTGGCTTTTGAAATCAGAAATCTTTTTCTTTACAAAATCATTTTGTAATTGTTTTTCAATCCTTTGTAAGCTTAAATCCTTCTGTAAGCAAACCAAATTACTTTATTTTGTTTTCAGTAAAACATTGATCTGATTTTGATAAACAGAAGTGGCTTTAATTATATTTAGATTCCTTGTTCTCGGTTTTTCAATAAAAGGGAAAACAAGTCTTTTTTCTTGGGCTTTAAAAGATATACCATCATATTTAACAGTATATGGGGTAATTAAGTTTATAAAAGGAGTTCCTAATATGACAGCATGATGGATATCATTTGCCAAAATAAAAGAAGTCCTAAATTCAAAACCATTATTCAAAACAGAAGCATCAACTTTTGAAGTGATTCTTAATTTTGAATTATTAGCGGCAAAAAGCCTTTCTTTAGTTTTCTCTTGAAACTTTTTTGGGACAATTATTTCTTTAATACAGTTCAAATCGGCACCAGTGTCAAATAATGCAATAGTGTCAATTTGGAGTTCTTTGGAAAATTCTATTGTGACTTTAATTAAATACTTTCTTGTGGTGATTTGTTTTAAGGCAAATAAAATTTCTTCTCTATTTGTATTTTCTTTGTATTTTAGTGAAAATTTTATTTTATCCCTAGTTCAAATATGAGTAGCTAATTTTTTTTCAAACTTGGGTTAAAGGTGAAGTCTCAATATATTTCATTAGCTTAATTGGTAAATTTATTTTATTTTTTCCTCTAATTTCTATGGATGTTTTGACTTTTCGATGATAGATAGTAATAATACATTTATTACTGTTTGGCACGATAATCTCTTAGCAACATATTAATTAGAGTGTGGTTTATGAGGAGTGAATTTTCCTCTCATGATTTAATTGGTATTAATAAGGAATATTGAACCTTAGAGTATGTTGATGTAGATCCAGATATCCAAATACTTTATTATAACAGTTACATTTTTAATTATTCCCGCCATTTTAATTTAAAAGTTAGGATAAATTTACCATAATTTAACCACTCACTTAGAAAATTAATTCAACACAATTAAAATTCACCTCCTCGTGGGATCGACACTCGTCACCATTAATATATTCTACAATATATTTGTGCACTTGTGAGCTCAATAAAATTTGCACAACACAAAGCATTGACTATCTCAAATATTAAATTCGATTAGATTAGTGTATGGACTGAGGCATGAATTTGAGATGTGTTTAATTAATTCATTTAATGCTTCCTTTATTTTCTTGGTTCTTGCCCTTATCATTGAACCTTCAAGCATATTTATTAGATCTTACGATGCTTTAGCACTTTAGTTCTCACTATCCTCTCTTTCTTAAAAAGGGTTTGTCTTTAAATTTTCACTTACACCAAAAAGAGATAAATAAAAAACATTAAAGCTTGCTGTTACATTATACTCATTGAAGATCCAACTTATAAACATTATTACTGATTGTTTCAATCACTTGAAATGATCCATCTGCCTTTTTAAATAATTTTGAATGCCTTTGAAGAGGAAATTATTCCTTCATTATATGCAACCAAAACCCAAAGTATATATATTCAACTTTAGTTAAACTGCAAGATCCAAATTAGAGTCATTAGATCTAATGGCTTATAAAATATTCACATAGTGGGCCTTACCATGTACAAATTCTAAAATGAAAAAACAATATCCAGTGGCTCAAATTGAGATTTGACACTTTAACAAAAGTGTAGCATCACTCATTAGATCTTCACTATATATACTTGTATGTGTGTGTGTGTAGACATCTAATTCTATAATGAACCACATCTTCCCACATGTCCTACTCAAGTATCTAGTTAGGATGACATTCAAAAAATACATATATACATACATGCATATATAATGTTTAAAAGCATTATTTCTAAAGAAGTCAAGGGATTGTCAAGTTACATTTTCTTAAAGCTTGCTCTTTCT
This sequence comes from Aegle marmelos, assembly GCA_030449875.1. NCBI lineage: Eukaryota > Viridiplantae > Streptophyta > Magnoliopsida > Sapindales > Rutaceae > Aegle > Aegle marmelos. Next base: position 903,424 of record JASUUL010000041.1, on the reverse strand, counting down.
TATTGGTTTTTAATAGCTTTTTGCTTATTTTCAACTATTTCAATTTTATAATTATTTCCCCTTCTTCCCCCAACCCCTCAATACCCTTAACATCCCTAATAAAACGTTACTATTTCTTTTATTTAGAATAAATTACATCTTTGTATAGCTTTATCAATACACACACACACACATATATGTATCACTATTGCAAAATTGACATTTATTAATACCTAATTTACTGACACTTTGCAAAAAAGTGTCCGTAATTATGTATATATACACTATTTTGTGCTTTTAAAAGGTGGGTATCAAAGGTTGTTGATTCTAGTGCGTCAATAAAATAAACATCAACAATCATTAACATTAAAGCATTTGAGATTATAAAAAAAACAATTTATTAAAACTTGTTTTAGTTCTAACACGAACCTAAACTTCTAAATTTTAAAACCTTAATGTTTCAAGTATAGGCCATCAAACCCTGTTGAATTAAGTTTCAATAATATTTTTAAGAGTTGAAAAACAAAAGTATAATAACTAAAGCAAAACACAACCTAAACTTAGCCAATTTTCCCTATCTCGCTATCATACCTAGACTCTCTATCACAATCATAACCTTTCCTTCCCTTTTTGTATTCTATTTTTTTTTTCTCTTGATCTCTTTGATTCTGTATTGTCCATTTACAAATTGAATTCAATTTATTCAAATAGGTAATGGAAATCCTACACTATGTTTCCTTTTTCCGTTTTTCTCCAAATTGAAAAATGAATAATAACATTAGTTGCTTGTTACAAAATGGGCTTCTTCTCCAACTGAACCTCGTACCTCTACTAGCCAAGCACCAAAAACCATTGACAAGAAGTGGCACTATCACTTGTATATTCAAGCAATCCCGTTCTTGGTATTAAGCAAAGTCCAGTGAAAGGATTGCAGCAGAGGTTGTCTCCTGATAATGACTTAGTAATTTAGTTTTTTGTCAATTTAATTAATGGGTTTGTTTTATTTTAGCTTATGATTAATACTTTTTTAAAATTTAATTTTTTTAGTTTTGTTCATATCACACCCAAGTAGAGTAACTACACACATTACATGCATCTAATGCTTAAAATGCCATTAGTTAGTATGTGTGTGAATTCTAAATGGATGTTTATTGAATGTATGTAATCCTTGTATTTTTTTAGGCTTTCATGGTTCAATTTGTTTGTGTAAGCCTAACACTTTCCAGAAAGTGATGAACAAATTAAGTTTTTTTTTTTGTTGGAAGATTTTTAATGGAGCCAATGACTATGATATTAATTAACTAAGTTCATGCTTGTCTCAGTGTTTCCAGATTGTATAAAGTTCATAATTTTGTCTTTAATTCAAGAAGGAAATGCTTGTTTTTAGATTGTTTTCCTTGTTGAATTTGAAGTTAAAAAGTTAATTATACAATCTTAAAAATAGATTGCAAATACGGGTGTCCATTGTCCAAAAATTTTTTAAACATTAGTATTTATGTTTAGCTTGGCTATGGTCGACATGTTAAAGAAATCTTAGTCTAGGTGTGCTAATAAGAAAGTTAAATTCCCTACCAGAGTATAAATGTCGTGCAATCAAATAAGAAATAAGGTCAAGATTGTAAAGCTTGACCTATGAGTTCAATTGATTCCTTTTATATATGCTTTTACAGTAGGTAGTAAACGCTACTGAAGCCAAAAGTTATAGTCTCAAGTTAATTACATATTGCTACTATTTTAAGGTTGTTATATGTGTGTGTGGTCTACTAATTATTAATGTTATTATTAATGTTTAAAAATTAATATGTACTGGATAAATTATTGTAATTTATTATAATTTATTAATTTATAGGGGCTGTAAGTGACTTTCCAGAATTATGAATTTATTATTGAAACTATAATAATAATAACTTTAAAAATTTGAAATTAATCATGTAATTGAATTAAACTTAAACTAGAAGTATACAATATATGAATAGGTAAAAGTATTTAAAATAGATATAACTTGGATAATTTGTCATAGAATGTCTTTAGAATATCATACTAAAGACTGATCTCACAATTTTAAATCTTAATCTAAAACTCGGATTGAAATAATATTATACAAAGCTATTTTGGACATCCATGGATATCTAATGTAAAAGTTTCAAGAGGATCTGATGCCAAAAACATTTTCAAAACTATTTATTACTCAGTAAGTTCGAAACTGTCTTCTCATAACCTTAATCTGAATGAACAGGTTAGAGAATTTTATAAAATAAAATACTAATAAGAAAATTATGAACTTAAAGCAAAGATATTAGGCACGTATATTAACTTCTGTATAAAATTTCATAATTTTCGGAGTTCATTTAATGGTACTAATAATTTTGTAAACCCAATCGCATTTTAGAATTGCGCTTTCCAATGCAATGGTTTCTATTCGAAAATACATATTAAATTGAAAACTAAATCAAATTTGATGAAATAAAATTTATTAAGGAAGTTCTATATATATTTTTTCTAGAATATAAATTTTGAAGAAAATTTCATTCACAAAATATAAAATTAAAAATCGAGACATCATACTGTCCAGAATCATCCGACATGGTTATTATGCCAATAGTTGATTAACCAAACTCCTAATCAATTAAAGCCCTAAATAAAACCTAAACACATTCTATATCATGCATCAAGATCTATATAAAATAATCTAAAATCATACCAAATATAAACCCTAGATAGAGTGATTAGAAATTTTATGGAGAAGAGGAAGAGTAAACTTATCAATTTCTTTGATCCTCTCCTCAACAAATCTTTGAAAATAATAGGTCTAGGTGGTATTTATAGGATTTCTTAAGGCTAGCGAATGGCTGAGATTTTGCCACCATAACCCTTGTAGAAGGTTGGTATCCATTATAAGAGCCTAATTGTTCTTCCTACAAAAGGTGGTATATTGTAGAAGGTTTGTTATTCTTGAAATAGAAGAATAGAAATTTAAATCTCATGGCTTCTTTTTCAAATTCTTAATTTATTGAGTCTTATATATCTCTTTCTTCTACTCTTTCTCTTCCTAAATCTTATACAAAATATCTTACTTCCAAAATTGAAAATCTTGTCGAGTATTCTTATATTCCAGATTCTGCTCAGATTTCTAAATCCTCTTTACCTCTAATCAGTCCATATAAACTCTACTAACGATCCAACTCTTTAACCAAAACTATCCATACTCTTATTTCCACCAAAAGACTAACTCCAAAAGAATATATCCAGCCTTCTCGTCTAGATCAGTGTGCTTTGCAAGCAAATCAAGCTGAGTAATATGTCACTTGAAAATCCCAACAGAACGTGTAACTCAATGGAAACGAAAAGGCTATACGCACCTCCATCTTGGGAGAATTTGTATATTATCCTCACTTTACATGGCAAAAAAAGTTTACCGGTAACGGCAAGAATAGCTCTAATGGACACAAGATTCAAGGAATACCAACATGCTGTTATTGGTACAGTCTTGACATCACTTCATGCTGGGAGTGTCCTTCTCATTTGTTATCAAAACTTCAATCTTTCCTTTGAAGACCCTAACTTGCCTACAACATTAAAGGTTCAGATCCAACTTCAAGGAGCTGAACAAGTAGTCACAGCAAAAATGGCTACTCTACACCATCAGTTGATATACAATCTCCAAAATCATGCCCTTGATTTGCAGTCCCCACAAACTACCTCAGACACTCTCATGATCCTTGCGGATAATGAATCTGTTTCCACAATTGTCCAAATCCCTAAACAAGTCCAAAAACAAGAACTCCTCAAGCTGATGCCACTAGAATGGTTATCAAACTATGAAAAGTTTCACCAAAATTCCCAACCTATCTAAACTTCTGATGCCCAGTTTGAAAAAAGGCCAGATGGCACTATCAGGCTAACTTTTCAGTCTCCAGAATTCAACAAACAATAACAGCCTCCTAGACTTTCGTACATTGCTATGATTATAGTAGTAAAAATGAGACAAGAAAGACTGCCCATTGAAAGTTGGATGATAATTGGTATGCTAACAAACGTCCTAAAAAGAAAAAAACAACTGAATGTTTAGCTAGTGGAAACAACATCTGACGTTGTTACCAGTCCACAGAAACCGGCAACATGCAGACAAGCAGTCAACAACCTATTACTGACCTCATCTTATTCACAGCCTTGCATGATGTTTTCATCCAACTCATACCATGAACATTTTTCTCCTTTCGAAAAACAGATAGACTCACGAACCAAAGTGGTCTCTAAACCATTCGTCTAGTCTCTTGTTACTTTTACTAGACAACTTGAGGAACCCAAGCAATATAAAACAGTACTTAATTGGCAAACTTAAAATGCTAGAGTACAGAATATGGTCCTGGAATCTCTTGATACAAGGCTTAATAATGTTCAAGCTCAAGTTCAAAGTACAAATGAAAAGGTTAACAAGATAACGGCTCAACTAGAATAGCTGTATCTAAATCTCCACAATCAGATTGCCAAACTGGACATTAAACTCAGAGCAATATTCAGAATAGATATTAGGGTCCAGAGTTCAATAAAAAAGAAACTGAAATTAGACAACTTAAGAATGAGCTCGCAAGAATTGATGCCGAAAAACAACAACCATCCCTATTTGAAAAAACCCAAACTATACTTGCATACACTCCCTCCTTTACCACATACCAACCTTTTTACAAACCTGCCAGCTACGAAAAGCCCATAGATTATGCAAAATTCTTTGAGTTATCACATCTCTCCATATCTTAAATAGTATCAAAACCAAAATAATTTACAAAACCCTCAGCTTTTAAGCCCTCTACTTCAAAACAGCAACCTACTTTTCTTAATCAAGATTAGCTTACTTCTCCTCAATCCACACCAAAACCTACTTAGACACTAGCAAAAGACAAAGGACCCAAGCATTAACTCTTTTTTCAAGAACTTTATACTGATTTTCCTTCTCCTAATGTCAGTACTTTTTTGGTAAATTCAGATTCATCTTTAGATGAATCTTTCTCTTCAACTGAATCTATTAATTTGCTCTCTGCAACAAATTCAGAAGAACATTATGTTGATATCCTAGATTTACTCATGGTTCGACCATCAACATGATCTAATGATCTTCCTTCTCCTAGAGAAGATGATCCCTCTACCTCACAAGGACCTCCTATAGTCGAAAACCCTAAAAAAGTTCTTTCTTATTAACTTAATTCAATTCCTAAATCTTCCCATGGGCCATGGTTCATATTTGATGATGTGCCAAAAGTCAGATGGTTTTAAAGATTCCAAGAGTTCTCTGTATGGACATATGTTCAAATGCTTAAAGCCAATACCACTTTAGAATCTGTTCTTTGAGAATTCTGTTCTAGATTCCTTGGTTCTTTGCGTAAATGGTTTATAAGTCTTGGCCAGTACAGACAGCTTCAGTTTTATCAGGCCATAATTCGATAAGTCCTAGGGCTCATCTATGAACAATTCCCAAGAGAACCAACGGTAGCTCAAGAAGCAGCCAGATGATAATTTCATCAAATGAAATGCTGTTCCTTAAAGATCAAAGATCTTGACTACTACTACAAAAGAATGACAGTCTTGTATTATAAACTCAATGGCTTTAACGATGCTTCTCTCAAGCATGTTTTTATTGCTTCTCTTTCTAAAGAGATCCTCCTAGAACTACAAAGGCAACTCCACTTTTATAAGCTTAATATTGATAATCTCTCACTTGGGAAAATCTACTAATTAGTTGTCTCTTGCCTAGAAACTTTGTGAGCAGAAAGAGTTTTTTAAGGATCTTATGGAAGACAAAGAGCCTTTTAAAAATGCCTGTAAAAAGGCTCACCTTACTATCAAATGTGAAATACTAACTAGACAACCAAAGAGGAGGGGTGAATTAGGTTTTAAAAAAATTAAGCAAATAAAAACTTAAAGTGATATAAACAAAGTAATCAAATTCAAAATAAATAAATAAATGTACAATAAAGAATAAAGAGATAGAGTAAGAGAGATCAAACACAATGATTTTTACGTGGTTCGGCTATGCCTGCTACATCCACGCTTCCAAGCACACCGAGCTTGAGAATTCCACTAAGCAAGCCTTCAAGACTTCAAAATCTTACAATTGACTTCCAAGGTGTCAATAAACATTTACAAAAGGAGATTTTTCTCAATCTCTTAATCTGAGTGTATCCCAACACTTACAATCACTCAAAATAAAGATTACAAATTCATTTTTCTCTTACATAATTTTTAAGATTACAAATCAATGCTTAATGTGTGAATAGATAAAGTAAGAATCTGTTTTAAAACTCAATGTAGATCGTATATTCATGTATATGCTCAGTAGTTATGTTGTTGTCTCTTTTTTATTTGATTTGGATGAGTTTATTTATAGTTAGAGCTGAAAACTAGCCATTATTCATCCTTATTGACAGAAAATAGATTACAATTAACCATTAACGGGTTACCATTTGCGTTGGTCAATGTTATCGTTGGGCTTGATTTCAAATTAACGATTGACCGTTAGTAATTGCTCTTTCTCCGTTAACATCCAGAGACTTGAACAACAAAAATCTTCTATCCGTTTTAGATAAATGGTTAAAGATTAACAAAAAATGTTAGTCTGAATATTATCAGTTAGCTGTTATATATTACGGTTTACTGTTAAATTCCAGCAACCTTATAAAACATAATGCTTGACCGGTTTCCTTTAAACGGTAAAGGATTAACAAGATATAAGGATCTGGATATTATCAGTTAGCCATTATATATTAACGGTTCACCGTTAAATTCCAACAACATTATAAAACATAATGCTTGACCGGTTTCCTTTAAACGATAAAGGATTAACAAGATATGAAGATTTGGATATTATCAGTTAGCCATTATATATTAACGGTTCGCCGTTAAATTCCAGCAACTTATAAAACAAAATACTTAACCGGTTTTCTTTAAACGGTAAAGGATTAACACATGATGCAGGCATGAACGTTATCGGTTAACAGTTAAAATTTAACTGTTCACCATTTATCTTTAGAAAGTTTAGAAGCCTATCGGTTAAGGCTTAACAAAATAACCCTTTTTCTGAGCATAAAGATTAAGCTTTTACGCTAAATGGTTAGCTGTTTAAAAATAACGGTTAGCCGTTTACTTCTAGTGTTTGATTTTTATCAAGTTATAAAATAGTTGGTTGAAGCTTTTAGAAAATAGCCTCTCTGTATTTTATTGGTTAACCGTTAAAAATAAACGGTTCACCAATTATTTCCAAAAAACCAGATTATGTTTTTTTACAGAAATGTTCCAGTTTCTCTAAGGCTTGTAAATACACACAGAGAGTTTTGACTCTTAAGAAAATATTTGAATTTGTGAAACTTTAACAAACTTATCAAAAGAGATTAATGGTTTGTTATCATCAAATCAATAAACAGAATATGTATATGTTAACAAAATGCAAGGATAAAAAGACCTGTGATTGCCCAACCAAGAAAAATTCTCATGTCTAGAAATACTTCTCATCCAAGCATTCAAGAAAAAATAGCTTCAGAAAACCTAAAAAACCTTATAGGTTTTTTCGAAGAAAATCTTTCCAGTCCAAGTCCAAAAGTCAAAAGGATGATCAATGCTTCATTTGTAAAAAGAAGGGTCATTATGTAAAATCTTGCCTAAATAATCCAGCCAAATCAGCCAAGCTACTTGAGCATCTTCAAAAAATCTCTCCCCTCTCAGATAATGAAGATGTTGAATTCATATTTTCAAAACAACAAAACTATGATGATGATACAGCTTTTATCCTTGCTGTGCAAAGTTTTGATTCTGACTTTGAGGGTATTCCTGTAATTCATAATGTTGAATCAATCAACCTTATTTAAGAAACCCGTCCTTCTGTAAAAATCACTCTCCTTCCTTCAAAGTTTGCCAAACCTATTTCTGTCATTGCATTCATTGATACTAGGGCACAAAAGAGTATGATCAATCCTTTCATTCTTCTACTAGAGTTTTGGGAACATCACATTGAATACTTTAAAGCTGCTAATGGGGAACTATTCTAAATAAATCTTATCACCAAAAAACCCATAGGTATTCAGTTTTTTCTAGATTGTATTCTCTGGATCAAAATAATATGATCTTCTCTTCCTGATAAAGACCTACTATTAGGTTTTAATGTTCTTCAATTACTAAAAAAATTGAATATATCTTCTAATAGTATCTAGTATAAACAAAGGTTTTTACTTTATATTGATACCTTAAAGTTATACGCAATTTCTAATGCTCTACCTCTTTATGAGGTCCTTAAACAAAAATTCCTCCCCTTTTGTCTAGAAAACCACCTTTAATTTTTCCATCCTTTTCCCCTGTGGAAAAATTTCAAGTTCTTTGTTAAGTTACCTTTCAAACTTAATGAAGACATTAACCCTACCAAACCCACTCATTCGGGAATGACCCCTTCGAATCTCAAATTAGCCCAGGTTGAATACCAACAACTTATGGCCCAAGGCCTCGTAGAGTCTACTCATTCTGACTGGGCTTGCCAAGCCTTTTATATTGAAAAAAGATCTGAGATTGTCCGGGGAAAAAAAGATTGGTCATTGACTACCAACCTCTCAACTATTTTCTCAAAGATGATAAATTTTTGTTACCTAAAATTCAATCCCTGTTTGTTTATCCCTAAAGAACCAATGTTTTTTTTAAATTTGATCTTAAGTTAAGATTCTGGTAGATTAGCATTCATCCTGATGATTGACCAAAAACAGCTTTCTACATTCCAAATGCACATTATTAATAGACTGTCATGCCATTTGGTTTCGAAAGTTGCATCATCTCTCTTCCAGAAAACTATGGTAAAAATCTTTGAACCATCATTGATAATGCTCTCATCAACATTAATGATATCCTGCTTTTTACCAAAGACCATGAAACTCACCAACAACTCCTAAATCAATTCTTGTCTATTGTTGAAACCTATAAAGTTAAGTTATCTGAAAAGAAATGTCAGATAGTATAAGAATCCATCGAATTTTTAGGGATGATAATCAAATATGGTCATTACCAGCCAAGGCTCCACATACCCAAGAACTCATGCACTTTCCAGATCAATATTCATTTAGAAAGCAAATTCAGCAATTTCTCAGGATAGTCAATCATCTCAGAGATTTCTTCTCTCATATTATGGTCCACATTTCACAATTATCAAAGATGTTAAAGAAATTAACCCCACCTTGGGGAACAAAGCATACCACAGTTGTCCAAAAGCTAAAACAGATGATTCAGCATCCACTACCTCTGAGAATCCCATCAATTGGACAATGCATTTTACAAACAGACGCTAATGATGAATATTAGGGAGCAGCACTTTTGAAACGAGATAAAAAAGATTTCTACTGTACACATGCCAATGGACAGTTCAAAGATGCCGAAAAGCATTATCATGTGATCTACAAAGAGATATTAGCTGTCAAATACGGGATGTAGAAATTTGAATTCCATCTCATCGGCCACAACTTTATTGTCAGACTATACTACTCATCCTTCTTGATGATAATAAAATTTAAAAATAAAGTGCTACTCGACAAACACCTCCTTCGCCTTAAAAATTGGTTCTCTCGATATGATTTTTCAATATACCACATTAAGGGCGATAAAAACCTCATTTCTAATCTTCTTTCTAGACCTTCCAAGAAAATTTCTCTCATAAACTCCTTTGGTTCAATTCCAGTCATAGCTATGGTGTCTTCCTTACCTAGTTGTGCAATTACCAAAAAATATTTTCCTTTAAAGATGTCTTTCACTTCTCTCCACCAAATTCAAGACTTTGCCAAAAAGTTTTTTTTTGGTTTTTTATGAATATGTATTTACAACGTTCGTGTCGTAAACCTATGGTTCTTCCCAATTTTCATCCTGATCACTTTTTGCTTATAGGGCTATGAATTCTACTGATTAAAGATGTCATTGAAGATGAACTCTGGTATCTTTGGTGTCTTTCAGTCTTGTATGCTACCAAGATAATTTTTCCTGTTTTACCTCTGCTTGACAGGTTAAATAATTCAGAGCATTCAACCACCTTGTTATGGACACTCTTTGAATGGTTTTTACCATTACCATGGTGGCACAAGAAGCTTAAATAACTTACTAATTTCCACCACCTCAGAGAATTTTCTGATCAAGAAGGCCAATAATTGGCCACTGTCTTTATAGCCTACTGCCCATATTTCCAGCATCCACAAACAAATGACTTCTGAACTCAAGACATTACCTATAATGGATCACAATCCCACATATCGCCTGTCTTGAGTAAGATATCAAAATTCGAGAGCCTCTAAGAAACTTCCTTATGGAATATAATTATCTTCTTCTAGATCCACCTACCATCCTTCACACATCCCTTGATCCTAAACATAACATCTTAACCTCTTAACAGAGGAATTATGATCAAAGAAGAAATACCAGATTACACCGACTACTTGTTTCAAGATTCACATGATCCATATGAGGACTTTACTCTAATTCCACCTCCAACACCATATGAAATAGGGTTATCCTCTACTTCAGTTCCACTTCCAGCTATAGATGAACCACCAGATCCATTTCCAGCATACTCATCACAAATCCAGACTTAACCTTCACTAGATCTGACAGAAGATTTGAAAGTCCAACAATGCCCTTGGTCCTGTGTTTCTGGCTGTACTCATCCAGAAAAGATCTTCAGAAAAGATAATACAGATGAGACTGATTAGTCTATTAACAGTATTTCTCTTTAGAAAAGTTATTTGTCATGTTATAATAAGTGTTCTTTACACTTATTAAAGTTGTTTGTCTGTTTATAATTATTGTGTGCTTTACTTTTATTAAAAGATAGGGGACATGTCCTATCTTTGTCAGAAAGGAATCTACTTTTCAAAAGTAGATGCTTTTCTTTACTTTTGTTTTTTCTTTAATTATGATGTTATGTTCAAAGTAGAGGCCTAGTCTTGCTTTTAGAAAAAAGCTTAGCCTATATAGGGCAGTCTTCAGCTCTTTGCATTTCCAAGCTAGTTTGCTGAAATAATAAACATTCAATGTTTATACATGGCTAGCTAAACTTCTCTTTCTCTATTCTTCTAAGAAAGATCACAGATCAACTTAGATTGTTCATGGCTAGCTAAACTTCTCTTTCTCTATTCTTCTAAGAAAGATCATAGATCAACTTAGATTGTTCATCTTTTTCTTAGCCTAACGACGAGTATGCTCTACACTTGCCTCTTGTAGGATCCTGTGTATCAGAAAATCTTTCTTTTACCAGATATCAATCTCAATCTCTTTTCCTTATATCAAATACTAGTCTCAGTTTCCTAAACACTATTTATCCTCATTTATGCCCATAGTGTGGTTCCAGTTTTGGGTGGTATGTGCTATGGTTTTTTCTCTGGTATTGCGTATATAGGTTGAAAAACCGAGCATGCGGGCTATTGGTCTAAAGGATAACTTAATTCATCATTGCTCTGGTATAACAACGCCACGTACTCTATTACCCGAGTGGTATCCATTATAAATATCTCACTAATATCTAGAGTTTTTATTTATCTCTACAATCAATCCTTCATAAATACCTTACCAATTTCTAGAATTCATATTATCTCTACAACTAATCCTTCATAAATATCTTACTAATTTCTAGATTTAAGTATTAAATATTATTAATACTTAAAGGGACTTATTATCTCAAAATAAATAATCTAATATTTAAGTGAAGGAATTGAACCTTACACTTTAATATTTAGAAAAGACTTTTCTCCATTGTATTCTTTGCTCAAGTAGACTATAATATAATTATGACTCCTTTAATATACTCAATTTCAAAAATATATTTAGCAAAAAGTTGCTACCATCTAATCAATCTTTTATATTGAGTTAAATTCGGTAATTTATTAAATATAAATTCTTGGACCAGAGTGTTATCAAATATCATCTTGAATTTCTTTAGTAATAAAAGGAAAGTGAATTTATCTATTCTATTTTTAATAGCTAATAATTTCTTTTCATTACTGTGATAATTCCTTTCTATAGGTTTAAAAGTTTTATTGGTGTATCTACAAATCTTCTCTTGATCTATTTTTAATACTACACCCCGGTGATAATATAAAGTGTTGGTTTCAAGGATTAAATTATCATTAGAAGTAAGAAATCCTAATCTTGGTGGTTTTTTACATTTTTCTTTTAGCATTTTTACCACTCTAGTGTGACGATCTTTCTAAGATTTTGTTTTATTAATTTTCAATAATCCTTGGAAGCGTTGTCTTTCCTTTAACCTTCAGCATAACTAAGACATCTTTAAAATATTTGAAACTATTCTTTAAATTCTAACTTATTTAGGAAATATATAAAAAATATAAGGTTGCATCTCAATTCCTATTTCATCTATTATCAAACCTAAAAATTCTATTCAAGGTTTCATTATTTCAGCTTTCCTTTTAAAAAGTAAAATTCCATGCTTCTTGCATTTTTCTGCAACAAAAACAGGATGATTAATATGATCAACTTCATTATTTGGAAATATCTATATCTTCCACGCAAACAATGTAGAATTCATGAAGTTCTTTGAAAATTTTATTAATCCTTCTTTCAAATATTTGTGATACATTTTTAATGGAAAAGGCATTATAATCCATTCATATTGTCCTTGAGGTGTACTTAAGGTAGTAAGTGGTATACTTTCTTCTTCAAGTTTGATTTGCCAAAATCCAAATTTGCAATCAAACTTGCTAAATACCCCTTTTTATTGATTATAGAAGTAATTAATGTACTTTTATGAGGTAAAAAATGCTCATGAAATTTAATATATTTATTCAATTCTTTGTAGTTAATGACTATACAAACTTTTCCTTGTTTAATGTCTACATGATTCCTAACCATAAACATTGGGCTACTATGTGAACTCTTTGATTCTAGAATAATCTTGAGTTTTAATAACTCATTAATTTAGTTATCAAATTCTAGCCTATTTTCATATGCATGTCTTATAAACTTGACTCTACAATGACATTTGGTTCTTTTAATTCTATTTTAGCAAAAGGTTTATTAAATTTCCATAATTGAATTGGATTTTCACCAAAATTTTTTGGAAGATTTTCTAAGATTTTTTCATAATTAGAAATGATTTGATTGATTTTTATTTTGAAATCACTATATTGGCTACTTCAAAAATGTAATTTTTGAGTTGTTTGTCTAATGAGGTTATAAATCCTAGGTGTTGTAATGAAATGATTACATGGTGTTTTAAGAATAATTATTTCATTAATCTTCATATAAATGAACTGACCAAGGAACTCAACTCCCAAAAGTATATTTGCACCAATATGATCGAAAGACCATAATATAGGCATAGTTAGAATGTAATCATTTATCTGTATTAAGGTTTTAAGCCTACATTTTTCAAGGTGATTTGTCCTATTAACAGCTTATAATCCTTCTAATAAGATTTTAGATAAATCCTGAAATTAGCAAAACTAACTCTTAAAGCAATATCAACTAAAGTATGGAACTATTTTGGCTTATGCTTATATAATCACTTTTATATATAGTATAAAAAGATTATACATATCTTGATATGACTTATTTAATCCAATCAATTATCATACTTATTTTGTTGTCTTCTATACAATAATGAGAGAAATTTTTAAGAAAGTTCATCCCTAATAACAAGTGACTTATTTCAGTTTCATAGTTGGGTTCTATGAAAAAAAGAAAGATAAATTATACTTTTATAATCCTTAATGATATCTCATAACATTGACTTAGCATCTTTCTTTCTCCATTATGTCCTACATAGGTATAAGGTTCGATTAGAATCTTTCTTTATAAATGTTTAATCATTTTTTTCATACACATAAGATTTTGCAACCCCTATATCTATGATAGCAAAAGTCTCATCTATCATTTTCCATTATTATATTCAATCTTAATTTTTAGATTCTAATTATTTTATCTAATAGTTGCTAATTTTTCATATGATAGTGGTGTCACAAGATGACTACATCTAATAAAACTTTGAATTCTACTTAATTCTGATTCTGTTTGGGCATAAAGAATGATTTGCTCCTATTTCCTAGAATACTTCTTCCATCTAGAGTATATTCTATGGGTTTAGTACTATTTTCCCTAATCAAAGTTGGTTGACTACTTAAAACATTTCCCATTCTGTCGGTAAATCAATTTCTCTTAAAATCTCAATAGATTTATCTTCCTAATGTTAGTAAATAATCTATTATCTTCAATAAAATCTTTATCGATAAATATTTCATTGTTTGCCAAATTGGTCAATGAATATTCTATGGCATATGCTATGCTATACGGATAAGATCCTTATCCAATATATCAAATTATTTAAAACCCTAACATAGAATTAATTTCTTATTTATATTTTTGTCTCTAACACTTACAGAATATTTAGGGTATATCTTAAATATTAATTTATTATAACTAAAGTTTCCTTGTATTATTTCAAAGAGTGCATGTTTTCTATCTTTTATCCTAACATTTATAGAATATTTAGGGTATATCTTAAATATTAATTTCTTATAACTAAAGTTTCCTTGTACTATTCCAAAGAGTGCATGTTTTCTATCTTTTATTCCAAAGAGTGCATGTTATCTAGTACAACTAAATTCACTGGACTATCTCTCTCTTCTCTAAAATGAGCTTGTATCATTATTTAAACTCCTTTAATATGAACATATCCAATTTTAGGTCTATCACAGGATTTTATTCTATCTGATTTTGATAATAATGACCTATTTGCATTTCCTCTAGCATGCCTAATTTTGGTAGGTTCTTCTCTCACGAAATACATTATATTCTTTCTTTTAATTATATTAGTAATTCCTTGTACTAATTTATTGACGGAAGCATATATGTTTCCAATCCCTTTGTATTAATCTCAAGGTACTATTTTTTAATAAAAAATTAATTCTCTATTAAAAGAATCTTATTCTTCTAATTCTTCATCCTGATATAAATCCTTATTTTCTAATTCCTCTAAATCTGAACTTCTTAAACTCTTATCACATAGATAATATATGTTATCATTAGATAATATATGTTATCATTATCACTAATTTTTTCATTATTAGTGATTAATTCAAAATTGTTGAAATCTTTAAACATTTTGATATTCACTATTTTTTTCTAAGGCATTGATTTGCATAATGCCTTTTTCATTGCATACCCTATATTTACACTTTTCAAGTGTGTTGGTTTTAGATTTTCTCTTAGGGTTTTAGATTTTCTCTTAGTATTATTCCTTTCGAAGTATTTCTTCTTGTACTTATTTTTCTTGTAATATTCTTCTTGTACTTATTTTTCTTGTAATATTTCTTATTGGTTTTAAAGAACTTACTCTTTTTTAATCTCTTCTTGTACTTATAGGTTTTATGAACATTTGAATTTTGGTAGATTTTCTACCTTTGAACAAAACAATCCTTGATTTTGCTTTTCATAAGCCTTTATCCCTTATTTTAGACCACCACTAGTTTATCCTATTTCGAGCATATCTAATTCTATTTCTTAGGTTATCAATGTTTATGGCATCTCCATACTCTTGGCTATATTCAAGTATAATCTTTTTATCCTATGGGTCTAATATTTCTATAAAATATAAATCATTATAATAGGATATTATCTTTTCATCTTTGTCAAACTCACATTTATAATATAAATCTTCAAAGCTACATGTGCTTTCTTCTACATAACATATATATCCTCATATTTCAAGCCTTGTTAGCTTATTACATTTTCTATTATTTTTCTCTTTATTTCTTGCTGAAAATCAATTTCCTAATCCTGTTCTAAGAATTATTTCCTTGTTTCATTCTCAAATCTATCCAAGACTTGAACGATATTTTCGTTTGAATGATTATTTTCTTTATACAAAGCTCTATTTTTCCTAATATCTTTTAGTCCTATAAACCAAGCAGTTATTATTTTATCTCTATCTTTGACACAATCTAAATCTAACTATATTTCATCATGATTGATTGATCCATCTCTATACTCTCCTGGATTTTTATATTCTATTTTAGGTTTGTTAGATGGTTTACTAGACCTAAGATATTGACTCTTTGTTTTTTTCATAGATTGGTGTCTCTTCTCTAGCATAAGAAGCTCTATACTAAATTCTTCTTATAGGGGCTGGAGGCCTTCATACAGAAATGTCTTGCTTGCTGTGAGGAAAAACTTGAAGATTCCTTGCTCAAGCAAATTGTCCACTGAAGATCTAGAAGTTGAAATTTTTCTTCATCTTTTGCAGGAGTATGCAAGGTACTATCCTGGCTAATTTTCTTACTGTTCCTACATATTTTGTCAACTTGTGAAGAATTCATTTCCATTTGATATTGGACATTTTTGTACTCATTGATTTTTCAATTGGAATAATAATGATTGTGAATAAAGAGTTCTGACAAATCTCATTCATTTATCGTTGTGTATGGTATGATTTCTGTTCATAGGAAGGTATTTTGGATGTATTTTATTAATAGAATTGGCTTTTTTCTCTTGTTTTTATTTGCTTTGTGGACTTATAGTCCATATATGTATTTCTTGCCTTTTATTTTCTTGTCTTTTATTTTCTTGTCTTTTATTAACAAAAATTAATTTCAAAGGAAGAAGAAAGAAGGAATGTGGTTAATATTGATTTTGAGAAGGCTTATGATCATGCAGATTGTAATGTCTTGAACTTTGTATTACAAGTTAAGGGTTTCGAGGTAAAATAGAGAAGTTGGATAAAAGTTGTATTCAATCTATGAATTTTTGGTTTTCATCAATGGTTACGCTAAGGGTTGTTTTGATCCTAAGAGGGGACTAAGACAAGGCAATATTTTATCTCCTTTTCTATTTATTTTAGTAGTGGATGGTTTGAGCAGATTGATGGCAAAAGCTCTAGAAGCAAATATAGTGGAGGGCATCAAAGTTGGTCAGGAAGACAATGTCATCTCACCTCCAATTTGCTGATAATACGCTTTTTTTCTTCGGGAGAGATTTAGATGATAGATAATCTTCTTAAAGTAGTTGAAGTTTTTAGTCTTATTTCTGGCTTAATGTGAATAAAGTTAAAAGCTTTGTTGTGGGAATCAAATCTACCAAAGAGAAAGTGATTGCCTTAGCCAATCAATTTTGCTTGTCAATAGGAAGCTAGTCTAGTAGGTACTTAGGTCTTCCTTTAGGCGTTAATCCTAGATCTTTAAGTTTTTGGGACACGGTGATAGAGAAAATTGAAAGAAGACTTGGACGATGGAAAAAGGCCTTTCTTTCTAAGGGTGGCAAGCTTACTCTACTCAACTCTGTATTGTCAGTTCTTCCTATCTACTTCCTTTTCTTGTTCACAATTTCTAGTGAGGCAGCTAACATAATAGAAAGGTTGATTAGAGACTTCTTATGGGAAGGTTTTGATGAATCAAACTGCTTTTAGCTTGTTAGATGGGATATACTTTTAAGATCTAAGTTTAAAGGAAGGTTAGGAATTGGAAATATGGTGAAGAAAAATAGAGTCCTTTTATTTAAATGGCTGTGGAGATTGAAAAATATTCGCTTTGGCATTTGGTGATTAGAAGTAACTATGGCCTCCCCTCAAATGGTTGGGACTCTAATGTGGCCAACAATAAACTCTTAGGAGCCCCTGACAAGCAATCTCAAATGAATATCCCTCTTTTCTTTCTCACATTAAATGAGTGTGACAAATGATATAGACATTTGATTTTGGGAGGATAAAAGGTTAGACGATTTGTCTTTGTGTGAGTGTCTCCCTCACCCCTATAGGTTCTGTCCTACAAGAAATCTTTCTATAAATTTTTGTATATCTTCCTCTTTGTTGAGTTGGCATTGGAATTTCAACTTCAAAAGAAGCTTGAGTGATAGGGAGATTCAAGATTATGCTTCTCTCTTGGAGCAAAACAATATCCATATTGATGAAATGAAAAAGGACAAAACATTGTGGAGTTTGGCAACATCAGGACATTATTCTTGCAAATCTTGTCTTAACTGGCTGATTAATGATGTCTTGTTGGTGGATATTTTACCCTCCAAAATGATATGGAAGACTAGTATTCCTCCTCAAATTCAAGCCTTTTTGCAGGCTTTCGCTTAGGAAAAACTAAACTCTAAGAATTGATTCAAAAAAAGTTACCTAATATATGTGTCTATCTCCATCTTGGTGTGTGATGTGCAAAACAAGTATGGAAATGTCTAATGATCTTTTTCTTCATTGTTTTGCAGCCTCAAAATTGTTGAATAGGTTGTGCAAAGAGGCTAACATTTTGTGGTTCATTCCTGGTTCTTGTCATTCTATTCTTTTGGAGAATTCCTATGTTTTTGGTAAAAGGAAAAGGCCAAAACTCTTTGGATTTGTGCTTTGATAGCTCTTTTTTGGGTGAGGTAGGAAAGAAATCTTATTTTTTAAGGAAAAATGCAGATAATATTGAAGAATTGTAGGATAGAATCTGTCTTCTAGCTATGCTTTGGACTTCAGTTTCTAAGGAGTTCCAAGATTCATTTTTTTTCTTCATTCATTTGAGTTGGGAGAGTGTTTTGAGATTGGTGTCTTGGCTGGTCTAGCATTGTAGAGGGGGGTTTGGCATATTTTGTATCGCATAAAAAAGTTTTCATTATTTTGTTTTCTTAGTGGACAACTGGTCCACTTCTTGTAATGGTATTTCTTCATTAATACAATTTATATTCTCTTATCAAGAAATAATTAATAAAAGTTAATTTCTTTCTTATGAAAAATGATACAGAAGTAAAAATGATTGATGTCTCAATGAGAACAGAATGGCTATGTTGTTGTTTTTGGTGTTTTTTTTTTTTTTGGGGGGGGGGGGGGGGTATGTTTTTTCTTAGTAGAAAGAATATCAGTGTAAAAAATGTATCCCATAGTGTCCATCTCTAAGGAACAACACATAAAAGGTGGTATCTACGGCTGTATAAAAGTTCTTAGCAAGAATAGTTACTGTGTTCCTTGTACAGACAGTTCTCCTTTAAAGCCAAAGTTATTAACACAGTATAAGTTATCCTTTTTGCTGGGTTCATTTCTGCTTCTGCTTATCCTGTACATCAACTTGCTTAGCAAAATGTCCTGCAAATTGTTGACGTGTAGAGGAAAATTAGTGTTTGTCCTAATTTCTTTATGATCTTGACAGCAGTTTAAGGATGCCCAATAGAAATAAAAAGAACTTTTCATTGAATTCCAATAGTTTTGAGCTGAAATCTATTGATGAAAGTTCATTAACATATATTTAGCTATATAAGTTGATGTGCTGTTTAGGTTCTTGATTCCAGTAGAGCTTGTGCAAAGGAAATGAGTCACATCGATCGTGTTCCCCTATTCATGGGCAATTGATGCATGTGTTTGATATTATGTAATTTCCGTTATTCCTGAATTAGTTTTGTAGTTTTGCAATTATATGTTGCTTTTACTATGTTCAATGAAGGATCCTTTGCTTCTTATGAAAAATTAAATTTATTAAAGGAGTTTTGCTCTGGTAAAAACAGACTAGATTTTCTTTTTTTGCACCCATTTTTGGAGCCTTTTTTACTTTACTTTAATGACTTAAAACAAGTTCTTTTTTTTTAGTGAAGAATCTGGTGTTTTTATCGGCTCATGGAAAAATTCTGAGGCCTCTGAAGCTCAAAATAGTCTAGAACTTGGGCTCAGTGAGTGGAAGGTGCAAGCTCTTGCTGCTTTTAATGCTGGGGCAATGGAGCTGAAGTCAATGATGTTAAAGGTATGTTTGCTTCATTTATGTGACTGAAGTTTGAGGATATATCCAATTTCTTCATTATAAATTATTAATCCTTGTTCTCATCTTTTTCATCTCTTCGTTTTTCTTTTGTTCTAGGGTGGTGGTATATATACTTTGGTAAAAATTTATCAATTGGTAGGAGAATTGTTGTCAGTTTGATTGTTGTTTGTTGATTTTCTTTTTCTTTGGTTGATTTGTCATATTTCTAAGATAGTTTTCTTCTTGTATTAGTTAGTGAGGAATTTATCTGGGAAATTTTTTCTGGAGGCTGCCAACTATCAGATAAAGAAAGAAGTTCTCAAGGAGGTGTTGCCTTACACTCTGAACTGAATTCTTAATTTTGATTTTTATTGTCTGAGAGTATTTAACATTTCAGCAACTGGATTTGTGTTCTCTGAAGGTCCTTATTGTAGACATTGATCTATGTAATTTTCAAGCTGCAATTTTACTTTTATGTTTCTCTTACATCAACTAAATTCATGCAGAAAATGTTGCATACATGGATAATCCTGTGAGAATTTCTCTTCTATTCCTTATAGTTTGGGTTTCATTTCTTAAACATGTAATTTATCAGGTAGAGTTGTGAATACTTTATTCTATATTGTTTTCCTTTTACCCAAACAATGCTCTTACACATTCTTGAATGCAAAAGAAATGTATGATATTACATACATGTGTGATAAATATCCATATGGTATATACACATGTCCGTGAGGTTGGTTTTAGCATACACTCACTATATGATAGTACATTACTCATAGTGACACACTGTAATTGATGGTTTTCCTCAGCTAGTGATACCAATGGATGGGAGAGACCCTACGCTCGCTTTGCAAATGGAAGAACTCTCCCAACTCCCTTGTGCCTACATGTAGTTTATAAAAATTTAAAGACCTACGATATGTAATGAAGACATATTTTGGCCAAGTTGACAATATTTTCTTAATGATGCAAATTAGTGATGATGAATTTTGGCATTATATCTATAACGGTATATATCCTTTTGTACATTACTTTGCTATTTTGGCTGTGTTATTGTAAAATACTTACAAGCATGATGGCAGGTAAAACTTAACTGCCTTCTGCTTTAACCATTTTCAGGGTGGACAATTGGCTGCCATTAATTTGGAGTCCAGAGCAGCCTTGCTTGCAGCAAAGCGGGTAATTATATCATTATTCATGATTTAATTTATTTAAAAGTGTTAATACATTATATTGATGAATGTTTGGAACTTTTAATCTTATAGTTGTGTATCGGTAAAAGATCTCTCTTTTCTTTCTCTTGATTTTGGGATTCTGAAGATCAAATTGATTATTGTCTGCCTTTTAGATCTTAATGTCCTTTAAATTGATTCTTTGGCACTTTGGTTTGTCTGGATATTACATGCTCCATTTGACATTAGGATTTATTAAAGACTTGATTTAAGTTGGATGCTTACATCATGGAACCTATTTTTTCAGTTGAATATTTAGGATAATGAATTTTAGAAATATAAATAAGAATGGTAATAAAGAGTTGATTATTGATAATACAGCCTCTAAATACTATTTACTGTTATACCTATGTTAATGGCGGGGGACAATAAGTTTGTTTGGTATCCTATTACAGCTTTTGTGTTAGTTTTAACTTTTTTGTCTGTGGACAGGGCTTTGCTGGTGCTGCAACAAAATATCTTGGTTTAAGGAATATGGCGGCATTACTTGGCCCAGTGTATTGACTCTGTTGCTTACTACATTTAAACTTCCAGCTGTTCCTGCATCTTGTTTTGTGTTGTTATAATGGATAATCATACTTGTGAAAAAAAAGTTGCACAAAATCACAAGAGACAAAAGAGATATATTTTTGTCCTTAGTGATTTTTCACAAGCTTTGTTATTAGTACACTTTCACAGTAGTAACTCTAGGAGACATTCTTCATTTAGTTATGCTGAGATTACATGTAAATAACTAAATGGATATAATAGTGCACATAGGATCCAGTAAACCTTTTTCTTCCCAAAATGCTTTTCTTGTTAAAATCTTTGGAAGATGAAGCACAGTAGACTGCAGACAAGGAAGGGTAGAGTTTTATTGAGACTCTGCTGTAATTAGATGAAGCACTGTAAAGTGCAATCAAGGGAGGGTAGGGCATGTAGACTCTGCTGGAAGATGAGATAGTCAGTGATAGGAAGAAATAGAGTTTAATAAAGTTCATTATTCTGATGGTGGGTCCTGATATCTTGATTCTTCAAGAATCCAAGAAAGAAATTATAGGTAGAACATTAGTTGGCAGTGGTTGGAGTTACAGATTTGAAGAATTAATTATTCTTTCTTCTTTAAGGAATTTATGAGGTATTTTGATGGTGTGAACTGTCGGGGTGATTGTGGTATTTTGTTGGTCTAATTTAGTTTGTTTAATTCGGATAGGTTGCTTTTTCGTTTCCCTAGTTCTCAATTGAAATATTTCACAAGGAATACTGTTGATGTATGTATTAGACAGGAAGCTGTAGCCCAGATTTATCTCAGACCTATGTCACATGTAGGAACGACAAATTTTTCCGGACCTGGCCCAGACCTTGGACAGACCCAGACTATTCGGTCCGAGTTCAACCTGTATTGGATGCATTAATAATGCGGATCCGGTTGTGCTTTTTTCAAACCGGACGTATCTAGGTTTAGGTGAAACTAGATTTCCAGAACCCGGACTCGGACTACATTGTTTTTATAATTCATTTATTAATTAATTTTTGTTACAAACTAAAAATATAAAAACAATCTATGAAAAAAATATAAAAACAATAAATTAGGAGGGGAAAAAGAAAAAAAAGCTTAAAAGCAAACAAAACAAACCTAGAAACCCTAAAGCTAAACCAAAGAAACACACCAACCACGACCTTGAGGAAAAAAGAAAAAAAACTAAGCAAAACAAAACAAGCCCTAGCTGCCACCTCAATATTCATCTTCCTCATCCCCAATGCTCAACATCAATTCATTAATGTCATCTGGGTCCTGAACCGGAAAGCCTGGACCCAGACCTGGATTTTGCATCCCTAGTCACATGAAGGTATCAATGAGACATTAATTTTTAGAATTATGCTCAATATACATTTCTTAATTCGTTTGCAAGTGAGAAACTCTCAGAACTTGGTTATTAGCTAGAATAAGCTGAAAATGAACAATATAAGCAAAGATAAAGGTAACTTTTTGTCAAAGTATCTTTGGGTGTGGAGGAGAGATATATACCCATTGCTCAAAAGCAGTGATGGAAGATATATCAGAAAGAGCAAGAGGGTGAAATCTGAACCTGAATAAACTAATAATTAACATGTCAAAACAAGGATACAGCTGCTGTATCATGGAGGTGTCTTGTTGTGATGTCTTTTGGTTGTAGAGGAGAAATGGATATCCCTTACTGGAAGCAATGAGGGAAGATGTCAGCTATAACCATCCTCTTTTCTAAGGTATTAAAGAGAGTGAGACATTCAGAAATTGAGTTGTCAGAGCATGAACCTATTCTCACCAAGCAAATTGTCTTTCTTGAAGAATCTGGTGGTTGATTAAAAGGAAATTAATCTAAATTAGGTGGTTTTGGGTTAGGATGTACATGTCAGAACAAGTTCTGTTTATGAGAGCCAGGTGGGTAAGGATGGCTTGCTTGTTTTTAGCTTATGCCATTTTCTGCATGTCTTTACATTTTACTTTCAAGCTGGTCATCATATAGTGGACTGATTGATCTCTTTTCTTTTAATAGAATTTTCATTATTACCACACAATAAAATGGTTTCTGCCATAAATTTCATCTGAAGAGCTGAAAATTCTGTTAGTTTGCCATGCCAAGAAGAAGAATGAGAGTTCCAAGTATCATAATGAAGTGGTAACTAAAATTGGTAAGCTTTTAAAAGTCTCTGTATAAAGAAAGTTGATTCCAAGAGACTATAAAAATGTGAGTATGTCATTATGCCTATTTGGGAGCAGTTACACTGTTGCAGGCCATGATGTTCATTTTGGTCTTTCAACTTTTTATGTGATCTGCTGGTGAGGAATAAACTCAAATTATTGTTTAATTTGCAAGACCTGTTACGAATGAACAAAGTTTAAGGTGTAGAGCTATGAACCTCTTTTATAGTGTTTGAAAGGTGCCTTCTTGGAAGGATCCAAAGTGTCTTTCTCTGAGAAGCAAAGTGGTCTGCGCAGGTTGGTATAGTGACTTTCGAGGAAGCTGCTCTGACAAACTTGCAAGGCTGAAAATAACAGTGACTTCCTAGACAATGGGCAGTTGCTGACATTAATGGACCAATGCCCAAGTCAATTTAGTTAAGAACGATTTTTATTTGCCAAAATAGATGGAGCTTTCAAATGAGAAGCTCTAAAGCAAGAAAGAGAAATTGTACATTATGAAAAAGATAGTGATAGTTGAAGGAGGTGCCTTATAAGAATTTTGATCCATTTGCCATTTTTCCAGTGGCCATCATAAAGGCTAAGACTGAGCTAGACTACTTTTCACATCGCACATGCAGAAAAAAGAGGGCATGCATGCAACCTTATCTTCCCGAACATGGTTGTTGGAACTGTTTACCATGTGCCTACCGTCAGCAAGGCAGCTTTGGTCATCAATGCAACACATGCCTTTTTTTAATTATTATTTTTATTGTTGAGAATGCCATATGTGCCTTCTATTTACATTTACTTATTAGTAACTGTTCTTTCAATGCATTTTGTCTTGTACATCATACTGCATTCTTTTATAATATTTTGTATTGTTTGTACCCAAGTGATAGCCTTTAGCTTAATTTTGTCCATCATAATAAAATAGCCCATATTAATTTGCATCTTGCTGATTTGCAAATAGGCAAACAAAAGACACCATGTTTGAATTCTCCGTTACTGGATAAAAGGGTAAAAGAGTAGATATAAATAAATAATATCTTTTTTTTATTTTTTTATCTTCTTCCTTTCACCTTTTTTTATCTTCTTTCTGCCTCTTCTCAATTCACCATGAACTAACAGCACTTAGACAATCGACATGGCAGCGGCCTTGTGTGGTGGCAATGATCTTGGAGCCACAAGACACTGCTGTATACACATCATAGAGCACACACTTCTAGCTGCAATTTTTTAATTTTTATTTTTTAATATTTTTATTTTTTACCTTTTGAGATCACTTCTTAATTTCTTGATTGCTCTCAGATTTAATTCCTAAAAAGTTTTGCTCCATTTTTGGGCAAATGTTTGTGTTGAGCTTATTTACTGTAAAAGTTTTGTAGTTTTTCTTGCTTCCACTGTGTTTTGTTGTGGCCTTTCTAGGGAATTCCGTATTCAACTTTTTTTTTTTTAATATATATTGGTATCTTGAGCAGGCTTTGGGGAACATTTCTAGCAGACGTTGTTATTCAAATGCTTGGAACTGATTATGCTAGGATATTGCGAGCCATTTATGCATTTGCTCAGGTAAAAGTGTTTTTATATCATTCTTGTTTAGGAAGGGAGGGATACATTTAGGTGTTCAGTAACAGTTATTTTGTATATATTTTTAAGTTTATTTCTGTTTTGTATACTTTCTTATACTTTGTCTATGACTGCACTGATTTTAGTTTTTCATTTTGAAGAAATGTCATATAGTGCATTCATGATTTTGCATGAAGTTTTCCTTTACTGGAGATCACAATTGGTGTGAGCATAGCCATTGAATGGCTTGAATTTTTTCTCAGTTGTCAAGTCTATCAAGTGTCTTGGCAGTTCTGATGATCTTTTGTAATCTGATTTCAGAGGTTTATGTTTTTTTTTTTTTTTTTTTTGGTCTTCTCTTTTTCTCATTCTTTCTTCATTTATGTTTTGGGTTATTGTCCTCGTGGATTGCAAATCAACAGCATTATGACATGACATGCATAAGGCTTTCTATGTTTACTATTGTTGTTATTGCTTCAGATTCGTATTACTCGCAAATATAGGTTGCCGTCAGATGATGGGTGAGGAATCTGGGTGTCTCAGGTCGTATTTTGAATGTTTTCACTTCTCAAGCAGGACAATTGGAGCTCTTCAGGCGGCATTTGTGTGTGATGAATGTTTCCAGTGTGACAATGTTAGCCTGAGGTAGGGCTTTGCTACAAGCTACTTTGTAAATGAATTTTGAAAATAGAATGGCCTAACTCTTAGAAATTGGCGCAGGAACTTTGACTTTGCTCCTAAGCATCAAAACTGAATTTGCGTGGGTGAAAGTGATTTGTGATGTGAGATCAGTACCTAATGAACTACGGAAACTTTGGAATTTTGGAAATACTAAATTACACGTAAACTAAACATATCTTATTATTTTTATATTGTGCTTCAACTCTTGCCTTTAATGTATTGGAATATTGTAAACTAGGGGATTTTAATTAAAGATACTCTAAAAATAGGGTATTTAATTAAATATATCTCATATTTGAAAATTATCATTACCTTTTTCTGTGGGGCATTATTTAAAACGTCCCTACAAAAAATATAACACTCTTTAGTCTTCTCACACTATATCTCAAGATAAAAATTTACTCCATACTTTTAAAATCACTTATGAATAATTATACATATTGAAATTTTGGCTTGCAGTTAGATGCATTATTTATCCAACAATTATGATATTCGAAGTTTTATATGTCCTCTAATTATTATTAGACTATAGTCGTATAAGACTAACATTTTATTATTACAAGAAAAATATTTTTGAAGAAGAAATATGTTCTCATGAGTATTTACTAAGTCATGTAGTTTTGCAACTAACACGACTTTTGTCGTGTATGAATGAATTAACACAACAACATTCGTGCAAATGTGAAAAATATAATAGCCATTATGACACTAATCTTTCTATATGTGTAACAAATGTATTTTTTTCATTAAATATATCCTCTTGACTATTTAATTGACTATAATTGTGTATTTTAGTAAGGTATACGATAAATTAGCAATTACACAATGGTAATTGTGTAAATAGGCAGACGGTTTCACACTTTGTTATATATCTTGTTTGATTTTATTTTTGTATTTACTGTATAATCATGTGTTGTGTTATTGCAAAAAAATGACTTTAGTATGTGTGTATATTATATTTTGTGGTAAATGGGTTAAGCAAAACAATCATTATAGATTTAATAGTACAAAGGCAAGATGAATCATGATGCTCTATTTTACAACGTATGCACAATTAATAGAAAGAGTATCTTGGGTTATTTATATTGATATTTCTGAATCTGACATTAAAATAAAATTCAAGTTTAAAATATTTGATTCAATGTCAGTCATCTTAATTATGAATGATGATGATGTAGATTATTTTATAGAGGAAACAATCAATGGAACTAAGTTGAAGATTTCTCTTTGTATTACCTACAAGCGAAAACAAATTTTAACGACCTCTATTGCTGATGTTGACTTTAATTTCGAGTTGAATAACTGCCCACAAGAATCTATTGCGTCATATCTTACTTGGTCTAAGAAGGCAATTACTAAATTAAGTTTCCAACCAAACTTAATTTGAAAACATTTAAAGTCAAGGCCATGGATTGAAATTAGGAAAGGAATCTTATAGATTCAATAAAATATATCACAGCAGTAATTCTTAAGCAAATATTATTTAAGTAATAGGTGAATTTTGCTATCACGCAACTAAAATTTAGCTACAAATCTATTACTCAAATGAGTAGCTTATTGAAGCAATATATGAAAATTATTTAAATATACTCGGTTTGTGAACAAGAAATTTTTTAGGCAAAAAATGACCGAAATAAAATAAAACAATGAGCACTTGTTCAAAAACTCAATAAGCAATATATAAATTAATTTTGTTTTGTTACCAAAAAGGCATAGGAGAAACTATGGACACTATACAACGCGCCTTTATATTTACAATTCGTACTTGACTTCTTTTTATACTTCGTCACATAGTTTGCAATGTTCTTTCTCAAACTGTAAATGGTCATTTTGAAAGGACTCCATCCCTATGGATGAATATTCATTAAACTCATTAAAATTGTCTACAAAAACCATATCTTTCTAAGAAGTTCTAAGAGCTGCACATAGTGTCTAAACTTATAATGTATATCTAGATTATCAATTTTAGTTCGTAATAAAAGTCGTACTTCAAATTTATTAGCATTGTTGTAATTTATTATCAATGTACTAAATGATAATGCAAGATAGAAGCAACAGATATGAACCCTTTTGCAACTTAAAATTGTTCCATATACAAGACAAGGTGGCTTTCTCACAAATAGCATCTACAAGATTAGCATAACTCAAAACATTATTTCAAGAGCAAACCCATCAAGTTAAAAATTATTGCTAAAAACCATGGACTAAAATAATTTTTAAGGGTTTTACAAACAAAACTAAGAAATAAATCATCACTTGCAGGACATACAAATCAAACTTTATATATCATATATATTGACAACTCCAATTGAAGTATAAATATACAAAGAAAATATTGAATTTTCTGTAAAACTCAAAACAATTAATTTTCATTAGTTTAATCTGATTAATAAGCTATTAAGCATGTATATATAGTTGTCAAAAACTAAAAACAAGTCTAGGACGAGTGTATTAAAGGGCAATTCTTTGGTAAACTGTTTTGATGTTTTATGATAAGCTAAGTTTTCCTTGATATTATGATGATCTTGTATTCCGCTGCCCGACTCCTTCATTGGTATCAGAGCCTTGTCTCTCAGGTTTTGAGTGATAATATCATGTTTTAAATTTTAAAAGAAAAGTGGTATGATAAATGCTTTTTCAATTTTTGAAAGAATCCTAGACTTCAGGACACAGAGAGAGAGATTGCAAAATCATGGATTCTACATCTTCTTCTTCAAAATCTTCAAGTACTATTTCCGTTTCTTCTACCTTGTCTTTACCAAAATCATGCACTAGGCATACTGCAAATAAGATAGAAAACCTTGTAGAATATTCTTATATTCCAGAATCTGCTCAAATTACTGAGTCTTCTTTTCCTCTTATTAGTCCTTATCATCTGTATAAACGCTCTACTTCTCTCACCCGTAGTATCAAATCCCATCGATCAAAAAAACGTCCTCTTCCTAAAGAATATATCCAGTCCTCACGACTAGATCAGTGTACTCTTCAAGCTACAACTGTTGAACAATATGTCACACTTGAAATTCCTCCAGAACTCGTTGCAAACTGGAAACGAGAAGGTTACACTCACCTCCATCTCGGCGGAGTAAGATTAATCCTGACCCTTCATGGAAGAAAAGGATTACCTGTCACTGCTCGAATTGCTATGCTTGACACCAGGTTCAAACAGTATTAACACGCTGTTATTGGTACAGTTTTGACTACCTTACATGCAGGCAGTGCTCTTCTCACCTTCTACCCAAATTTCAACTTGTCCCTACAAGATATCAACCTTTCCACCGCCTTGAAAGTCCAAGTTCAAATTCGTGGTGTCTTGACCGGATCTCTCAAAGAAAGATCGCAACCCTCCATCATCAGTTGGTCTATAGGCTTCAAAATCATGCCTTAGATCTCCCAACTCCAGAAAGTCACTCCGATGCTCTTATGGTATTAGCTGAATCTGATCAAACTCCAACTATCATTCAGATTCCCAGACAAATTCCTCAACAAGAACTTGTAAAGCTTATGCCGTTAGAATGGATTTCCAACTATGAAAAGTTCCATCAGAACGATACTCCAATTCAGACATCTGAAAGTATGTTTGAACGCAGACAAGATGGATCTGTCAAAATGACTTTCAAACCACCTCAATCGGCTTCACAGCCTCCTCTAGTTGTTCTCCCTACAGCTCCACCAGAGTCTCCTAGACTATCCTTCACTTATTCCTCAATAATTGCTCCAGTCCAAACTGGCCAAGAGAAGCTTCCAATCACTGGCTTCACTTCAGAAGGCTATCCAATTTATCCTGCTAAAATTGGAAAGCATTTCCTTTGGGATGCTCTTGGATCTGATATGTGTGATCCAGATTGTCCGTGCTGGCAAGATGGCAAAGATGAATTTGTTCCTAAACGAAAACCTAAAAAGAAGTATCTTACTTCTTGTAAGGTTGACCACAAAAAGCCACAAAACCCTCCTTCACCTCCATCTGCACCTTCACCATTACCCCTTTATCAAAAGGAACTCAAATGGATTGCAAAACACTGCAAAACAGAAGTCCCTTCACTAGTTATCCAATCACCTCCTCAACATCAACCAATCCCATGTATAATGTTCTCCAGAGATTACTCCTCAAACTTTCCACCTCTTGAACCACAAACTAACACCTAGAGAAAATTTATGTCAAAACCTTTTGTCCCTTTACCTATCACCTCTACTAGTCATCTTGAAGAACCAACTTTGAATCAGTCCTCAATTGGCAAACTCAGAATGCCAGAGCTCAGAATGATGATTTACAGCATATCCATCAACAAGTCGATCGAATCAGTTTACGAACTGATAAGATTGAAACTAAAGTTGATTCCATCACATCACAACTGCAGTAAATCCACCAGGATCTAAAGAACAGAGTTGCTCAACTAGATCTTTGAATTACGAAAATGCTCGGACAAAGATATTATGGTCCCGAGTTTGATAGCAAAGAACGAAAATCGTAAAGTCTGCAAGTTAGAACTGAACCGGATTGAATCTGAAAAGCAGAGACCTACCCTCTTCACTCAGACTCCACCAATACCTTCTATTGGTCCAACCTACCATCCGTTCACTCCATTGCTAGCTCCAATCAAGCAATACGACCCTTCAAAGTTGTTTGGAATGACTCATACGTTATTCAGACAAACATCTCAACCTACTCAACCACCTCAACCTTCAAAGCCAAAACCAAGGTCAAAACCTCAACCTAAACCGGTAAAAATCCACCAACCTGTACAACCTTAATCTCTAGAACAATAGTCTCCAGACTATACCTCGGTACCTCCTCAATTGTCTCAACCTATTCCTCCTCCTCACATGCCTCAACCTCCACCTCATGTGCCTCAATCAAAGGATAAAGCTCCTATGCATCAATATGCTTCTTATCCTCATCCTGTTAACTCTTCCATAGATACCTCTACAGAAGAACCGACATCATCCTCAGAATCAGAACCTGATCATAAACCTGCTGATTCATCATCTCAACCATCAGACTCAAACTCTGCAACCAATTCAGAACCTTCACTCTCTTCGGTTTCTACTACCGATTCAGAAAAGTCCTATGCAGACATTACCAAGCTCTTAATGGCTCAACCAGAAGAAACAGAGCATGCACAGACTTCTCAACCAGAATCTTATTTTGAGATTCCATCAGATGTTGATGATCCTACTGAATCTACATCTGCACCTCCACCTGAACAGCAACCTCCAAAGTCATCCAATGGTCCATGGTTTACTTTTGATGATATTCCAACAAGTAAATGGTGCTACAAACTATCCGAGATTTCAGCTTGGGTAGACCTCCAACTGCTCAAACCCGGCGCAACAGTGGAATCAGTTCTTAAGGAACTAACCACCCGTTTCATTGGATCCCTCAGAGATTGGTTTGACAACCTCGGTGCCTACAGACAACTCCAATTTGTCCAGTTGCCTGATGTTTCCTCAGCCTTAGCACTCCTTCATGAACAATTCATTGGCGAATCAGCTGCACACTTTGAAGCAGCCAGACGAGATTATCTCAACATGAAGTGCTGTTCCCTCAAAGCCAAAGATCTTGACTTCCACTACAAAAGGATGTCAATCTTGTTCTACAAATTGAATGGTTTCAATGATCCCACTCTGAAGCATGTTTTCCTTGCTTCCCTACCTGATGAATTGCAACCTGATATTCAAAGACAACTTGTCATTTTTACAACCTCACCTTGAAAACATCTCCTTAGGCAAGATCTTCCAGATTGCAAAGACATGTCTTGACAAACTTTGTGAACAGAAACAGTTCTTCAAAGAACTGATCAAAGACAAAGAACCATTCAGAAGTGCTTGTAAAAAGCCTTATCTGCAAATCAAGTGCAAAGACAAAAAGCAATGTGATTGCGGTCCTCACAAGAAGAAGCATTTCAGAAAGCTTAAACAGAAATCTTCTTCCAAGCCTTATTTTCAGAAAGCTCGCAGACCATTCACATTCTACAGAAAAAAGTCTCCTTCCTCTAAGGAACGACAACGGCAAAAGTCTAGTAGATGCTTCATTTGCAAAAAGAAAGGACACTACTCCAGAGATTGTCCTAACAAGCGAGACAAAGCTGTTCGTCTCATTAAGCATTTACAGACTATTACAGACTATTCTCCAGACAAAGAAGAAGTTGAATCTTGTTTCTCAGAACAAGAGGCACCAAATGAAGAAATAGTGTTCGCACTGAAAAATTCATCTGATGAATCTGATACAGATGGATTTCTCACTGTCTACAATCAACAATCTTTGTCCTTGGATTCCTCCATTCCAATTCCATCAGTCAAAATCCAGATTTTACCCTCAAAGTTTCACAGACCACTTCCTGTCATTGGATTTTTTGACACAGGCGCTCAAAAGACGATGCTCAATCCAGATATCCTTCCATTACAACATTAGAAACCTCACACAGAACATTTCAAAGCAGCCGATGGAAAAGTTTTCACCATAGATTTGATTACCAAACATCCCATTGGTATTCAGATTTTCCCAAATTGTGTTATTTGGACACATGTCATTGGTTCAAACCTTCCTGACAAAGACATCTTATTAGGTTTCGATACCATCTCCAAAGTCCCACATCTCCAAATCCTTTCAACCGGTATTCGAGTCAAATCCATGTTCAAACCTTTCATAAACATTCTCAGACTCTGCGCTTTCCACCTCTCCTCAGTCCTACCAAGACATCTCAGCCAAACTACTCCAGTTTTGCCCTGAGTCTCATGCTGAATTCACCCATCCAAGTCCATTATGGAAAAACAAGTCCTTCTTCATTAAGCTCCCCTTCAAGCTAAATGAAGACACCAATCCTACCAAAGCAACCCATCCGGGAATGAGTCCCTCTAACTTAGTCCTAGCCCAAAATGAATGCTCACAACTTTTGGCCCAAGGTCTTATTGAACCCATAACTTCTCAGTGGGCTTGTCAAGCCTTTTATGTGGAAAAACACTCTGAACTTGTCCGTGGAAAAAAGAGATTAGTCATCGATTATCAGCCTTTAAACATGTTTTTACAAGATGACAAATTTCCTCTTCCTAAATGACAAAACATTTTCACATATTTGAAAAATGCCCAAATCTTTTCAAAATTTGATTTAAAATCAGTTTTTGACAATTAGGCATTGAACCCTCTGAAAGATACAAAATTGCTTTTTGCATTCCAAATGCTCATTACCAATGGACAGTTTTACCCTTTGGTTTAAAGACTGCTCCTTCCATTTTCCAAAAAGCAATGGTTCAAATCTTTCAACCTATTTTGCATCATGCATTGATTTACATTGACGATATTTTGTTGTTTTCAGAAACACATACAGAACATCGCCAGCTGTTAAATCACTTTCTTGACATCATTCAGTCTCATGGAATCATGCTGTCTCCCAAGAAAAGCACCATTGCCACCACTGACATTGAATTCCTTGGCATGGTCATCAAAGACGGTCACTACCAACCAGGAAAACACATTGCCCAAGAACTGCTTCACTTTCCAGATCAACACTTATCCAGAAAGCAGATCCAGTAATTCCTTAGTATCATCAATTACATCCGTGATTTCATCCCTCACGTGGACCTACATACAGCACAACTTTCGGCTTTATTGACAAAGAAGCCTCCAGAATGGAATGACACCCATACTATAGCTGTCATTAAGCTTAAACAGATTGCACAAGATCCTCCACCATTAAAGCTCATTACAGATGGCAACTGGATCTTACAAAGAGACGCAAGTGACACCTCATGGGGTGCTGTACTCCTCGAAGAAATCAATGGAAAAGAGAATCTTATCAGATACGCTAGTGGACATTTCTCTGACTCACAATGCCACTACCACAGTATCTACAAAGAGATTTTAACCGTGAAAAATAGTATTAAAAAATTTGAATATCATTTAATCGGTTATTATTTTCTTATCAGATTGGACAGCTCATCCTTCCCAGCCATCCTGAACTCAAAGAGAAAGAATATTCCAGAGAAGATGCTTTTGAGATTAAAAGACTGGTTTTCCAAGTATGACTTCTCCATGAAGCATATAAAAGGAACCCAGAACCTCATCCCTGATATTTTATCCAAATCTGCCAGACCTTCCAAAGCTAACCAAATTCCAACCATAGCAATGGCTTCATCCTCCTCAGACAAAGCCTTTATTTCCTCCCTACCAGAGGATCTTCGACACTTTATTTTCCAAAAGGTCATTGATCACAAATCTTTTTTGGAAAACCCAGAACTCACAGACAGACTATGGTCTCTCATGGCCATGCAAGAGTTTCTCCCTCCAGAGAATGGGTTATCTCACAGACCTTTTAACCCACATCCTAATCCGGATCAAATGCACCATACCATCTTCAGACTTTCAACCATCTTCCATCCAGTAGTTGATAACCTCACTGCTTGGGGTCACTATGTTATAAAGAACATCACCATATAGGCCTACTATTTCTTTTGGTACTGGTTAAACCTTTACCCAGTCGCTATCCTCTACGACCCAAGTCTAGTCCATACAAGCAGACGGTACGGAAAAGGTCAATGGTTTGACAGAATGCTTGCTCTTATCTTCAAGGATCCCTTGACCCTTGAACTCATCAATAGATTCCAGATCCAACAGATTGTCATCATCATTGTCAAACTTACAGACATATGGGGAAGATATACTGATCCCCTTATCAAGGTTATTGACCACACTCATCACTGTGAGTCCTTCAGTCCTATGTGGAACGAATGTCTTACAGCCCGGCTTACCCTAGTTGAAGAATACGGCGTTCCTCCATCCTACAACACTCACAGCCCCTTATCTCTGGATATCACTTCAACCCCTCATCTCTTCTACAGAGAACGGCTCCATAACTACGCCCTTGACGGAGATCATGCCTTTGATCTAGAATGGCCACAACCACACCATCCAAATCCCTTCATCCCTGACATAGGAGAATCATCCTTCACCTCTCTCCTACCTGCTATTCCGGATCACTCTCCTACTGACGATGACACTGACTCAGACATTGATGCCATCTCACTCTGAGACACATCAGCCTGCCGACACTTTGTATTTTGTCGTGTTGCAATTTTGTTTGAGTGTGCTTTAGCTTTTGCTTTTGCTTTACTTTATTAAAGTTGCTTTAGAAAAGAGATAGGAACGTGTCCTATCCTTTTAGCTTTAGCTTTAGCTTTTTATCCTGTCTCCTACTTTAGAAAAGTAGATGTTTTATTTTATTCTTATTTTTGTAAAAGCAGGGGCCCTGTCCTGCTTTGCTCGCCTATATAAGGCAGCTCCCTCCTCATTGTAACATAAGCTCTTAACACTTCAAGCTTCAGAAGAATAACAAGTTTGTTTTATAAGTTATGAATCTCTAAACTCTCTCTTCTCTCTCTGTTAACGAAGTTCTTAGGATCTCTGAAAAGGTTTGAAAAAGATTTTTATCAGTTCATTTTCTAAATGAAAACTTGAGATAGTATGCTCTGCACTTGCCTTGTTCAAAGACCCTGTGCATCAGAAAAACTCATGCTTGTTTCCTAGACGGTCTGGTGCCCTGTTGAAGAAGACCAGGAGTGTCTTAAGTTTTGGGCTGTACGACTAGTGGAAACTGTTTTGATGTTTTATGATAAGCTAAGTTTTCCTTGATATTATGGCGATCTTGTATTCCGCTGCCCGACTCCTTCGTTGCTGCACAATAATGCCAAGTCCTTCTAAATGCCACGCACATGACTTCTTCAGTCAATAGCCTTATAGTGAGACAAATTAATAAAATAATCTAATGTTCTCTTAAAATTCACAAGGCCTTCAAAAAATTTTTAGCCACAACAGTCAAGCCATTAAACATCAAAATCCAAACTTGTCTAGCATAATTATATGCTTGGAAAGGAGATAACATTTGATTTTATGCGCATACGAGATGCTACAAATGCATTTTGGCGCATGAATTATCAAATATAAAATTCTTGTTTTTAGTACTTGCGAAGTCACACTCAGTTTTAAACCCTTCTCAACTAAACTGTCTAACTTTTTGTTTCGTGCAAGTGCACTATCAATAGTTTTATGCTAAAAAAATGACAAATTATTAATAAACTAGAATTGTGAATTGAAGATTCTATAGCAAATAATAGAGAAAACCCAGATTGCAGCATAATGAATGCGTATGAAACTGAAGAAAATTGATATCTAATTATAGATAAAGTTCAACTACAAATAAGAAGTAAAACTGTACACAGATCTAATACATAAACTAGTGTAGCCACAATCGGGTAGTCATAAGAATAATCTTTGTTTTATCCAATTCTCTTTAAATATTTAAATAGGAGCTCCCACAACTATTACAAGGAGCCTTGAAATCACTCTCTTCAATTTTAATTCCATGAGTTTAAGAAGCTTCACTAGATGAACTAGGAAAAACCATTATCAACAAGTATGTAACTAAAACAAGTAATTCAGCCAACTAAAGCAAGTAATGACCAAAATCATGTGGGCAATTTGTTTTTTAAAACCTAATGCATATAACCCTAAAACTTATGCATCCTAAATTCTCTTTATGCAGTAAAAATCAAGTGTAAATGTAGTTAGTGACTTTTAGTTTGGTGAATTTGCAGCCCTTAATGTGGCGTATGAACAAGCATCAATAGAAACATGAACTTATAGTAGTAGAAATATCCTAGTGTTGTGTACTCGACAGCAGTTCATGAAGATAGATTTTAAAGAATTAAATTAGACTAATTATGTAATTGCACATTCAAAAAACATATATGAGAAATTTTGAATTACTTAGGACTTTTCTATAAAGAAATTATATATATATAAAGTACATTCATAATTTTAAACTAGGGGAATTATTCATTTTTTCAATGGTGAATCGTGTTGGGATAAATAAAACCTTTGGTAAAATTCTATCACATATAATCTAGGAATATCATATTATATCACCAAGAATCAATAACAAAATTATGTGAAAGTGTATCTAAATCTATAACACTGAATTAATCTCTAGGATTGTATGGTTGACTTTTCATATCACACGTTCTCTTAGAGTTTCTTTTAATTCTCTCTGTGCTTTTTCTCTCTGATGATGGGATATCAGAAAAAATGGAAAGAATACATGTGACTTAGGGATCATAATTAATTATATAGAAACCTTTTTCTATTGTCATTGGGTATGTCGAATTCTATCTATCATAGAATTAGAATATTATTAGATTTTTACACATTAAAGGTCTCATCCTATTAGATACATTAAAGCCCATAATACCGAAAATCTTAATTGATCACTTTTATTCGGCTTCACTTTATATGACAGTTTGCAACATATAATTATTCATATATAAGCCCAACGTTGGATTAAGGATCCAACAATATTGGATTAAAAATCCAACAATCTCCCACTTGGACTATATGTGTAACCTTATAATTACATTTTACAAAAATAACAGTATGAATTCAACCTTACTGTCATTACTAGAATGTGTCTGTAACAATTTGGTCCATCAAGCATATTAACATAGGATCAAAGTGACCTTTATTATATTTGTCGTAACTCAACCCACCAATGGTCACTATGCCAATACAAGTAAATGACATGGATCATGATGTGAATGTGTAGTATAAAAATTTTCATGTAATGTGATCTTAACATGCCTATTTTCAACTGGTCCACCTTAAACCTTAATGAGATCAAACTATACCAAAAGATCAAATGTAAATAAGTAAAATTTTATTTCTGTAAAAATTATTAGAAATTATCCATAAACTAAAATAACTGAAAATATCTATATTATGAGAGCATCTAAAATCACAAACTTCTACTAAAACTGAATATCCTTAAATGACATGACATCCATACGAGTGGTGTGTTCATGAAACATCTTGGGTGGTAATCCCTTAGTAAACGGATGCATAATCATGAAGTTTGTGCCAATGTCCTCAATAGATAATTGTCTACTCTAAATTCTTTCTTTAACAACTAGGAACTTGATGTCCATATACTTTAACTTCGTCAAGCTTCTATTGTTATTGGAATATAGCATTGTTGAGTTATTATCACAAAATAACTTAAATGGTCTATCAACACCATTTACTACACGCAGTCCCATGACAAAATTTTGTAGTCATATTTTATGATTGGATGCCTCATAACATGTTATAAATTCTGCTGCCATCATAAAAGAGGCTATAAGAGACTGTTTAGCACTCTTCGAAGAGATAACAACCCTAGCTAGTAGATAAATGAAACCCGAAGTGGATTTCATACTATCTTAACATTCAGCAAAATTAAAGTTAGTATACCCAATGATCTCAAGTTTATCTGACCTTCAATATGTGAGCATGTAGTCTTTTATTCTGTATAAGTACTGTAAGACTCGTTTGACTGCTTTTTAATGGTCTAATTCTGGATTACTTAAGTATCTGCCTAATAGCTCAATAACATATACAATATCGAGTCACGTATAAACCTGAGCATATATCAAACTTCTTATTGCTACATATAAAGAATCTTCTGTATTTTTTTTCCTCAAAATCATTTTTTTAGCACTAATTGAGACTAAACTTGTCTCCCTTAGCCATAAGGGTATCACTTAATTTGTAATCCTGCATGCCATATTCGCTTAAGAACTATTTCGATATAACTATTTTATGATAATCTTAAAATATCTCAAGAGCGATCCCAAAGTATTTGTATGCCTAAAATTAAAAAAAAAACATCACTAAGATCTTTCATCTCAAAGTTCTTAGCTAGAAATCTCTTGGTGTCATGTAATAAACCTATATTACTGGCAGGCAAAATGTTATCAACATGTAAAACTAGAAAAATATATTTTCTCCTACAGAACTTATGGTGTTGATGAGAACTATCAAAATGATGAGAATTATCAAGAGAATACCATTAAAGTTTTAAGTGATCCTTTGCACATTCATGAAGGCCCAATTACAAGAGCTAGAGCCAAAAAGATACAAGCTGCTTTAAATGGATTAATTGAGAAAATATGGATTGAAACTACAATTCAAGATGCAAGACATCATGAATTGGGCTTGAAGAGATGTCAAGGCATTGTGGGCTTTATTCAAGCTATTGGGCAGCCAAATACACAATTCGGGTCAAATGCAGAAAGGTCAATTTCGAAATAAAACTGGTATTGATTGAGCTGGAATTAACTTGCAAGCCATATACCGTTGGAAAGATAATTAAGATAGCTTTCCAAAGAATTTTACGGAGTTAGATTTGGAGTTCTCTAGAAGGAGTTATGACCAATTTATTACAGCATGCGCAGAATTGGAAATTTCAACGACTCCTTAACTAGTTAGGAAAACTACTCCGACTTGAACTAGGATTTAATCTTTTTCGGATTTTTGGGTCTCTATTGGCCTATTTAAACTCAGCAACCTTGCTATGTAAGACAATTGAGAGATTAATGTTATTTGAATTTGAGAGAATTATTCTTTCTTTGGTTCTTTTGAGAACTAGTGAACTTATCAAGAATTTGCAATCTTGTGGCGTTCCAAATCAAGACTTATCACTCACCTTCTCATCTAAATCTTGAGTGTGGCGTCAATATCCTTCTCCATACCTTTGGTTCATGTTTGATTAAGCATTGGGTCAAGGTTTTGTTTGTCTTAAATCTGTTTAGAACTTTCTTGGGTAGTTGAAACTTCAAATTAAATATTCTCCTTAAAGTTTCAATGTGGGATTCGCATCAATTTGGTATCAGAGCAAGTTTCTAATCAGGTTTGAATGTCTTATTTATTTTGATTATCAAAAAAAGAAAACAAACAGCAAAAAAAAAAAAAAAAACTTACAGCAAAAAAAAAAAAGAAAGAAACTTACAGCAAAAAAAAAAAAGATTGCAAAAGGATTCAAGTATTCCTACTTTCATCAATATCAATTGTGTCCTTTACTTGCTTGTTTTCCTTTCTTCAATTTCTTTTTTGTTCTTTGTGTTCTCTTAATTCTTTTTCTTTATTAGTGTGCTGGAATAGCTTATTTGGTGTGTCACTTGTTTTGTTTTTCTTGGTTTTGTTTTTAGTTCAATAAAGAACTGAAAGAGAGAATTAAGTGTGGTAAAAGGCAATAGTTTGTGAGATCATTAGAGGGAAAAAGCTAATTTGTGTGTTAAACACAAGAGTTAAGTGAATCAAATTGAGTGAAACACGTGAAGGAGTGTTGTGAGGTTTTTTTTTGCTAACTTTAATTTTTCAGATCACAAAATATGTCAAAAGAACAAGAAGCTATAGATCAATCGATCATACACAAAGCCATGCAGCAATAATTTGAGCACATGAATCTGATGTTTGGAGAGATCCGTGACCAATTGGAAAGGCAAGACACTGCCATAGCCAATCTACAAAAGGGGCAACAACCAATAGCTCATAATGTAAGAGATAATCAATGGCGTGCTGCCATGGGAGATCAGGGTGGTGATGACCTAGATAATTTTGATGACCAGGTCACCGTTGACATGCGTGGAAGAGATGATAGAAGGGTAAGACGCATAGATCGTGATTTGGGGAGTATCAAACTGAAAATTCCTTCTTTTCAAGGTAAAAATGATCCTAAGCTTATTTGGAGTGGGAAAAAAGGTGGAGCTAGTATTTGATTGCCATAATTACTCCGAGGAGAAAAAGGTAAAACTAGCTGCTGTTGAATTTATTGATTATGCTATTATTTGGTGGGATCAACTTGTTTTGAGTAGGAGAAGAAACCGTGAAAGGCCTAAAACACTTGGGAGGAGATGAAGGCCATCATGAGGAGGAGATTCGTTCCTAGTCATTATTATAGGGAGCTACATCAAAGGCTTCAAAGTCTTACACAAGGCTCCAGAAGTGTGGAAGACTACCAC
This sequence comes from Aegle marmelos, assembly GCA_030449875.1. Taxonomy (NCBI): domain Eukaryota; kingdom Viridiplantae; phylum Streptophyta; class Magnoliopsida; order Sapindales; family Rutaceae; genus Aegle; species Aegle marmelos. The sequence goes on along the minus strand of JASUUL010000041.1, from coordinate 862,769 downwards.
AAGGAGATGGAAATAATCATGATTCGAGCAAACATTGAAGAAGAACGAGAGGCCACTATGGCTAGATTTTTACATGGTTTAAATCAAGATATTACTAATGTGGTTGACTTGCAGCATTATGTTGAATTGGAAGACATGGTTCACATGGCCATAAAAGTGGAACGACAACTAAAAAGAAAGGGTTCCACTAGACCCAATTTGGGTTCATCTTCCTCATGGAAGTCAAAATGGAGCAAAGATGAAAAGGTTGTTTCAAAGCCTAAGATTGAGCCAATCAAGGATCATAAAGAGGGGGCAGCCAAAGCAAAGGTAAATCTGATTCCCAACACTCTAGAAATAGAGATATTAAGTGTTTTAAATGTTTGGGGACAGGTCATATTGCATCTCAATGCCCAAATAAGAGGGTAATGATCTTGAGGGAAGATGGTGATGTTGAAACCGAGAGTGAATCGATGATGATCCTATGCCACCTTTGGAGGATGCTAATGATGGTGTAGAGTATCCTGTTGATGGTAAATTGATGGTTGTTAGACGTGCTCTTAACATGCAAGTAAAAGAGGATGCGGAGGTACAACGTGATAACATATTTCATACTAGATGCCACATCAAAGATAAGGTATGTAGTATGATAATTGATGGTGGAAGTTCTAATGTAGCTAGCACTAGTTTGGTTGAAAAATTGAACTTGAAAACTCTAAAACATCCTAAACCATATAAGTTACAATGGCTGAATGATTGTGGGGAGGTTAAAGTAAATAAACAAGTGCTGGTTTCATTCTCTATTGGGAGATATAAGGATGAGGTTGTATGTGATGTAGTACCCATGCATCTTTGGACACATTCTTTTGGGGCGACCTTGGCAATATGATAGGCGAGTGACATATGATGGTTACTTAAATAGATATTCTTTTGTAATGAATAAAAGGCAAATCACTCTTGTACCCTTAACACCTAAGCAAGTGTATGAGGATCAAATGACAATACAAAAAGAGAGTGATACAAAAAAAGAAAATGAGAGTACAAAAGAAAGAGAGAATGAGAGAAAAGAAAGTGGAAAGATAGAAAAAAATATTGTTGAGAGAAAAGAGAGGCAACATGTAAACTTGTTTGCAAAAGAGAGAGAGGTTAAGAGGGCCTTCTTTTCAAAACAGCCTATCATTGTACTTTTGTGCAAAGAGGCTTGTTTGCATACTAATGAGCTTAACTCTTTTTTGCCTAGTGTTATTGTGACTCTTTTGCAGGACTTTGATGATGTATTTCCAAATGAAGTCCCTAATGGTTTGCCACCTATTAGGGGAATTGAGCATCAAATAGACTTTTTTGGGTCTCTATTGGCCTATTTAAACTCAGCAACCTTGCTATGTAAGACAATTGAGAGATTAATGTTATTTGAATTTGAAAGAATTATTCTTTCTTTGGTTCTTTTGAGAACTAGTGAACTTATCAAGAATTTGCATTCTTGTGGTGTTCCAAATCAAGACTTATCACTCACCTTCTCATCTAAATCTTGAGTGTGGCGTCAATATCGTTCTCCATACCTTTGGTTGATGTTTGATTTAGCATTGGGTCAAGGTTTTGTTTGTCTTAAATCTGTTTAGAACTTTCTTGGGTAGTTGAAACTTCAAATTAAGTATTCTCCTTAAAGTTTCAATGTGGGATTCGCATCAGGTGTAAACAATTGTTGTGTAAATTTTTTTGAACTCGCAAGTGCACGAATCTATTGTAGAATAAATTAACGGTGACGAGCGTCGATCTCACAAGGAGGTAGATTTTAATTGTGTATTGAATTAATTTTCTAAGTGAGTAGTTAAATTATGGTAGATTTATCCTAAATTTTGAATTAAAATAGTGGGAATAATTAAAAATGCAACTGTTATAATAAAGCACTTGGGTATCTGAATCTACATCAACATGCTCGAGGGCTCAATATTTCTTATTAATACCAATTAAATCATGAGGAAAAAATTCACTCTTCATGAACCACTCTTTAATTAATATGGTGCTAAGGGTTATTGTGCCAAATAGTAATAACTGTTCAACGAAAAGTCAAAACATCCACAGAAATTAGAGGAAAAAATAAAATAAATTTACTAATTAAGCCCATGGAACATGTTGAGACTTTACCTTCAATCCAAGGTTGAAAGAAAATTAAATACTCATATTTGAACTAGGAATAAAAGGAAACTTTACTAAAATACAAAGAAAATACAAGATAGAGAAGGAATTTTAAAAAATGGAGCTAAAAAATGAACTTATGGGTGTCAAATTAGGGAGGGAAGTTCTCCTTTTATAAATACAATAAGTAAATCGTGGCCATCGGATTAAAATAATTTGGCAAGTCCTAATTGGTTTTAACACATCATCAGGGCTATTATCCCATGTATATGCATGTACTGTATGCACATTTTTTCTGATCTACTAACATATTGCCACATCATCAGTCAATAGTGCATGAACATTTTTATTCAATAAGATTGTGACACCTCATGAGTCAAGCCACGTCATCAGTTAACGCCACATAATCAGTTAATGCCATATTATTCTTCCAATCAAATGCTGCCACGTCATTGATCGGTGCCACATCATCGGTAATGTCACATCATCGGTCAATGCCATGTCGTCGGACAGTACATATGAACAGTATCATAAACAGTGCCATGAAAGTATCATACATGTGAACAGTACCGTATATGTGAACAGTGATATTTTTACTTTTATGCTCCTTATAAAGTTTTTGACCGTTCTAAGTTCAGATTTACTGTTTATTTTTGTCATTCGATATCTCATTTATTGTGAAATGATCATGATGCCCCTAAAATACGTACAATACTTATAATAATAAAACACGCATAATTAAATTCACAAAAAACTTGAATACTTAAAAATAAAGAAGTTAGTAAAACTTGAAGTAAAAAATGATAATTTTCTCCTTTATAAATATACATTTTCTAGTACTCAACAACAATCATCTACCAAATTTATATTGAAACCAAATGAGATAATCACTTGTTGAAACTTAAAATACCATTGTCGAGATGCTTGCTTGAACCCATAGATAGATTTTTTTAAGTTCGGAAAACATATTCTTTGGGTCTCCACACAAAGTTTTCTGATTACATTATATAGTTCGTTTCATCAATGTCACCATTGAGAAATGCCACTTTCAATCCATCTGATGTAACTCAAGATTAAAATGTGCCACTAATATCATTATAATTCTGAAAGAGTCTTTCAAAGGAATCAGAGAGAAAGTCTCTTTATAGTTGATATCTTCTTTTTGTGTAAAGTCGTTTGTAACAAGACGTGCCTTGTACCTGCCCACATTGCCTTTTGAATCTCTCTTGGTCTTAAATATCTATTTGGAACCAATAAGTTTTGCACTCCTAGTAATAGGACAAGATACCATACGTCATTACCTTTTATAGACTTCATCTCCTCATTCATAGCATCAATATACTTTTGAGAGTTTAAACTTTTCATGGCTTGATGGAAATTGATTGGATCATCTTCCATCATTCCAATGTCTGTCTCATGTTATTGGAGAAATACAACATAATCATGTGGCAATGCACTTCTCCTTTCTCTAGTGGATCTCCTTAATGGAATATGTTTTTAAGGTGGTAGAGTTTATTTTTCTAGAACAACTTCTTATATAGAGGTTCTCTAACATCGTCTTAATTTTCTGTGTTTTGAACAAAGTAAGAAATGAGACCTTGATCAATACCAATAACACCCATGGGAATATCAATATATTCATCTTCAAAGATAAAGTCTCTAACTATATCTCTTCTGGCAAACTCAACATTCTCAAAGAACCGAGCATTTGCTGACTCATAAATCAACTTAGTTGAAGGATTATAAAACTTGTACCCCCTAGATCATTCTGAATATCTAATAAAATAGTAACTCACTGTTCTTGAGTCTAGTTTCTTCTCATTAGACTTATATGGTGTTGCCTTAACTGGATATCTCCAAACATGCAAGTGCTTTAGACTAGGTTTCTTACCCATCCAAAGCTCATAAAGGATTTTGGTAGTTGCTATGGTTGGAATCCTATTAAGGATGTATGCTGCAGCCTTTAGTGCTTCTTCTCAGAGTGATTCTGTTAAGGTAGAATGACAAATCATATACTTCACTATGTCCTTAAATGTCATGTTTTGTCTTTCAATAACACCATTCATAATGAATGAACCTGGCATAGTGCACTAGGGGATGATACCGTATTCCTCTAGGAATTTAGTAAATGGTCCTGAATGTTGTTCACCCGAACTGTCATATCTACCATGATATTCACCACCACAGTCAGATTTGACACTTTTAATTCTTTTGTAAAGTTGACTTTCAACTTTAGCCTTAAAATTTTTAAACATGTCCAGAGATTGTGCCTTTTTATAGAGTAGATATATGTAGCCATATCTAGAAAAATCATCTAAAATATTATTGACCATTCCAAGTAGCTGTAGTAAATAGCCTACAAATATCTTCTATGTATAAGTTCTAAGACATCCGAAGTCATATTTGATGCGAATCCCACATTGAAACTTTAAGGAGAACACTTAATTTGAAGTTTCAACTACCCAAGAAAGTTCTAAACAGATTTAAGACAAACAAAACCTTGACCCAATGCTTAATCAAACATGAACCAAAGGTATGGAGAAGGATATTGACGCCACACTCAAGATTTAGATGAGAAGGTGAGTGATAAGTCTTGATTTGGAACGCCACAAGAATGCAAATTCTTGATAAGTTCACTAGTTCTCAAAAGAACCAAAGAAAGAATAATTCTCTCAAATTCAAATAACATTAATCTCTCAATTAATCCATTTAAAGCAGCTTGTATCTTTTTGGCTCTAGCTCTTGTAATTGGGCCTTCATGAATGTGCAAAGGATCACTTAAAACTTTAATGGTATTCTCTTGATAGTTCTCATCAATATTGGCTTTAAACCTCCTTTTATTGGTTTGTTTCTCCTTGATACAATTAATACAAATATCAAAATTTGTGAAACCTAAAGGATCGAGAATTTCATCGGACACAAGTTTTTTTATTCTCTATTTGGAGATATGACCTAATCCCTTGTACCATAACGCAGCTGAATTCTCATCGATTAATTTTCTCTTTAGATCTCGTGTACTTGATTACAAGGATTTATTAAATGAAGCTATTGAATCCATCAAATAAAGATTATCATCACCTGATAAAGATTTGGAGCTTGCCAATTTTGAATCATGAAACAAACTAAATTTTTTATTTCCAAATGAACAAGAATAACCATATTTGTCCAAAGTAGAAATAGAAATCAAGTTTCATCTGAAAGATTGAACAAAAAATGTTTCATTAAGATCTAAATAAAAATCGATCTTTAATAATAATCTAAATTTTCTAATTGCTTCAACTTTAACCTTTTTGTCATAACCCACATATATGTATTTTTCACCATCATTGGGCTTTCGACAATTCAAACAATCCTGCATGGACACATTGATGTGAGCTATTATACCAGAATCTATCTATCATGTGTGTCTAGGTATCATAGTTAAATTAACTTCAAAACAAACTAAACCATACCCTTTAGCTCTACTAAAGAAACAACAAGTGGGTTCTAGATCATCTAATTTCTTTTGTTATTTCTTTGGAGGTGCTGTTTTTATAACTTTTTTTATCCTTATTCATTTTCTTACCTTTATACCTTATTGAAATTAGACTTGTCAAGAGCATACTTGTGAGGTACAATCTTCTTACTTAGATATAATATAATTAACCTAACAAACTCCCTTAAGCATTTATTATCATAATATAATGACATAAGTAATGTTGTAGAGATATTAGAAATTCTATGAATTACTAAAGATATTTATAGAAGGATAAATTAATAATTAAAAGTAATGATGACATAAGCAATGACATAAGTGATGATGTAATAAGAAATGTTGTAGAAATTTAGAAATTCTAGAAATTACTAAGGTATTTGTAAAGAGATAAATCTTCACCATTAATTAAGTGCTAGGTGGCAAAATCTTAGCATTCTAGAAATCACTAAGATATTTATGGAGGAATAAATCTCCACCATTAATCAAATGATATAGTGGCGAAATCCTAGCCACACATGGGCCTTAAGAAACTCTATAAATACCCCTTAGGCCTTGCATTTTCCATAAACCTTAGAAATCCCATCTTTTGCCATTCCTAATACCAACAGGGGGAGTAGCACAGCGGAATACAAGATCGCCATAATATCAAAGAAAACAAAGCTTATCATAAAACTTCAAAACAGTTTCCACAGGTCGTACAACCCAAAACTTAAGACACTCCTGGTCTTCTCAACAGGGTACCAGACCATCTAGGAAACAAGCATGGAGTTTTTCTGATGCACAGGGTCCTTGAACAAGGCAAGTGCAGAGCATACTATCTCAAGTTTTCTTTTCAAAAAATGAACTGATAAAAACCTTTTTCAAACCTTTTCAGATCCTAAGAACTTCGTTAACAAAGAGAGAAGAGAGAGTTTAGAGATTCATAGCTTAGAAAACAAACTTCTTAGATTTCTAATATTTTTTCCAATCTCTTCCAGTCTTATTTTACAATGAAGAGGGAGCGGCCTTATATAGGCGAGCTGAGCAGGACAGGACCCCTGCTTTTTCAAAAGCAAGAATAAAATAAAACATCTACTTTTCAAAAGTAGGAGACAGGATAAAAAGCAAAAGCTAAAAGGATAGGACACGTCCCTATCTCTTTTCTAAAGCAGCTTTAATAAAGTAAAGCAAAAGCAAAAGCATAAACACACTCAAACAAAACACAATTATTACAACACGACAAAATGTAAAGTGTCGGCAGGCTGATGTGTCTCAGAGTGAGATAGCATCAGTGTCTGAGTCAGTGTCAGTATCATCCTCATTAGAATAGTGCTGATTGGGAATAGCAGGTAGGAGAGAAGTAGAGGATGATTCTCCTATGTCCGGAATGAAGGGCTCTAGATGGTGTGGCTATGGCAATTCGAGATCAAAGGCATGATCTCCATCGAGGGCATAGTTATGGAGCCTTTCTCTGTAGAAGAGGCGAGGAGTAGAAGTGATATCTGGAGACAAGGGGCTGTGAGTGTTGTAGGATGGAGGAACGCCGTATTCTTCAGCTAGGGCAAGCCGGGCTATAAGACATTCGTTCCACATAGGACTGAAGGACTTATAGTGATGAGTGTGGTCTATAACTTTGAGAAGAGGATCAAAGTATCTTCCCCATATGTCTGTAAGCTTGACGATGATGATGACAGTCTGTTGGATCTGGAATCCATTGATGAGTGTAAGGGTTAAGGGATCCTTGAAGATAGGAGCGAGCAGTCTCTCAAACCATTGACCTTTTCCATATCTTCTGCTTGTATGGACTAGATTTGGGTCGTAGAGAATAGCAACTGGGTAAAGGTTTAACCAGTACCAGAAAATATAGTAAGCTTGCAGAGTAATGTTCTTTATGACATAATGACCCCAGGCAGTGTAGTTATCAACTACTGGATGGAAGATGGTTGAAAGCCTGAAAATTGTATGATGCATCTGATCTGGATTAGGATGAGGGTTGAAAGGTCTTTGAGATAACCGATTCTCTGGAGGGAGAAACTCTTGCATGGCCATGAGAGACCATAGTCTGTCTGTGAGTTCTGGGTTTTCCAAAAAAGATTTGTGATCAATGACCTTTTGGAAAATGAAGTGTCGAAGATCCTCTAGGAGGGAGGAAATAAAAGCTTTGTCTGAGACTTTGTCTGAGGAGGATGAAGCCATTGCTATGGTTGAAATTTGGTTGGCTTTGGAAGGTCTGGCAAGTCTGGATAGAATATCAGGAATGAGGTTCTGGGTTCCTTTTATATGTTTCACGGAGAAGTCATATATTGAAAACTAGTCTTTTAATCGCAAAAGCATCTTCTCTGGAATATTCTTTCCTTTCGAGTTCAGGATGGCTGGGAAGGATGAGCTGTCCAATCTGATAAGAAAATGATAACCGATTAAATGATATTCAAATTTTTTAATACCATTTTTCACGGCTAAAATCTCTTTGTAGATACTGTGGTAGTGGCATTGTGAGTCAGAGAAATGTCCACTGGCGTATCCAATGAAGCTTTCTTTTCCATTGATTTCTTCGAGGAGTACAGCACTCCATGAGGTGTCACTTGCGTCGGTTTGTAAGATCCGGTTGCCATCTGTAATGAGCTTTAATGGTGGAGGATCTTGTGCAATCTGTTTAAGCTTGGTGACAGCTGTAGTATGGGTGTCATTCCATTCTGGAGGCTTCTTTTTCAATAAAGCCGAAAGTTGTACTGTGTGTAGGTCCACGTGTGGGATGAAATCACGGATGTAATTGATGATACCAAGGAATTGCTGGATCTGCTTTCTGGATATGTGTTGATCTGGAAAGTGAAGCAGTTCTTGAGCAATGTGCTTTCCTGGTTGGTAATGACCGTCTTTGATGACCATGCCAAGGAATTCAATGTTGTTGGTGGCGATGGTGCTTTTCTTGGGAGACAGCGTAATTCCATGAGATTGAATGATGTCAAGAAAGTGATTTAACAGTTGGCGATGTTCTACATGTGTTTCTGAAAACAACAAAATATCGTCAATGTAAATCAATGCATGATGCAAAATTGGTTGAAAGATTTGAACCATTGCTTTTTGAAAAATGGAAGGAGCAGTTTTTAAACCAAAGGGTAAAACTGTCCATTGGTAATGAGCATTTGGAATGCAAAAAGCAGTTTTGTATCTTTCAGAGGGTTCAATGCCTAATTGCCAAAAACCTGATTTTAAATCAAATTTCAAAAAGATTTGGGCATTCTTCAAATATGTGAAAATGTTTTGTCTTTTTGGAAGAGGAAATTTGTCATCTTGTAAAAACATGTTTAAAGGCTGATAATCGATGACTAATCTCTTTTTTCCACGGACAAGTTCAGATCGTTTTTCCATATAAAAGGCTTGACAAGCCCATTGAGAATTTGTGGGTTCAATTAGACCTTGGGCCAAAAGTTGTGAGCATTCATTTTGGGCTAGGACTAAGTCAGAAGGACTCATTCCCGGATGGGTGGCCTTGGTAGGATTGGTGTCTTCATTTAGCTTGAAGGGTAGCTTAATGAAGAAGGACTTGTTTTTCCATAACGGACTTGGATGGGTGAATTCAGCATGAGACTCAAGGCAAAACTAGGGTAGTTTGGCTAAGATGTCTTGGTAGGACTGAGGAGAATTGGAAAGACTGTAGAGTCTGAGGGTATTTGTGAAAGGTTTGAACATGGATTTGACTCAAATACCGGTTGAAAGGATTTGGAGATGTGGGACTTTGGAGATGGTATCAAAACCTAATAAGATGTCTTTGTCAGGAAGGTTTGAACCAATGACATGTGTCCAAATAACACAATTTGGGAAAATCTTAATACCAATGGGATGTTTGGTAATCAAATCTGTGGTGAAGAGTTTTCCATCGGCTACTTTGAAATGTTCTGTATGTGGCTTCCAATGTTGTAATGGAAGGATATCTGGATTAAGCATCGTCTTTTGAGCACCTGTGTCAAGAAATCCAATGACAGGAAGTGGCCTGTGGAACTTTGAGGGTAAAAGTTGGATTTTGACTGATGGAATTGGAATGAAGGAATCCAAGGACAAAGATTGTTGGTTGTAGACAGTGAGAAATCCTTCTGTATCAGATTCATCAGATGAATTTTCCAGTGCGAACACTATTTTTTCATTTGGTGCTTCTTGTTCTGAGAAACAAGATTCAACTTCTTCTTTGTCTGGAGAATAGTCTGTAACAGTTTGTAAATGCTTGATGAGATGAACTACTTTGTCTCGCTTGTTAGGACAATCTCTGGAGTAGTGTCCTTTCTTTTTGCAAATAAAGCATCTACTGGACTTTTGCCGTTGTCGTTCCTTAGAAGAAGGAGACTTTTTTCTGTAGAATGTGAATGGTCTGCGAGCTTTCTGAAAATAAGGCTTGGAAGAAGATTTATGTTTAAGCTTTCTGAAATGCTTCTTCTTGTGAGAACTGCAGTCACATTGCTTTTTTGTCTTTGCACTTGATTTGCAGATAAGGCTTTTTACAAGCGCTTCTGAATGGTTCTTTGTCTTTGATCAGTTCTTTGAAGAACTGTTTCTGTTCACAAAGTTTGTCAAGACATGTCTTTGCAATCTGGAAGATCTTGCCTAATGAGATATTTTTAGGGCTGAGGTTGTAAACAACAAGTTGTCTTTGAATATCTGGTTGCAATTCATCAAGTAGGGAAGCAAGGAAAACATGCTTTAGAGTGGGATCATTGAAACCATTTAATTTGTAGAACAAGATTGACATCCTTTTGTAGTGGAAGTCAAGATCTTTGGCTTTGAGGGAACAGCACTTCATGTTGAGATAATCTCGTCTGGCTGCTTCAAAGTGTGCAGCTGGTTCGCCAATGAACTGTTCATGAAGGAGGGTAAAAGGCTGAGGAAACATCAGGTAACTGGACAAATTGGAGTTGTCTGTAGGAGCCTAAGTTGTCAAACCAATCTCTGAGGGATCCAATGAAACGGGTGGTTAGTTCCTTAAGAACTGATTCCACTGTTGCGCCGGGTTTAAGCATTTGGAGGTCTACCCAAGCTGAAATCTCGAATAGTTTGTCGCGCCATTTACTTGTTGGAATATCATCAAAAGTAAACCATGGACCATTGGATGACTTTGGAGTTTGTTGTTGAGATAGAGGTGCAGATGTAGATTCAGTAGGATCATCAACATCTGATGGAATCTCAAAATAAGATTCTGGTTGAGAAGTCTGTGCATGCTCTGTTTCTTCTGGTTGAGCCATTAAGAGCTTGGTGATATCTGCATAAGACTTTTCTGAATCGGTAGTAGAAACCGAAGAAAGTGAAGGTTCTGAACTGATTGCAGAAGTTGAGTCTGATGGTTGAGGTGATGTATTAACAGATCTGTGGTCTGTGTCAGATTCTGAGGCTGAAGTAGATTCTTCTATGGAGGTATCTGTGGAAGAGCTAACAGGATGAGGATAAGAAGCATATTGATGCATGGGAGCTTTATCCTTTGATTGAGACACATGAGGTGGAGGTTGAGTCATGTGAGGAGGAGGAATAGGTTGAGACACCTGAGGAGGTACCGAGGTGTATTCTGGAGACTGTTGTTCTGGAGATTGAGGTTGTTGAGGTTGGTGGATTTTTACCGGTTTAGGTTGAGGTCTTGGCCTTGGTTTGGGTTTTGAAGACTGAGGTGGTTGAGTAGGTTGAGATGTTTGTCTGAATAACGTATGAGTCATTCCAAACAACTTTGAAGGGTCGTATTGCTTGATTGGAGCTAGTAAAGGAGTGAACGGATGGTAGGTCGGACCAATAGAAGGTATTGGTGGAGTCTGAGTGAAGAGGGTAGGTCTCTGCTTTTCAGATTCAATCCGGTTTAGTTCTGCTTGCAGCTTTCTGATTTCTCGTTCTTTGCTATCAAACTCAGGACCATAATATCTTTGTCTAAGCATCTCTCGTAAGTTAGCATCTAATTGAGCAACTCTGTTTTTTACATCCTGGTGGATTTGCTGTAATTGTGAAGTGATGGAATCAACTTTAGTTTCAATCTTATCAGTTCGTAAACTGATTCGATCAACTTGTTGATGGATATGCTGTAAAGCATCATTCTGAGCTTTGGCATTCTGAGTTTGCCAATTGAGGACTGATTCAAAGGGTTTTGGTTCTTCAAGATGACCAGCAGAGGTGATTGGTGAAGCGACAAAAGGTTTGGACACAATTTTTCTTTGGGTATCAATTTATGGTTCAAGAGGTGGAAAGTTGGAAGAGTAATCTCTGGAGAACATCATACAGGAGATCGGATGATGTTGAGGAGGTGGTTGTATGATTGGTGAAGGGACTTCTGTTTTGCAGTGTTTTGCAATCCATTTAAGTTCCTTTTGGTAAAGAGGTAATGGTAAAGGTGCAGATGGAGGTGAAGGAGGGTTTTGTGGTTTTTTGTGGTCAACCTTACAAGAAGTAAGATACTTCTTTTTAGGTTTTTGTTTAGGAACAAATTCATCTTCGCCATCTTACCAGCACGGACAATCTAGATCACACATATTAGATCCAGGAGCATCGCAAAGGAAATACTTTCCAATTTTGGCAGGGTAAATTGGATAGCCTTCGGAGGTAAAGCCAGTGATTGGGAGCTTTTCTTGGCCAGTTTGAACTGGAGCAATCATTGAGGAATATGTGAAGGATAGTCTAGGAGACTCTGATGGAGTTGTAGGTAGAACAGTAGGAGGAGGCTGTAAAGCCGATTGAGGTGGTGTGAAAGTCATTTTGACAGATCCATCTTATCTGTGTTCAAACATACTTTCAGATGTCTGAATTGAAGCATCGTTCTGATGGAACTTTTCATAGTTGGAAATCTATTCTAGAGGCATGAGCTTGACAAGTTCTTGTTGAGGAATTTGTCGAGGAATCTGAATGATCGTTGGAGTTTGATCAGATTCAGCTAATACCATAAGAGCATCAGAGTGACTTTCTAGAGTTGGAAGATCTAAGGCATGGTTCTGAAGCCTGTAGACCAATTGATGATGGAGGGTAGCGATCTTTGCTGAGGAGATCTGGTGAGCACCTTGTGATGAGAACTATCAAGAGAATACCATTAAAGTTTTAAGTGATTCTTTGCACATTCATGAAGGCCCAATTACAAGAGCTAGAGCCAAAAAGATACAAGCTGCTTTAAATGGATTAATTGAGAGATTAATGTTATTTGAATTTGAGAGAATTATTCTTTCTTTGGTTCTTTTGAGAACTAGTGAACTTATCAAGAATTTGCATTCTTGTGGCGTTCCAAATCAAGACTTATCACTCACCTTCTCATCTAAATCTTGAGTGTGGCGTCAATATCCTTCTCCATACCTTTGGTTCATGTTTGATTAAGCATTGGGTCAAGGTTTTGTTTGTCTTAAATCTGTTTAGAACTTTCTTGGGTAGTTGAAACTTCAAATTAAGTATTCTCCTTAAAGTTTCAATGTGGGATTCGCATCACCTTGAATTTGGACTTGGACTTTCAAGGCGGTGGAAAGGTTGATGTCTTGAAGGGACAAGTTGAAATTTGGGTAGAAAGTGAGGAGAGCACTGCCTGCATGTAAGGTTGTCAAAACTGTACCAATAACAGCGTGTTGATACTGTTTGAACCTGGTGTCGAGCATAGCAATTCGAGCAGTGACAGGTAATCCTTTTCTTCCATGAAGAGTCAAGATTAATCTCACTCCGCCGAGATGGAGATGAGTATAACCTTCTCGTTTCCAATTGGCAACGAGTTCTGGAGGAATCTCAAGTGTGACATATTGTTCAGCAGTAGTAGCTTGGAGAGTACACTGATCTAGTCGAGAGGACTGGATGTATTCTTTAGGAAGAGGTCTTTTTGTACTGATCAAGGATTTGATACTTCGGGTGAGAGAAGTAGAACGTTTATACAGATGATAAGGACTGATAAGGGGAAAAGAAGACTCAGTAATTTGAGCAGATTCAGGAATATAGGAATATTATACAAGATTTTCTATCTTATTTGCAGTATGCCTAGTGCATGATTTTGGTAGAGATAAGGTAGAAGAAAGGGAAGTAGTACTTGAAGATTCTGAAGAAGAAGATGTAGAAGCCATGATTTTGCAATCTCTCTCTGTGTGTCCTGAAGTCTAGGATTCTTTCAAAAACTGAAAAAGCTTTTATCATACCACTTTTCTTTGAAATCAAAACATGATATTATCACTCAAAAATGAGATAAAGGGCTCTGATACCAACAGGGGGAGTAGCACAGCTGAATACAAGATCGCCATAATATCAAGGAAAACAAAGCTTATCATAAAACTTCGACACTTCATTTTCCAAAAGGTCATTGATCACAAATCTTTTTTGGAAAACCCAGAACTCACAGACAGACTATGGTCTCTCATGGCCATGCAAGAGTTTCTCCCTCCAGAGAATCGGTTATCTCAAAGACCTTTCAACCCTCATCCTAATCCAGATCAGATGCATCATACAATTTTCAGGCTTTCAACCATCTTCCATCCAGTAGTTGATAACTATACTGCCTGGGGTCATTATGTCATAAAGAACATTACTCTGCAAGCTTACTATATTTTCTGGTACTGGTTAAACCTTTACCCAGTTGCTATTCTCTACGACCCAAATATAGTCCATACAAGCAGAAGATATAGAAAAGGTCAATGGTTTGACAGACTGCTCGCTCCTATCTTCAAGGATCCCTTAACCCTTACACTTATCAATGGATTCCAGATCTGTTAACGAAGTTCTTAGGATCTGAAAAGGTTTGAAAAAGGTTGTTATCAGTTTATTTTTTGAAAAGAAATCTTGAGATAGTATGCTCTGCACTTGCCTTGTTCAAGGACCCTGTGCATCAGAAAAACTCATGCTTGTTTCCTAGATGGTCTGGTACCCTGTTGAGAAGACCAGGAGTGTCTTAAGTTTTGGGTTGTACGACCTGTGGAAACTGTTTTGAAGTTTTATGATAAGCTTTGTTTTCCTTGATATTATGGCGATCTTGTATTCCGCTGTGCTACTCCCCCTGTTGGAAGGAAGGTTTAAGGGAATCAAAGAAAACAGGTAACTAACATTTCACTTCAACTGTAATGTAAGGACAATATGTTAAATTAGCTTTAAATAATAATTCTCTTATGCTAGGTTTAGTTTTAAATAATCTCTTGTTTTGAAACGATTATTATTGTGGTGTGATTGGTTATTATTAAATCTCACGTGGCTGGCTATACTGCCTACATTATGATATCATCCTCATATGGCCGGCTATGCCACCTAGGATGTTATACTTAATATTTACTTGATTGGATAGTCGGCACTGCCTCTAAAATTATGATGTTCTTATGAGTCTCTACATGTTGGCACTACCGCTTAAAATATGATGTTGTTATGACTCTTTACATGGTCAGCCCTGCCGCTTATATTATAATTCTATTTCTTTAAATTTATGTATGGACGACACTGCCGCCTATGTTAGATGTTATGTTAAATTAGTTTTATGTTATGTTTTATTATATATTTAGAAAATTTACATGCTGTGGCATAAGTTGTATTGGTCTCATGCATCTCACGAGTGATTTGATAAATAGGTATTTTAAAAATTTGAAGGCTAAGAAAAGAGATCCTTTGGGGACGGCGATACGTAACGTCTAATAGATCAATTAATTTAAGTCCAAGGGCATGTTATAGAATACTAGTCTTGTAGTACAACAAACCTAGGGCCCTAACATCGTTCTTTATATTTCAAAGTTCATGTAAAAGCTTTAGCACTTATTTCAATAAGTCATTCATGTGCATGATAGGTCATACATGCATCAAGTGTTTACTTACTGGACATTAGCTCATGTAGTCCTTACATTGTAAGAACTGAGTAGGAAAAAGCTGAGGCCAAGTCCTAACCAAGGCAAGGTGCATATGGACATAACAGGCCTTGGGTTACATAACGGGCTCAACTGTGTTCCTATCTAAGCATAAATACCACAAGCTTGTTTATGGAATTGATTTGTGATTTTTGTAACAAAGTTTTTGGTGTGACAAACCCTTTTGTATAGTTTTTATGTAACAAACTTTTCTTTGTGTACAATATTTATAAAATGCTCATTTTGAAATCGTTTCCACAAATACTTAATGTTACACTTGGTTCAACCACTTTGGTTACGAGCATAACGGTAGAGTATTACGTACTAATTTTATTCTTTTTGTTCTTGACAAACCTTTGTTCAATCTATGCAAGAAACTCCTTAGTCGTATCTACTTTTCTCAGTCATGGAATCCCTAAATGCCTCTTGAATGACCTTTTTTATAATTATGATATACATACGATTTGATCTCTCCTATCTTTCAATTTTCCTTTTATCATTAGGAATACTTTTATCTGTAAAAGGTGGGGGAGAATCTGATGAGAACTATCAAGAGAATACCATTAAAGTTTCAA
The DNA here is from genome assembly GCA_030449875.1 of Aegle marmelos. NCBI lineage: Eukaryota > Viridiplantae > Streptophyta > Magnoliopsida > Sapindales > Rutaceae > Aegle > Aegle marmelos. The sequence continues at coordinate 846,825 of JASUUL010000041.1, read as the reverse complement.
GTGATCCTTTGCATATTCATGAAGGCCCAATTACAAGAGCTAGAGCCAAAAAGATACAAGCTGCTTTAAATGGATTAATTGAGAGATTAATGTTATTTGAATTTGAGAGAATTATTCTTTCTTTGGTTCTTTTGAGAACTAGTGAACTTATCAAGAATTTGCATTCTTGTGGCGTTCCAAATCAAGACTTATCACTCACCTTCTCATCTAAATCTTGAGTGTGGCGTCAATATCCTTCTCCATACCTTTGGTTCATGTTTGATTAAGCATTGGGTCAAGGTTTTGTTTGTCTTAAATCTGTTTAGAACTTTCTTGGGTAGTTGAAACTTCAAATTAAATATTCTCCTTAAAGTTTCAATGTGGGATTCGCATCAATTTGGTATCAGAGCAAGTTTCTAATCAGGTTTGAATGTCTTATTTATTTTGATTATCAAAAAAAGAAACAAACAGCAAAAAAAAAAAAAAAATTACAGAAAAAAAAAAAAAAAGAAAGAAACTTACAGCAAAAAAAAAAAAAGATTGCAAAAGGATTCAAGTATTCCTACTTTCATCAATATCAATTGTGTCCTTTACTTGCTTGTTTTCCTTTCTTCAATTTCTTTTTTGTTCTTTGTGTTCTCTTAATTCTTTTTCTTTATTAGTGTCTTTGGAATAGCTTATTTGGTGTGTCACTTGTTTTGTTTTTCTTGGTTTTGTTTTTAGTTCAATAAAGAACTGAAAGAGAGAATTAAGTGTGGTAAAAGGCAATAGTTTGTGAGATCATTAGAGGGAAAAAGCTAATTTGTGTGTTAAACACGAGAGTTAAGTGAATCAAATTGAGTGAAACACGTGAAGGAGTGTTGTGAGGTTTTTTTTTGCTAACTTTAATTTTTCAGATCACAAAATATGTTAAAAGAACAAGAAGCTATAGATCAATCGATCATACACAAAGCCATGCAGCAACAATTTGAGCGCATGAATCTGATGTTTGGAGAGATCCGTGACCAATTGGAAAGGCAAGACACTGCCATAGCCAATCTACAAAAGGGGCAACAACCAATAGCTCATAATGTAAGAGATAATCAATGGCGTGCTGCCATGGGAGATCAGGGTGGTGATGACCTAGATAATTTTGATGACCAGGTCACCGTTGACATGCGTGGAAGAGATGATAGAAGGGTAAGACGCATAGATCGTGATTTGGGGAGTATCAAACTGAAAATTCCTTCTTTTCAAGGTAAAAATGATCCGGAAGCTTATTTGGAGTGGGAAAAAAAGGTGGAGCTAGTATTTGATTGCCATAATTACTCCGAGGAGAAAAAGGTAAAACTAGCTGCTGTTGAATTTATTGATTATGCTATTATTTGGTGGGATCAACTTGTTTTGAGTAGGAGAAGAAACCGTGAAAGGCCTAAAACACTTGGGAGGAGATGAAGGCCATCATGAGGAGGAGATTCGTTCCTAGTCATTATTATAGGGAGCTACATCAAAGGCTTCAAAGTCTTACACAAGGCTCCAGAAGTGTGGAAGACTACCACAAGGAGATGGAAATAATCATGATTCGAGCAAACATTGAAGAAGAACGAGAGGCCACTATGGCTAGATTTTTACATGGTTTAAATCAAGATATTACTAATGTGGTTGACTTGCAGCATTATGTTGAATTGGAAGACATGGTTCACATGACTTGCAGCATTATGTTGAATTGGAAGACATGGTTCACATGGCCATAAAAGTGGAACGACAACTAAAAAGAAAGGGTTCCACTAGACCCAATTTGGGTTCATCTTCCTCATGGAAGTCAAAATGGAGCAAAGATGAAAAGGTTGTTTCAAAGCCTAAGATTGAGCCAATCAAGGATCATAAAGAGGGGGCAGCCAAAGCAAAGGTAAATCTGATTCCCAACACTCTAGAAATAGAGATATTAAGTGTTTTAAATGTTTGGGGACAGGTCATATTGCATCTCAATGCCCAAATAAGAGGGTAATGATCTTGAGGGAAGATGGTGATGTTGAAACCGAGAGTGAATCAGATGATGATCCTATGCCACCTTTGGAGGATGCTAATGATGGTGTAGAGTATCCTGTTGATGGTAAATTGATGGTTGTTAGACGTGCTCTTAACATGCAAGTAAAAGAGGATGCGGAGGTACAACGTGATAACATATTTCATACTAGATGCCACATCAAAGATAAGGTATGTAGTATGATAATTGATGGTGGAAGTTGTACTAATGTAGCTAGCACTAGTTTGGTTGAAAAATTAAACTTGAAAACTCTAAAACATCCTAAGCCATATAAGTTACAATGGCTGAATGATTATGGAGAGGTTAAAGTAAATAAACAAGTGCTGGTTTCATTCTCTATTGGGAGATATAAGGATGAGGTTGTATGTGATGTAGTACCCATGCATGCTGGACACATTCTTTTGGGGCGACCTTGGCAATATGATAGGCGAGTGACACATAATGGTTACTTAAATAGATATTATTTTGTAATGAATAAAAGGCAAATCACTCTTGTACCCTTAACACCTAGGCAAGTGTATGAGGATCAAATGACAATACAAAAAGAGAGTGATACAAAAAAAAAAATGAGAGTACAAAAGAAAGAGAGAATGAGAGAAAAGAAAGTGGAAAGATAGAAAAAAATATTGTTGAGAGAAAAGAGAGGCAACATGTAAACTTGTTTGCAAAAGAGAGAGAGGTTAAGAGGGCCTTCTTTTCAAAACAGCCTATCATTGTACTTTTGTGCAAAGAGGCTTGTTTGCATACTAATGAGCTTAACTCTTTTTTGCCTAGTGTTATTGTGACTCTTTTGTAGGACTTTGATGATGTGTTTCCAAATGAAGTCCCTAATGGTTTACCACCTATTAGGGGAATTGAGCATCAAATAGACTTTCTTCCTGGAGCTATCATTCCTAATAGACCCGCTTATAGAAGTAACCCCGAAGAGACAAAGGAGCTTCAAAGGCAGGTTGAAGAACTCTTGGCAAAGGGATATGTGAAGGAGAGCATGAGTCCATGTATAGGTATTGGAGCTGTTTTGATGCAAGAGGGGCGTCCAATTGCTTATTTTAGTGAGAAATTGAGTGGCGCAGCCCTAAACTATCCTACTTATGACAAGGAGATGTATGCATTGGTGAGAGCGTTGGAAACTTGGCAACATTATCTTCTACCTAAAGAGTTTGTCATACACACTGATCATGAGTCTTTAAAGCATTTGAAAGGGCAAGGTAAGTTGCATAAGAGACATGCCAAATGGGTTGAATTCATTGAGTCATTTCCTTATGTGATCAAATACAAACAAGGTAAGGAGAATGTAGTGGCTGATGTATTATCGAGAAGGTATGCACTTATCTCTATATTAAATACAAAGTTATTAGGATTTAAGTACATTAAAGAATTATATGTTAATGATCCTGATTTTGCTAATGTGTTTAATACTTGTGAGAAAGCTGCATTTGGAAAGTTTTATAGGCACGATGGGTTCTTATTTAGAGAGAATAAATTGTGTGTGCCATATAGTTCTTTGCGTGAATTGCTTGTGCGTGAAGCTCATGGGGGAGGTTTAATGGGACATTTCGGCATTGCAAAGACTTTAGATGTTTTAAAAGAACATTTTTTTTGGCCACATATGAAACGTGATGTTGAAAGAATATGTGAGAAGTGTATCACTTGTAAACATGCTAAGTCTAGAGTTTTACCCCATGGATTGTATAAACCTTTACCTATACCTAGCGAACCTTGGGTTGATATTTCTATGGACTTTGTTTTGGGTTTACCTATGTCAAAAAGGGTAAAGGATTCTTTTTTTTTTGTTGTTGTTGATAGGTTTTCAAAGATGGCACATTTCATTCCATGTCACAAAACGATGATGCAACAAACATAGCTAATTTGTTTTTCAAGGAAATAGTCAAATTGCATGGAGTACCAAGGAGCATAGTTTCAGATCGAGATGCTAAGTTCTTAAGCCACTTTTGGAAAACTTTGTGGGGTAAGTTGGGTACTAAACTTTTATTTTCTACTACTTGTCATCCACAAACTGATGGACAAACTGAGGTTGTAAATAGAACATTGTCCACGATGTTGCGTGCCATTATTCAAAAGAATTTGAAAACTTGGGAAGAATGTTTGCCACATGTTGAATTTGCTTACAATAGAACTGTCCATTCAGCTACTAAATTTTCACCATTTGAGATTGTATATGGTTTTAATCCATTAACTCCTTTGGATTTATTGTCGTTACCTGTTGATGAGCGTGCTAGTTTGGATGGTAGAAAGAAAGCTGAATTTTTTAAGCAATTGCATGAGAAAGTGCGGCACAACATAGAAAAGAGGACTGAACAATATGCTACTCAAGCCAACAAAGGACGAAAGGAAGTGGTTTTTCAGCCTGGAGATTGGGTTTGGGTGCATATGAGAAAGGAGAGATTCCCAGCACAAAGGCGTTCAAAGTTGCTTCCAAGGGGAGATGGTCCATTTCAAGTGGTTGCACGAATCAATGACAATGGCTACAAATTGGACCTTTCTGGTGAGTATAATGTGAGTGCTACTTTTAATATTTCTGATCTTTCTCCTTTTGATGTAGGTGAAGATTCGAGGACGAATCCTTTTCAGGAGAGGGGGAATGATGAGAACTATCAAGAGAATACCATTAAAGTTTCAAGTGATCCTTTGCACATTCATGAAGGCCCAATTACAAGAGCTAGAGCCAAAAAGATACAAGCTGCTTTAAATGGATTAATTGAGAGATTAATGTTATTTGAATTTGAGAGAATTATTCTTTCTTTGGTTCTTTTGAGAACTAGTGAACTTATCAAGAATTTGCATTCTTGTGGTGTTCCAAATCAAGACTTATCACTCACCTTCTCATCTAAATCTTGAGTGTGGCGTCAATATCCTTCTCCATACCTTTGGTTCATGTTTGATTAAGCATTGGGTCAAGGTTTTGTTTGTCTTAAATCTGTTTAGAACTTTCTTGGGTAGTTGAAACTTCAAATTAAGTATTCTCCTTAAAGTTTCAATGTGGGATTCGTATCAGAATCAACCTTTAATATAAGGTCAAAATCTATAACTGCGAGAATTATGGAAAGGTTCTCGTGCCATGATTTGAAGTTAGAGCCATTTAGCATGGGAATTGAATTGATGTTAGCAATAATATTAGCAGTAGACATAACTGAATAGAGAATAATAAATGAATGAAACAAGCTCATATAAGTCTTTAAACAAAAATAAATTCAAATAAAGGTAAACCCCATTTTAATGTATTACTATATTTCTTATTGACACTTTCAAGAATGGAGATGGTTCCAAGAGTACATTCAAAGATGTCTTCGCACACAGTTGAGGTACTAGTTTTTAATATATTATTGTAATGAGTCATTCTTAAATGTGAATATCCATATTTTATTAAGAATTTTAACAATATAAGGTAAGCATGTTACTTAAAAATGATTTTTCTTTTAACCCATTGCCTAATATCACCTTTAATGATAAATGCAGGTATGTTTTTTCAACTGCCGTGATTGGAGCAGCCTATTCGTTGTTACAGTTACCTTTCACTTTGTACTTAGTGAGCACAGAAAAGACGTTGATTATTGGTCAATTCTTGCCAGAGTTTGACTTTTATAGTGACATGGTCTACCCTGAGAATTCTTCTTTCATATATATGTACACACACATACGTTCATACATAGCTACATACATATAATTATCATTGGTTCTTATTTACTAATATTTTAGACATTACACATATCAATTTTTTTTCTTTTGCATTTTTCTTATTCTTTTAGGTTATTAGGGTCCTTCTGGCATCTGGTGATGGTGCTGGCTTTTTAGTCACCTTTTAGTTCAAAGAAGTCGTCAATTTTTTTTTGTTGATTGCCTTATAGCAGCGGGCATTCCTCAGGCAGAAGAGGCGAGGTCTACCATTGTGAAATTCCTTGGAGCTTTTGCATGCACGGCTATTGTTTTTGTCGTTTGCTCCATCAATCGCCCCAAAAGTACCAGTTCATATATATACATATATATATATATATTGGAGGGGGGTTTTAAGGGGCATTGTAGGTACCTAATTCCTTAGGAAACCACATCTTACCAGGTGTTCCTCTCAAGTAACTAGGAAGGATCATTCTAGACAAGATGGCATCGGGATAGATGCCCTAAATAAATTACAAATGAAAAATAGAATAGCAGGAGTAGTTCAAGTTCAACATGGTTCCTTGTCTATCACCTAAGGAAAAGAGCATCAGCGAGGGGGAAAAAGCACATACAAGAAATAATGCAAAAAATTCTCCCACATAAATCCATCTACAGGTGTATTCATCTAAAATGGTGATGTGTGTCATTGGAATTAGGGTTTGTCACCCATTTTCTAAAGGTACTCAGAACGCAATTCGATTACTTAAATTCTTCTGATCTATAAAAATTTGATCTAATAGTTGTTGGATTGGATTGAGCTGAAAATTTAAAAATTGCTAAACAACATATTGGATGTTGATTTACTTTTATAAATCTCTAAAACTCATGAATCTGTAATAAAAATAAAAAATCATTTAATTAAAAAATAAAAATTATAAATACACCATTGCTATTTACTAATAAGTTAAAATGTTGTTACATTAATACCATATTATATTTTTCTAATAATAATAAAATAATTACATAAATAAGAATAACTTTTGAAAAAGTAAAAACCCTAAAGCAAAAAAAAAAAAATCCTAAGCCAAACAAAAATACAAAGCACATAACACTAAACCTCTACCCCACCGTGAGGTAATTAAGACTAATTTCTCATTTTCTTTTCAAGCTTTTCAGGCTCTTCACATTTCTTAATTTGTTCTTGTTATTTTTCATAATTAATTTTAATGATGTAGATGATTTTTTTATATTTATGGTGTAGATGATTTCTCAACTTAATAAAGGTAGACACATAGTTATAGATCCAGTTCCTCTAAGTCCAAAATGTTATGTTAATCCTAAAGATACACCTTTTGAAAGCTTAGAAGCATTTTCTATAATTAAGTTCCAACCACTATATTCTAGATCCAAATATTGAAATTGTGGAAAAGAATATAAATGTGGTTTTCATAAACGATCATCTAATCTATTGATTCAGATAATGTTAACATTTACAATATCTATAAAATTGATTTTGATAATAACAAACTTTATATGTTTTTTTATTAAAAATGTTGGAGCTTTCATTAATAAACAATTTCTTAAAAGCCATATAGTATTTCTGATATGCTTATGAATTTGGATATTCATTATCTTCAATCAGAAAATCATTCTCTACAAAATTCTGTAAAAATGTTGATTTAAAAAACTAATAGTGAACTGTTTATTAAAAATAGTTAACGATAATTTTTAGAGAGTTATTGATCCCTAACCTTGAATCGTTTAGCAAGAACAATAAGCATAATTTATTTTGTAGGTTTTTGAAAAATAAATGGCTAATCATTAATTACAAACAGTTAACCAATAATTTTTAGAATAGAATTATATTCTAACCGTAAACCATTTAGTAAGAATAGTTAAGTGAAATTTGCTTTGTAGAATTAACGACTAATCGATAATCTAAAACAGTGAACCATTTATTTGAAATTTCAGTTCAACAGTCATTTGGACCAGGCAAAATGATTAATTGTTAATAGTTAATGGCAATCTGATTATGTACAGAAAGTCAATAATAGCTAGTTTTTAGCTCCAACTATAAAATGGCTCAATCAAATTCAAATAAAAATAGATCTAAAAGTTAACCTTCATGGAGCCTTAAACTTGTTTTTTTTCATTTATTAACACTTTGAGCTTACATTTGTAATATTTGTTTTTATATGATTGACATCTTAGAAGTTAATTATAAGAGTTGTTGAAGGCTTAAAGGTTTGATTAGTAGAATCCTCAAGCGTGGTGAGCTTGAAGGTGTGGAAGTAGGCACGATTGGTTGAACCACATAAAAATCATGTGTTTTCTCACTCTTACTCTATCTCCTTATTTTTTTTTACATATTAATTTGTTTATTTTAAATTTGATTACTTTATTTAATTTGCATTTAGTTTTAATTAGTTAAAATGTTAGAAACCCAATTCATTCCCTTCTTGGGTTGCCTAGTTAATATTTCATAGAAGAGATAGATGTCTAAAATATCCTAGATAAGGTTGAGTGCCAAAAGAAAAAAATTGTCTTACCAACCAATGAAAAATAAAGAGCCATGTAACCTTGTAGCAACAACTTGGAGTGTTGAGGCTTGTTGAGAAATAATTACTAAGTTTATTATAAAAGAGATGTCATTTAAAGTTGCATATAGTAAAGGGTTCTAGGAAATGTTGGGAATTTTTTAAAATAGATTTAAAATACCATCTTGCATTATTGTTGCTCATGATATTTTGTAACTTCACCAAATAAAAAAAGAGTTAATTGATTTTTTTTTCTTAGTAGTGATCAAAGAGTCTGTCTTACTGTAAACACTTGGACTTCAGCTCAAAAGCTTTGTCATATGTGTCTTGCAGCTCATTTTATTGATGCTTATTGGAGATTACAAAAGAAAAAAATTAATTTTTCTCAAGCTTTTGGCTATGAAGCTTATGGTGATACCATCAATAGGCAAATTGAGATATATCTATTTGATTGGAGCATTGAGAGAGTTTTGGTTGTAACGATTGATAACGCTTCTTCTAACAATGGTGCTATTTCATTTTTGTTAAAAGTTGTAAACAATTGGAATGTTACATCTTGTGGGGTCCAAATATACATTTGAGGTGTAATGCATATATTAAATCTCATTATTATTTGGGGGCAGAGTTTAAAAGATTATCAGGAGTCAATTGCTAAAATTCCTAATGTTATTAATTGTCAAATCTTCACCTTTTAGGACAAAAAAAAGACATATATAGAGCAAGAAAAATTTTCTTCAAATAAGTTTTTGTGTCTAGAGGCTACAGAAACATATCAAAAGGAACTTAATCGATTAGAGCTTCATGATGCACATACATTTTTTTAGTTTTGCTTAAGTGAAATGAAAATGTGATCTTCAATTGAATCGGAATATGCTTATTACTTCATTAGATTTTTGAACTTTTTTCATGATGCCACTTTGAAATTTTTATGTTCTTTATATGTGACATCCAATACGTTTTTATGCCAATTATTTTAGTTCATACATAATTGCAAGCTTGAAAGGACATTAAGGATTTATTTTTAAAGATAATGGCTGAGAATATGAAAAAAAAAGTATGTTGGCTCTTACTCGTTTGTTTCTATGTTATTTGATCCTTGGCATAAAGAATCTTTTTTGATATATTGTTTTGCATTATTATTTGTGAATTTAAAGCTAATGGGTTATTTTTCTAAGTGTAGAATAATTTAAGTAGTTTATATGATGTATATAAATTGCTTTATTAGGATAATTTGGATATAATGGAAGCTCTGGATGATGATTGGTGCTAGGCTAGTGTTATAAAAACATTTTAAAAGACAATACTTGTATACAGTGTAAAATAGAAGCAAATCATTAATTAACAAAATCATATGAGAATCCAAAAGTGAATGTTTCATATCCAATTTTGTCTTATGTTAATCGAAATATTTTATCCATGCTTGTCTCCACTATGGCATCTAAGTCATCATTTGGTGGTGCCATTAGGATACACCAAATTTAAAACCTTACTATAATATAAACAACTAATATAGAGTGAGTAAGGATCGTTCTCACAAAGATTATGCTAATAGTATTTATTATCAACTTTAAAACAGACTTAATTTTTCTTTTTTTTTTTTTTTTGGAAGGAGATGCCAACCTTAAATTAAAGGGACTTTATGAATTTTTTAACTAAATGGCATGAAATAAAGAAACTAAAATTATAAAGATAATAATTTAATACAAACTTTAATTAAAGAATAAACAAATAATAAAAATGAAAACTTTGGTCGAAGGATTGAAGGATTAATTGCCACTACGAAACATGCACATAATCGACATATCAATTTTATCATCAATTTTTATTGAAGTTAGCAAGCAAAGACAACAATAAGCCTGTCAATCTCCACATTTCCTTATTCTTTACATAATCTCTAATCATTAAATAAGTTAAAACAAGATCTCTAAATTTAAGATAATTAAATCATTAAGTAGAGAAAGATATTAGGTTCATCAAGATAATAAACACAAAAGATCAAATTATTTAACCTAGATTATGTCCTCCAATTATAATAATCGATTATAATTTGCTACTAATGATTAAAATATTAAGACAGTTATGGATTAAGGATTTTAATCTATCAATAAAATTTATCCAAATCCTATCTAATTGTGAAAGAACATAAACAATCTCAGTTAAATAAATTGAAGATAAAAAATGAATATTAATCATATGACATGTTTGGATTTTTAAATTCACCCACAACCAAATAGAAAATCAAGTCTAATATGTTGAAAAAAAGTAAAAATAAAAATTACTGACATTTAGAGTTCCGAACAAAAAAAAACTATAATGATGAAATAATCCACTCTCTGAATCTCGACCTACTCTCTCTTTTTTTTCTCCTAAAAATAATTTATTTATTTTTTCTTTTCTTCTCTCTTTGTTGTTGCATACCTCTCGCCCTCTCGCTTCTTAGTCATCGTAGCTTTACATAATATCTAGGTGACTTTGGCCAAATCCTATTCGGATTCCAATTGCATTCAAAACCACCTTTTGTAAGGTAAGCTCAACCAATTTAATTTGTTTCCTTATTAACCAATAATGTAGCCAATGCCACTTTAATGCTTGCACGTGCTCGCCTATGTTATCATCCTTTAAGATTCTTGATTCCAATTGTTACAAGGAAAAAGGAAAAGCCACTAAGTTGAATTAAAATCAATTTCTTCTTTAATCTCCATGTCATGGCCATTACTTCTTTATCCGCATGTGCATGGATGAATTAATTTATTGATTTTGGTTTTCTTGCCTTTCAAAAATCTTCAATTATTTCCCTTAAACTCCAATTGATTTTCTATTTTAACTTAATCAACATAAATATTCCATCCAAATAAGCATTTTCAACTGAACTGAATTCTAACTTGCTTTTTTTTTTTTGAAATTTTAAATTGATGGACATTTTCTATGGGATGTTCTTGAATTTGGAAAGTGTGATCTAAACTACCCTTGTTGGGATGATGAAGAAGACGATAAACTCTATTTCTCATCAAAAAAGGAAACCAAAGAAAAGACCTTTTTCCCCTTGTCATCATGACAAAACCTTCTCCTTCTCCTTCACTTCCAAGTCCTCAAGCTCCTTTTCCCATATACACTTAATCCCTTCACTTGATCAGGAAAAATGTATCAACCTCAGCCTCCAATTCCTGCCACACCCAAGCTTTTCAACTTTTGTGTTTGAATCTTATTCCTCAACCCTGTTTGATGTTCTTACCAGCGTCTCATGATTATTCACAACAGTTCCCAACCTTAGAAAAGCAAACAGATCCCCAAAGAAATGTTATCTCAAAATCTTTTGTTCAATCTCTTGTTACTCCTACAAGAAAAATTGAGAGCCAAAATAGTTTGAAGCTGTCCTAAACTAGCAAACTCAGAATGCCAGAGCACAAAACCATAGTCTTTTTTCTCTATACATTAAGGTGGATTAATTTCACCAGCAAACCTCTCAAGTTAAGAAAAAAAGTTAATGATATCTCTGTCTAACTTCAATAGATTTATCAAAATATGCAGACCAAAATTGTATAGCTTGATACTAAGCTTAGGCAAATGATTGCCCAACATTATTGGGGTCCTAAATTTGATAAAAAGAACGAGAAATCAGAAGTCTGAAAGCTGAGATCTCTCGAATCGATGCTGAGAAACACTAAACCAATCTCTTTACTCCATCATCGCCTTTACCAAACCTCACTCCTTCTCATCATCCATTTTCTTTATTTAGTTCAACACTATCCAATGATATTTCAAAATGCTATGGTTTTGGAATGACCCATACTCTTTTTACACAACGTTCAGCTCCCAAGAAACCTATAAAACCAGCCAAATATACTACTAAGACCGCATTTATTTCTCTATGCTCGGTTGTATCTCAACCCCCACTAGCACCATCTTCCCTAGTGGCTACACCTTCACCATCTTAACCACTCTTGACCATTTATCAACCAACTTTGACAATTTCTGCTCCTCCTCTAAGAAACTCTTCAAAACGACCAATGTAACAATATGCCTCTTCTTCTATTATACAGCATCTCTTTCTAAATCTTCATCATCAGATGAATCGATTACTTCTGAATTTGAATCTCAGAATTCAACTAAATATTCTTCCTCTGAACATTTCACTAATTTTGAAGCACAATATACTGATATATCTCATCTGTTAATGACTGAACCCCAAGAGTAAATTGATACTATTGTAGGAACAACTAAGCCCTTTATTGTTGAAGAAGAATTTGATAAGCCCACAGCTGAATCAGCTTCCTATCATGATCATAACAAGACTTCATCTAATGGTTCGTGGTTTACCTTTGATGATCTACCTCTATACAAATGGAGAGATAGATAGATTGAGATATTTGCATGGACAGACTTACAGATGACTAAATCTAGAGCAACTACACAAGCTGCCCTTAGAGAATTAACTTCTCAATTCACTGGCCAGTAATTTTTTTTAGGTTGACAAAAAAGAGTATCCCACCATGAAAAACTAATCTCTTAAATATCAAAATCTCAACTTTCACTACAAAAAGATGTCTGTCCTTTATTACAAGTTGAATGGAGTCAATGATCCTACTCTTCGTCATGTTTTCATGACCTCTCCACCGGAAAATTACAATAGAGATTCAATGCTAGATTTCACAATATAATTTGAACATTAATAATTTATCTTTGGGTAAGATATTCAATTAGCTATGGGATGTCTTGAAAAATTATGTGAGCAAAAGAAGTTTTTCAAAGAATTTATCTAAAATAAATAGCCTTTTAAAGATGCTTGCAAGAAGCCTTGTCTTGAGATCAAATGCAAAGGAAAGAAAGAATGTGTTTGTTTAACCAAAAAGAAGTCTTACTTTAGAAAATTTAAAAAACCTGACTTTTATGCAAAAAGACTTCGCAAAAGAAGATTAGAAAAATCTTATCGCTTTTTTAGAAAATGCACCACTTATTTTCTATGGAGATTCTTTAGATGGTTCTCTCCCCTTCTTTGGTGGCCAGTTCACATCTATTTTAATTATTCACGGGCCTTATTTTCAGCATCCAGAAATTGAGTTATTCTAGATACAGAATCAAGCCTATAAATGGATGACAGTACCACACCCAGTTGTCGTCGAACAAGATATAGATATAAAAAAAATCTCAAACAATTCCTCCTTAAACTAAACCATGTCCCAACTTCATCACTATATATTCCCCATACTTGTCTTGGTCTAAAACATGAAATGATTAGATTCCCAACTCCCACAGCCAAGTCAAAACTTAAGTCTAAAGGAATTATTATAAAAAAAGAACATCTTGATTATACTGATGTTTTATTCTCGGATTCCCAAGATCCTTGGGAAGAATTTTATTCTTTAAATGACATCGTTGACTTTCCTCCTCCTTCAATCAATCCATCTGCAGCTCAGCCTATGACAACCTACTACATGTGTTTAGATCTAGAACTTGAGAAAATTATTGCAGATCTACCATAACCTACCTTTCCAAGAGATGCTCCAGAGTCCTCCCAATGGAAAATGCATCTGCCCACTAGAAGACTTAGTGTACTCCTCTGAGAGGGGTGGTATATTGATAGATGATCTGTGATTCTTGAAAAAGAAGAATAGAGAAACTTGAAAATCATGGCTTCCACTTCTACTTCCCAGTCTACTGAGTCTCCAGTATCTCTTTCCTCTACTCTATCTCTTCCTAAGTCTTGTACAAAACATTTCGCTTCTAAAATAGAAAATCTTGTAGAATATTCTTATGTTTCAAATTCTGTACAAATTTATGAGTCTTCTTTACCTTTAATTAGTCCATACAAATTATACCATAGACCTAGCTCTTTCACCCGTACAATTCGTGATGCGAATCCCACATTGAAACTTTAAGGAGAACACTTAATTTGAAGTTTTAACTACCCAAGAAAGTTCTAAACAGATTTAAGACACACAAAACCTTGACCCAATGCTTAATCAAACATGAACCAAATGTATGGAGAAGGATATTGACGCCACACTCAAGATTTAGATGAAAAGGTGAGTGATAAGTCTTAATTTGGAGCGCCACAAGAATGTAAATTCTTGATAAGTTCACTAGTTCTCAAAAGAACCAAACAAAGAATAATTCTCTCAACTTCAAATAACACTAATCTCTCAATTGTCTTACATAGCAAGGTTGCTGAGTTTAAATAGGCCAATAGAGACCCAAAAAAATCCGAAAAAGATTAAATCCTAGTTCACGTAGGAGTAGTTTTCCTAACTAGTTAAGGAGTCGTTGAAATTTCCAATTCTGCGCATGCTGTAATGAATTGGTCATAACTCCTTCTAGAGAACTCCAAATCTAACTGCGTAAAATTCTTTGGAAAGCTATCTTAATTATCTTACCAACGGTATATGGCTTGCAAGTTAATTCGAGCTCAATCAATACCAGTTTTATTCCAAAATTGACCTTTCTACATTTGATCCGAATTGTGTATTTGGCTGCCCAATAGCTTGAATAAAGCCCACAATGCCTTGACATCTCTTCAAGCCCAATTCATGATGTCTTGCATCTTGAATTGTAGTTTCAATCCATATTTTCTCATTTAATCCATTTAAAGCAGCTTGTATCTTTTTGGCTCTAGCTCTTGTAATTGGGCCTTCATGAATGTGCAAAGGATCACTTAAAACTTTAATGGTATTCTCTTGATAGTTCTCATCATTCCCCCTCTCCTGAAAAGGATTCGTCCTCGAATCTTCACCTACATCAAAAGGAGAAAGATCAGAAACATTAAAAGTAGCACTCACATTATACTCACCAGGAAGGTCCAATTTGTAGGCATTGTCATTGATTCGTGCAACCACTTGAAATGGACCATCTCCCCTTGGAAGCAACTTTGAACGCCTTTGTGCTGGGAATCTCTCCTTTCTCATATGCACCCAAACCCAATCTCCAGGCTGAAAAACCACTTCCTTTCGTCCTTTGTTCGCATGAGTAGCATATTGTTCAGTCCTCTTTTCTATGTTGTCCGCAGCAGGTAACGGCAATAGATCCAAAGGAGTTAATGGATTAAAACCATATACAATCTCAAATGGTGAAAATTTAGTAGCTGAATGGACAGTTCTATTGTAAGCAAATTCAACATGTGGCAAACATTCTTCCCAAGTTTTCAAATTCTTTTGAATAATGGCACGCAACATCGTGGACAATGTTCTATTTACAACCTCAGTTTGTCCATCAGTTTGTGGATGACAAGTAGTAGAAAACAAAAGTTTAGTACCCAACTTACCCCACAAAGTTTTCCAAAAGTGGCTTAAGAACTTAGCATCTCGATCTGAAACTATGCTCCTTGGTACTCCATGCAATTTGACTATTTCCTTGAAAAACAAATTAGCTATGTTTGTTGCATCATCAGTTTTGTGACATGGAATGAAATGTGCCATCTTTGAAAACCTATCAACAACAACAAAAACAGAATCCTTTCCCCTTTTTGACCTAGGTAAACCCAAAACAAAGTCCATAGAAATATCAACCCAAGGTTCGCTAGGTATAGGTAAAGGTTTATACAATCCATGGGGTAAAACTCTAGACTTAGCATGTTTACAAGTGATACACTTCTCACATATTCTTTCAACATCACGTTTCATATGTGGCCAAAAAAAATGTTCTTTTAAAACATCTAAAGTCTTTGCAATGCCGAAATGTCCCATTAAACCTCCCCCATGAGCTTCACGCACAAGCAATTCACGCAAAGAACTATATGGCACACACAATTTATTCTCTCTAAATAAGAACCCATCGTGCCTATAAAACTTTCCAAATGCAGCTTTCTCACAAGTATTAAACACATTAGCAAAATCAGGATCATTAACATATAATTCTTTAATGTACTTAAATCCTAATAACTTTGTATTTAATATAGAGATAAGTGCATACCTTCTCGATAATGCATCAGCCACCACATTCTCCTTACCTTGTTTGTGTTTGATCACATAAGGAAATGGCTCAATGAATTCAACCCATTTGGCATGTCTCTTATGCAACTTACCTTGCCCAGTCTCTCATGATCAGTGTGTATGACAAACTCTTTAGGTAGAAGATAATGTTGCCAAGTTTCCAACGCTCTCACCAATGCATATATCTCCTTATCATAAGTAGGATAGTTTAGGGCTGCGCCACTCAATTTCTCACTAAAATAAGCAATTGGACGCCCCTCTTGCATCAAAACAGCTCAAATACCTATACCTGAGGCATCACACTCAATTTCAAAAGTTTTAGCAAAATCGGGTAAAGTAAGTAGTGGTGTAGAAACCAATTTCTCCTTGATTAGATTAAATGCACTTTCTTGTTCACTACCCCACTTAAATCCCACGTGTTTCTTAATAATTTCAGTTAAAGGTGCAGCAAGGGTGCTAAAATCTTTCACAAATCTTCTATAAAAACTAGCCAAACCATGAAAACTTCTTACCTCACTTATGCTTTTAGGTGTAGGCCATTCCTTAATAGCCTTTATCTTCTCCTCATCAACCTCAATTCCTTTAGCACTTATAACATAACTAAGAAAAACAATCTGATTTGTACAAAAAGCACACTTCTTCAAATTAGCATACAACTTTTCTTTCCTTAAAACAGTCAATACACTTTGCAAATGCTCAACGTGTTCTTCTAGACTTTTGCTATAGATCAAAATATCATCAAAGTAGACGACTACAAACTTACAAAGAAAAGCACGCAAAACATGGTTCATTAACCTCATAAAAGTGCTGGGTGCATTAGATAATCCAAATGGCATTACTAACCACTCATATATACCATATTTTGTTTTAAAATCAGTTTTCCACTCATCTCCCTCTCTAATCCTAATTTGATGATATCCACTTTTAAGATCTATTTTGCTAAACACACAAGAACCATACAATTCAGCAAGCATGTCATCAAGTCTAGGAATAGGATGTCGATACTTTACAGTGATTTTATTAATCGCACGATAATCAACACACATCCTCCATGTTCCATCCTTTTTGGGCACTAGTAGAACTGGTACCGCACATGGACTTATGCTCTCCTTCACATATCCATTTGCCAAGAGTTCTTCAACCTACCTTTCAAGCTCCTTTGTCTCTTCAGGGTTACTTCTATAAGCGCGTCTATTAGGAATGGTAGCTCTAGGAAGAAAGTCTATTTGATGCTCAATTCCCCTAATAGGTGGCAAACCATCAGGGACTTCATTTAGAAACACATCATCAAAGTCCTGCAAAAGAGTCACAATAACACTAGGCAAAAAAGAGTTAAGCTCATTAGTATGCAAACAATCCTCTTTGCACAAAAGAAGGCCCTCTTAACCTCTCTCTCTTTTGCAAATAAGTTTACATGTTGCCCCTCTTTTCTCTCTTTTTGTATTGTCATTTGATCCTCATACACTTGCCTAGGTGTTAAGGGTACAAGAGCAAATTATTCATTACTATTCAAGTAACCATCATGTGTCACTCGCCTATCATATTGCGAAGGTCGCCCCAAAAGAATGTGTCCAGCATGCATGGGTACTACATCACATACAACCTCATCCTTATATCTCCCAATAGAGAATGAAACTAGCACTTGTTTATTTACTTTAACCTCCCCACAATCATTCAGCCATTGTAACTTATATGGCCTAGGATGTTTTAGAGTTTTCAAGTTCAATTTTTCAACCAAACTAGTGCTAGCTACATTAGTACAACTTCCATCATCAATTATCATACTACATACTTTATCTTTGATGTGGCATCTAGTATGAAATATGTTATCACGTTGTACCTCCGCATCCTCTTTTACTTGCATGTTAAGAGCACGTCTAACAACCATCAATTTACCATCAACAGGATACTCTACACCATCATTAGCATCCTCCAAAGGTGGCATAGGATTATCATCTGATTCACTCTCGGTTTCAACATCACCATCTTCCCTCAAGATCGTTACTCTCTTATTTGGGCATTGAGATGCAATATGACCTGTCCCCAAACATTTAAAACACTTAATATCTCTATTTCTAGAGTGTTGGGAATCAGATTTACCTTTGCTTTGGCTGCCTTCCTCTTTATGATCCTTGATTGGCTCAATCTTAGGCTTTGAAACAACCTTTTTCATCTTTGCTCTATTTTGACTTCCATGAGGAAGATGAACCTAAGTTGGGTCTAGTGGAACCCTTTCTTTTTAGTTGTCGTTCCACTTTTATGGCCATGTGAACCATGTCTTCCAATTCAACATAATGCTGTAAGTCAACCACATTAGCAATATCTTGATTTAAACCATGTAAAAATCTAGCCATAGTGGCCTCTTGTTCTTCTTCAATGTTGGCTCGAATCATGATTATTTCCATCTCCTTATGGTAGTCTTCCACACTTCTGAAGCCTTGTGTAAGACTTTGAAGCCTTTGATGTAGCTCCCTATAATAATGACTAGGAACAAATCTCTTCCTTATGATGGCCTTCATCTCCTCCCAAGTGTTTATAGGCCTTTCACAGTTTCTTCTCCTACTCAAAATAAGTTGATCCCACCAAATAATAGCATAATCAGTAAATTCAACAGCAGCTAGTTTTACCTTTTTCTCCTCAGAGTAATTATGGCAATCAAATACTAGCTCTACCTTTTTTTCCCACTCCAAATAAGCTTCCGGATCATTTTTACCTTGAAAAGAAGGAATTTTCAGTTTGATACTCCCCAAATCACGATCTATGCTTCTTACCCTTCTATCATCTCTTCCACGCATGTCAACGGTGGCCTGGTCATCAAAATTATCTAGGTCATCACCACCCTGATCTTCCATGGCAGTACGCCATTGATTATCTCTTATATTATAAGCTATTGGTTGTTGCCCCTTTTGTAGATTGGCTATGGCAGTGTCTTGTCTTTCCAATTGGTACGGATCTCTCCAAACATCAGATTCATGAGCTCAAATTGTTGCTGCATGGCTTTGTGCATGATTGATTGATCTATAGCTTCTTGTTCTTTTGACATATTTTGTGATCTGAAAAATTAAAGTTAGCAAAAAAAACCTCACAACACTCCCTCACGTGTTTCACTCAATTTGATTCACTTAACTCTCGTGTTTAACACACAAATTGGCTTTTTCCCTCTAATGATCTCACAAACTATTGCCTTTTACCACACTTAATTCTCTCTTTCAGTTCTTTATTGAACTAAAAACAAAACCAAGAAAAACAAAACAAGTGACACACCAAATATGCTATTCCAGCACACTAATAAAGAAAAAGAATTAAGAGAACACAAAGAACAAAAAAGAAATTGAAGAAAGGAAAACAAGCAAGTAAAGGACACAATTGATATTGATGAAAGTAGGAATACTTGAATCCTTTTGCAATCTTTTTTTTTTTTTTTTGCTGTAAGTTTTTTTTTTTGCTGTTTTTTTTTATAATCAAAATAAATAAGACATTCAAACCTGATTAGAAACTTGCTCTGATACCAAATTGATGCGAACCCCACATTGAAACTTTAAGGAGAACACTTAATTTGAAGTTTCAACTACCCAAGAAAGTTCTAAACAGATTTAAAACACACAAAACCTTGACCCAATGCTTAATCAAACATAAACCAAAGATATGGAGAAGGATATTGATGCCACACTCAAGATTTAGATGAGAAGGTGAGTGATAAGTCTTGATTTGGAACGCCACAAGAATGCAAATTCTTGATAAGTTCACTAGTTCTCAAAAGAACCAAACAAAGAATAATTCTCTCAAATTCAAATAACACTAATCTCTCAATTGCCTTACATAGCAAGGTTGCTGAGTTTAAATAGGCCAATAGAGACCCAAAAAAATCCGAAAAAGATTAAATCCTAGTTCAAGTCGGAATAGTTTTCCTAACTAGTTAAGGAGTCGTTGAAATTTCCAATTCTGCACATGCTGTAATGAATTGGTCATAACTCCTTCTAGAGAACTCCAAATCTAACTCCGTAAAATTCTTTCGAAAGCTATCTTAATTATCTTTCCAATGGTATATGGCTTGCAAGTTAATTCTAGCTCAATCAATACCAGTTTTATTCCAAAATTGACCTTTTTGCATTTGATCCGAATTGTGTATTTGGTTGCCCAATAGCTTGAATAAAGCCCACAATGCCTTGACATCTCTTCAAGCCCAATTCATGATGTCTTACATCTTGAATTATAGTTTCAATCCATATTTTCTTAATTAATCCATTTAAAGCAGCTTGTATCTTTTTGGCTCTAGCTCTTGTAATTGGGCCTTCATGAATGTACAAAGGATCACTTGAAGCTTTAATGGTATTCTCTTGATAGCTCTCATCAATCCGTGCCCTCATCTCCACAAAAAGACCTGCTCCAAAAGAATATATTCAGTCTTCCAAACTGGATAATGTGCTTTGCAAGCAACTCAAGCAGAGTAGTATGTAACCTTGGAAATTCCAACAGAGCTCGTGACCCAATGGAAACGAGAAGGATATATGCACCTCTATCTTAGGGGTATACGTATAATTCTCACCTTACATGGCAGAAAAGGTCTACCTGTTACTGCCAGAATAGCCCTAATCGATACAAGGTTAAAAGAGTACCAACATGCTGTAATTGGTACTGTCATGACAACGCTTCATGCTGGGAGCGTTCTTCTCACCTATTACCCAAACTTCAACCTTTCCCTTGAAGATCCTAACCTACCCACAACCTTGAAGGTTCAGATCCAACTCCAAGGAGCTGAACAAGTAGTCACAGCAAAAATGGATACTTTACACCACCAACTTGTTTACTGTCTTCAAAACCATGCTCTTGACTTACCCTCACCACAAACAACATCAGATACACTCATGATCCTCGCGGATAATAAGTCTGTTCCCACAATTGTCCAAATCCCTAAACAGATCCAAAAACAGGAACTTCTCAAGCTCATGCCTTTGGAATGGTTATCCAATTATGAGAAATTCCACCAAAATTCCCAGCCTATCCAAACCTCTGAGGCCCAATTCGAAAAAAGACCAGATGGCACTGTCAGGCTGACTTTCCAGCCTCTAGAGTCCAATCAATAGCCTCAGCCTCCCAGGCTTTCATATACTGCTATGATCACAACAGTGAAAGTAGGACAAGAAAAGTTGCCCATTGAAGGATTTGATTCTAATGGATATCCCATCTATCCAGCAAAAATCCAAGGACACTTCCTATGGGATGCACCAGGATCACACATGTGTGACGACAATTGCCCTTGTCTTGAAGATGGAGAATTAGATGAAGATTGGTATGTCAACAGAAAGCCCAAAAAGAAGAAACAACCAAAAGTCTGTAAAACTCCAACAATCTGGATGTTCGATGACGATGACGACGAACCAGATTACACTCCTTGGCCAGCTGAGGAAATAACTATTCCTCCTCAACAACCAACTACATGCAGGAAAGAAGCAAATGATTCAGTGCTTACCTCACCAAGCTTACAGCATTTGCAAAATGTTCTCCTCCTTTTCTTATCATGAACAATTTCCTCCTTTGGAGAAGCAAATAGATTCTGAGTCCAAAATGGTTTCAAAACCATTCGTCCAGTCTCCTATAACTCCTACTGGACAGCTCGAGGAACCAAAGCAATACGAAGCAGTTTTTAACTGGCAAACTCAGAATGCCAGAGCTTAGAATTCAGTCCTGGAATTTATTGATACCAGGCTCAACCACGTTCAAGCTCAAGTCCACAGTACAGACAAGAAAGTTCTCAGCTAGAGCAGCTGTATCTTAATATGCACCGACAGATTGAAAAACTGGATATAGAGCTCAGAACAATGATTCAGAATAGATATTGGGGTCTAGAGTTTAATAAAAAAGAAGCTGAGATCAGACAACTCAAAAGTGAACTCGCCAGAATTAATGCTTAGAAACAACAACAACCCTCCTTGTTTGGTCAAACACAAACCTTACCTACATACACACCTTCTTTCAACACATACCAACCTTTCTACAGACCAACTAGTCAACAACCCGTGGATTATGCAAAATTCTTTGGGTTATCACATCTCTCTATACCTAAACCAGCACCAAAACCCAAAACAGCTGCTAGACCTACAACCTCTAAACCATCAACTTCCACACAGCAGCCTACAACTTCCATACAACAGCCTACTTCACCACAGGCTACACCTGAACCCATTTAAACTCCAACAAAAGACAAAGCACCCATGCATCAACTCTATTCCCAAGAGTATGACACTGGTTTTCCTTCTCTTGAAACTAGTACCCCAGAGGAAGATTCTGAAGCTTTTAACTCTTTTGAAGAATCTCACTCTTCAACAGAATCAATATCTGTTACAGATTCAGAAGAAAACTATGTTGATATTCCTGATCTTCTCATGGCTCAGCCATCAACAGGTTCCAATGAACCTCAGTCTCCAACAGAAGATGAGCCTTTTACCTCACAAGGACCTCCTATAGTTGAAGATCTGGATGATATTCCTTCGCATTAGAACAACTCTATTCCAAAATCATCTCATGGACCTTGGTTTACTTTTGATGATGTTCCAAAGTTCAAATGGTTCCAGAGATTTCAAGAGTTTTCAGCATGGATAGATGTTCAAATGCTCAAACCAGATGCTGATTTAGATTCCATCCTTAGAGAATTCTGTTCTAGATTTCTTGGTTCTCTGAGAGATTGGTTTGAAAGTCTTGGCCAGTACAGACAACTTCAATTGTATCAGGCCACTATTCCTAAAGTCCTAGGACTCATTTATGAACAGTTCCTAGGGAAACCAATAGTTGCTCAAAAAGCAGCAAGAAAGGAATTTCACCAGATGAAATGTTGTTCTCTGAAGATCAAAGATCTAGATTTCCACTACAAGAGAATGACAGCCTTGTACTACAAACTCAATGGCTTCAACGATACTTCTCTCAAGCATGTCTTCGTTTAATCTCTTCCTAAAGAGATCCTGCTAGAGATACAAAGATAGCTCCATGCTCATCAGCTCAACATTGATACCCTTTTATCAGGGAAGATTTATCAATTAGCTGTCTCCAGCCTTGAAAAGCTTTGTGAACAAAAAGAGTTCTTCAAAGATCTTATCAAAACACAAGGAACCTTTTAAAAGTGCATGCAAAAAGCCTCATCTTACTATCAAATGCAGAGATAAAAAATCCTGTCACAGCCCTGTCAAGAAAAAATCTCACTTCCATAAGTATTATCCATCCAGGCAGTCCAAGAAACACAGTTTCACAAAACCTAAACAGCCTTACAAGTATTTTCACAAAAAACCCTTTCCAACCAGAAAGCAGAAGGATGCCCGATGTTTCATTTGCAAGAAGAAAGGACATTTTGCAAAGTCCTATCCCAACAATCCTGCTAAATCAGCCAGACTACTTGAACACCTTTAACAAGTCTCTCCTCGCTCTGACAATGAGGATGTCGAGTCTGTATTCTCAGAACAGTAAGAATACGATGATAATACTATTTTTATCCTTGCTAATCAGAGTTCTGATTCAGATTCAGATTCCGAGGGAATTCCTGCAATCCATCATGTTGATTCCATCAACCTTGTCCAGGAAACCAGACCCTCAGTCAAAATCAACGTTCTTCTTTCCAGGTTTTCTAAACCTATCTCTGTCATTGCTTTCATTGAAACAGGAGCACAAAGAACTATGCTCAGTCCTTCCATTCTTCCTCCTGAGTTTTAGGAACATCACACTGAGTACTTCAAAGTAGCCAATGGAGAATTATTTCAGACAAACCTCATCACCAAAAAACCCATTGGTATTCAATTCTTTCTAGATTGCATTCTCTGGGTAAAAATAGTAGGTTCTTCTCTTCCAGATAAGGATTTACTATTAGGTTTTGATGTTCTTCAGTTGATCAAGAAATTGCATATATCTTTTAACGGTATTCGGTACAAACAAAGGTTTTTACCTTATACAGATACCTTAAAGCTATATTCACTTTCTAATGCTCCTCCTCCAATTTTTCCATTCATCACCTCTGTGGAAAAATTCCAAGTTCTTTATTAAGTTACCATTCAACCTTAATGAAGATATCAACCCAACAAAAGCCACACATCCTGGAATGACTCCTTCAGATCTCCTGTTAGCCCAAGCTGAGTGCTAATAGCTCATGGCCCAAGGTCTCATTGAGCCATTAATTCTGAATGGGCTTGCCAAGCCTTTTATGTTGAAAAAAGATCAGAAATAGTACAGGTTAAGAAAAGATTGGTAATTGATTATCAGCCCTTTAATTGTTTCCTGAAAGATGACAAGTTTCCTTTACCCAAGATTCAGTCCCTATTTATCCATCTCCACGGAGCAAAGATATTCTCTAAATTTGATCTCAAATCAGGATTTTGGCAAATCGGCATACATCCTGATGACCGGCCCAAAACAGCATTCTGTATTCCTAATGCCCATTACCAATGGACAGTCATGCCCTTTGGTTTGAAA
Organism: Aegle marmelos; assembly: GCA_030449875.1. Taxonomy (NCBI): domain Eukaryota; kingdom Viridiplantae; phylum Streptophyta; class Magnoliopsida; order Sapindales; family Rutaceae; genus Aegle; species Aegle marmelos. The sequence continues at coordinate 822,295 of JASUUL010000041.1, read as the reverse complement.
GTTGCACCATCACTATTTCAGAAGACCATGGTAAAGATCTTCGAGCCCATCATCAATAGTGCTCTCATCTATATTGATGATATTCTACTCTTCTCTAAAGACCATGAGTCCCACCAGCAACTTTTGAGTCAATTCCTCTCCATTATTGACTCACATGGGATTATGCTTTCAGAAAAGAAAAGTTAGATGGGTCAGGATTCCATTGAATTTCTTGGAATGATCATTAAAGATAGTTGTTACTATCCTGGAGCACACATTGCACAAGAATTATTGCACTTTCCAGATCAGCACCTATCCAGAAAGTAGATTCAATAGTTTCTTGGGATAGTCAATTATCTTAGAGACTTTTTCCCGCATATTACGGTGCACACATCACAACTGTCAAAGATGTTGAAAAAGAATACCCCACCATGGGGACCAGAGCAAACTGCAGCCGTCCAGGTGTTAAAACAGATAACTCAGAATCTACTATCATTAAGGATTCCAGCTAATGGACAATGCATTCTCCAGACAGATGCCAGTGATGAATTCTGGGGAGCAGTGCTCTTAGAAAATATCAACGAAAAAGATCACTACTGTGCGCATGCCAGTGACAGTTCAAAGATGCTGAAAAGCATTATCATGTGATCTACAAAGAGATCTTCGCGGTAAAATGTGCAATCCAGAAATTTGAATTCCACCTCATCGGTCATAACTTTATTGTCATATTAGATAATTCATCTTTCCCAAAAATAATGGATTTCAAAAACAAAGTGCTACCAGACAAGCACCTCCTCCGCCTTAAAAACTGATTCTCCCGATATGATTTTACAGTCCAACACATTAAGGGAAATAAGAATCTTATCCCTGACGTCCTCTCCAGACCTTCCAAACCCATTACTCTCATCAACTCTTTCAGACAAATTCCAGTCATAGCAATGGCATCATCCTTACCAAAACAAGCACTAAATAAAAGGTATTTTCCTCTTGGAAAAACCTTCAATTCAGCCTTTGCCATCCAACATTATGCCAGGAAATATATTTTTTGATATTTCATCAGAGCCTACCTTCTCACCGAGACCATTCCTGTTCTAGACTTCCATCCAGAAGACCTATTCCTCACAAGTCTGTATCTCCATCCACTTAAAGGAATTACCGAAGATGAGTTATGGTACATTTGGTGCCTAACTGTTCTTTATGTCACAAAATTGGTTTTTCCTGTCCGACCCATATACAAGCATCTCATGGATCCAGAAAAAGCAACCTCACTCATCTAGACCATTCTCAAATGGTATTCACCACTTCCTTGGTGGAGAATGAAGTTACAACAACTAATCTCTCTTCACAACCTTGAGAAAATGCCAGACACAGAAGCAGACATGTTCACTTCTGTTTTCACAATTCACAGGCCTTATTTTCAACATCCACACATTGATAACTTTTGGACTGTTGACCAAGCTCGAGAATGGCGTACAATGCCACATCCAGCTCTTTTAGAACAAGATCAAGACATTCAAAGGAATTTGCACAATTTCCTTTGTCAGCTCAATCACAAACCAGAACCTTATAAAAACATCCTTCATACCTTTCTAGGCCCTCAGCATGAGATCTTAATGGTTCCAACTCCATCCACCATTTCTAGCCCAAAGTCTTCAGGTATCATTCTCAAAGAAGAAAAGCCAGATTATACTGATTTTCTGTTTCAAGATGCCCAAGACCCTTGGAAAGACTTTATGTCACTAACCCAACACCTTGAACAACTCCAAACACCTCCATCTCTCAATGGAGCCAGCACTAGCAACCAGCCAGCTAACCAGCAGCAATCAGCACAACCATCAGGGATTTTCCCTCCATATTGCTCACAGGTTTGGACTCAACCTTCACCTGATCTAGAAGAAGAACAAAGAGCCCGATTTTGCCCTTGACCTAGTGTGCCAGCTGTACTCATCCAGATAAGATCTTTAAAAGAGATGATGAGGATGAAACTGATTCAGATGCTGACATGATCTCACTCTGATAAGATCAATCAGCTTGCCGACACTCTCCAAAGTTAAAGTAGTTTGTCATGTTGTGATAATTATGTTAAGTGTGCTTTACTTTTCAAGAGTGCTTTACTTTATTAAAGTTTGCTTGATAAAAGAGATAGGGACCTGTCCTATCCTTTTATCTTTATCTTTAGCTTTGCTTTTGTCTTGTCGCTCTACTTTTTCAAAAAGTAGATGCTTTACTTTAATCATGTTGTTTGTAAAAAGGAAGGGTCCTGTCCTACTTTGCTCGCCTATATAAGGGACTCTCTCTTCGTTGTAAGATAACTTTGGATGGGGAGAAAATAAAAAGAGTGTTTTCTAAAGATCCATGATTAGCTAAGTTCTTTCTCTCTATTCTTCTATTAAGGATAACAGATCTTCTTAAGATTGTTCACCTATCCTTTGGCCTATCGACAAGTATGCTCTATACTTGCCTCTTCTAGAGGATCCTGTGTATCATAAAGTCTTCAATACACTAGTTTCAGATCTAAATCCAGATCTTAGGGTATTCCAGTATATCAGGTCCCAGAATCGATCTCTAAAAACACTGTTCACCCTTGTTAATGCCCAGGGAGTGGCTTCAGTTTTGGGTGGTATGTGTCTAGGTTACTACTCTAGTATTGAGTATATAGGTTAGAAACCCTGTTGTTCAGAGCTTGTGTAGCTTTGAGACAGAACTTGTGTAGTTCGCCCCCACCTGGTATCAGAACTTCACTCAAGCATCTATGGATTTCAATAAAATGTGATAGTGTGCCTTAATAATTAAAGGCATATATAATGTTTGCTTTAGTTTTTGTCATAGTTACTTTAAGCAAAGCCATGTAGACTACTTTTTTTACTATTCTTGATAAGGGTCGTGTCTTATCAAGAGTTATTCCTCCCTACTATAAAAATAGATGGTAGCACTAATGTAAGATATTAGTATTTTCAGAATTCAACCTCCAATATTCTCTTATGTCTCAATTATAAAAACCTTCTTTTTCTCTAAATCTAGGAATAAGAAAGTCTACTGAGTTTTAGGATAGTGGTATGTTCATCTTTTTCTCCAAGTAAGTATGCTCTACACTTGTCTCTTTTAAGGATCCAGTGTATTAGAAAACTGTTAGCTTTTGAAGATTATAGAATCTCTAGTTATTATAAGAACCCACCTTAGATAGAAGACCAAAAATCTAGAGATCCTTTAGGGTTTATAGTCGAGAGAATCTAAACCTAGATAACATTTAGGAGCCTAGTGGTATTAGAGCCTTATCACTCAAATAAGGTGGTATGATTTATGGTTTCAAACTTAAAACTCTCAGCTCCTGTGATTTAGAGAAAACTTTGTTATCATGACATCTACTTCCTCTACAGTTGCATCTTCACCATTTACTACTCCTGTTTCCCTTTCTTCTACCTTGTCTCTACCTAAGTATTGTTCATCTCGTACAGCTACTAGTTGTATGAAAGAGAAAACTCTTTTACCAGTAATATCTGATCTCTCATCTCTACCAAATGTCCACACCCAAAAGAATAGATCTAGTCTTTTAAATTAGACCAATGTACACTTCAGTCTACTAGTGTTGAGCAGTATATAACCTTGGAAATTCCAACGGACCCAGTTGCTAGTTGAAAAATAGAAGGTTATACTCACCTCCACCTTGGTGGTGTCGGACTAATTTTAACCCTTCATGACAGAAAAGGGTTACCAGTAACAGCTCGAATAGCTTTATTGGATATCAAATTCAAATAATACCAGTATGCTATTATTGGCACTGTCTTAACCGCTTTCTATGTTGGAAGCGTTCTGCTTACCTTTTACCCCGATTTTAACTTCTCCCTTCATGATCCGAATCTCTCGACTACCCTAAAAAATTTAGCTCAGCAGGTGCTGAGCAAATCACCTCTACAAAAATTCTGACCTTACATCATCAACTTATGTATAGGTTACAAAATCATGCTCTTGATCTTCTAAGCCCTCAAACTTCTTCCAAAGCTTTAATGATTCTTGTTGAATCATAAGGAATTCCTATAATCATTCAGATCCCTAGACAAATTCCCAAAAATGAGCTGATCTAACTCATGCTTCTTGAATGGATTTCAAACTATAAGCTTTTCCACTAAAACACTAAACCTATCTAGACTTCAGAATCTATGTTTGACAAATGACCAGACAGCTCTATCCATTTGACTTTCAAACCAGTTGCTTCCGCTTCTAAGCCTTCTAGACTCTCCTTCAACTATTCCTCTCTGATCATTCCTGCTGACACTACCTTCAATAGTAGTGGATACCTAGTTTACCCAAGCAAAATTGATGGACATTTTCTTAATAAAATTAAGAATAATTAAATATTTAAAAAGGGCAATTATTATCAACTAAGTAAAATGAGTTATAATTTAAACTAAAACAACAAGAATATTTAAGACTAAAACAAGAAAAAGATAGAGAAATTAATAGTAAACTCTAGAGAAAATATGCACTTATTAGCATTTTGTAAGAGATTTGAATGGATCCACCCAAATTTGTAAGAGATTTGAAGAACCAACATACCTCTAAAACTTAAATTAAGGCCACATGAGCAAAACAAGCCACGAAAAAGCCAATGCATAGTAAGGAAAATGAAGGCTAAGGAAAAACCTAGACAAACAAAAGCCAAGGTAAGAAAAGCATGCCAAACTAAGAAAAAGCTAAAGCCTATTAAGGCAAATTAAGGTTAAGGAAAAACCTAGGCAAACAAAAGGCAGGGCAATAACAGCAAGGCAATCCAAGAACTACTAGTGATGTGATTTAAAGTGCTTAAAGCATTAAAGATCCGTTGCTTGTTTTAGAAGGGCCAATTATAACAGCATAGGTTAAAAAGATAAAAGGAAACAATACAAGGATTTGTTCAAGTTACTTTGGATGAATTGAATTTGTAAGCGACCAATATTCAAAAAGGGCTTGAAAAAAGATGAACAGCCTTATTCAAGCTAATGAGGTGTTGAGAGTGGGAGAGCATGGTTTTTGAAGTATAACAAAGGCTAGAAAAATAATTCTAAAGTTGTAACTGCGTTCTATATCAAGAGCTTTGAAATGATATATTATGGGCCCAAATCTGACATCATATGCCCACGTTACAATATATTTAAAATTAGTGGCTCTACAGGCCAAGGCTTATGCAGCTTCAAGATCTTTTTTTTTTTGTATTTTTAAGTTAAATTAGGGTTAACCACATTATATAAACACTCTTTTATGTTCTTTGAAGGAAACTTTAACAATCTTGAGTTTGACATCATTAGAGAAGATTTTCTCAACTTGTTCTTGAAAGAAATTTTGACTTATCAAAGGAGTTGTTAAATTTTGTGGTTTCTTACTTAGCAATCCAAGTTCTTGAGACTTAGCTTCTGAAGGATTTAGACCTTTTATCCAAATTCTAATTACATTGACTTTCTTGGGTTCTCACTAATCTAGTTAAGGGTTTTTCCAACTAAATATAAGAGGTTCTCATCAGTTGGTATAAGAGCTTAGACACCAAGGTTAAATTTATCTATTGTATCACTTCGCTTTTATAACTAAAATAAGATGATTTATGTAAAAATATTTAGAATCTCAATACTTTTTAGTACATATAAAGGTTATAAAACAAGTGTTTTATATAAGGATTCCTTAGTATGTATCTCAAAAGGACTCTATAGCTACGTAAATAAACTTATGGTATTTATACAGTAAAGTCTATCATAAAACTTAAGGTTTGTTATACCTATATTCACTTCACCTTGATTGAGACTTAGCGTCAGCTTGCCCTACTCTTTCTTTTTTGCAATGTAAGGACTACATTAGCTAATGTCAAGTAAGATGACACTTGATGTAGGTATCAAATACTATACATATAAATGACTTAATGGATGTTAAGTCTTGTACTATAGGGCTACCATTTTTATTCTTTGAAACAACATGCCTTAGCTCACTAGTTGATCTTTCAAGTGTTATGTATTGACATCTATAAAAGATTTCTTTTTACTTAACTTTGAGGGTTTACCTCTTTGAAAACTTTTTCACCTAGTAGTAGAACAACCTATTTTTCGAAATTCATTTTAAAAATATCTTCTTCATGAAGTAATCCATGAAATGTATATGCCAATAGAGCTAAAACAAAAAGCTATTTAAAACAACAATCTTTAATATAGCCAGCAACGCCATCTACATAGAGATTAAATAATTGAAATTATAATATAGACGGTAGAGCCGACCATATAAGAAGTAACTAAGATAATGTCATAATATGGGCAGCAAAGATGACCATAGCATAATTAAGTTAAAGCATCACATATGAGGTGAAATAACCAACCATAACAAGAGTAAGTACGAAAAGATCATACTAAATGGGACATAACCAATGATCTAAGAATAAATAAGAAAATATCATAATATAAGTGGCATAGTATATAAAGATTAAATAATAACTAATCACACCATGGTAGCCATCACAAGATAAAGGATTAGTTAAAGCTGAATAAAAAAAAATTTGTTCTTACATTGCAATTGAAGTATTACTTACCTCTTATCTTTGACTTTTCTAGGCCTCCATAACTTGAGGATTTCTTTACTCTTGATGCTTGACATAGAATAGAAGAAACTGAATTTCTAGGGTTCATAGAAAATAAAAGACTCGGGATTATTTATAAGATTTCCTAAAGCTAAGGGATGGCTAGGAGTTTGCCACCATAATTCTTAATTAGTGGTTGAGATTTATTATTCTATAAATATCTTGGCATATTCTAGAATTTCTAGATATCTCTACAATAGCTCTTATTGCATTATCACTGTAACACTCTACGTTTAATGGGCCTCTATGAATTGTAATTTTAAAATAAGCATTTATAAATATAGAGCTTAAAAAGTTTGTTATACAAAAACTTTGTTATAAAATGTAATGATTTCTTAGTAACATATCATAAAACCAACTTTGTAGCTAAATAAATTTATAATATTGATGCTTGGACAGAAACACAATTGAGCCCATTTTGTAATCTAAGTTCTTATTATGTCCATATGCACTTCGCCTTGGTAGGGAATTGGCATCAACTTGCTCTACTCCTCAATTCCTACAATTTAAGGACTATATAAACCAATACTTGGTAAGTAAAAACTTGATGCATGTATTAGCTACTATGCACATAAATGACTAAATGAAAGTAGTCTAAATTCTTTTCATGAAACTTAAGAATATAAAAGAACTTTGCTAGGACTCTCTGTTTAAGGCTAGCACTAAACAATATACCCTTGGGCCTAATTAACTAATCTCTTGGACATTACATATTGTTGTCCTTAAAAGATCTCCTTTTACTTAGCTTAGAGGGCTCGTCTTCTTAGTATTACAACAACCTATTTAAAAAAAATTCTTAAAAACATATTCTTTATGAAATAATCCATGAAATCATATGACAAGTAAATTTTCTGGATGTATTATAAAGGCAAGGTATAAAACTATTTTAAGACAACAATATTTAATATAGACGGCAGCACCGTTCATATAGAAATTAAAAAAAAATAGAATTATAATATAAGTGGTAGGACAACTATGTAAGGAGTAAATAACAAATATTATATTTTAGGCAGCTCATAATAAAAACATCTTCTATTAAGCAGTACAGTCAGCCATACAATCAAGTAAGTAGGAAAGTATCACATTATAGGTGTCATAGAAAACCATATGAGGATGATTAAGAGGACATCATAATGTAGGCGGTATAGCCAACCATGTAGAGATTAGATAATAGTCAATCACGCCATAATAATAATAATAATAAAATAAAAGATTATTTAAAACTAAATTTAGCATAAAATAATTATTATTTAAAACTCATTTCAAAGATCTTATAGAACACAAAAAATCCTTCAAAAGTGCATGTAAAAAGCCTCATCTTGCCATCAAATGCAAGGATGAAAAAACTTGCCATTGTTTTACCAAAAAGAAGTCTCATTTTTAGAAATATTCTCAACACAAGAACTTCAAAAAAAGCTGCTTCAGAAAACCTAATAAACCTTATAAGTTTTTTATAAGAAAATCTTCTTAATCAGGGGTTAAAAGTCAAAAAGATGCTCGGTGTTTCATTTGTACGAAGAAGGGCCGCTTTGTAAAATCCTATCCTAACAATCCAGCCAAATCTATCAAGTTGCTTGAACATCTTGACAAAGTCTCTCCTCTCTCAAATGATGAGGATGTTGAATCCATGTTCTCAGAACAAGAAAGTTGTGATAATGATACAGTTTTCATTCTAGCCAAATAAGGCTCCAACTCTAAGATAGAAGTTATTCCTGCCATTCACAACATCCAATCAATCAATCTTGTCCACACTTTAGTCCTTCCATCAGGAGTAGTCTCCTCCCATCAAAATTTACCAAGACTGTCTATGTTATTGGTTTCATTGATACCGGAGCACAAAGGAGTATATTGAATCTATCAATCCTACCATCAGAATTCTGGAATATCATATTAAATATTTCAAAGCAACCAGTAGGGAATTATTCCAAACAAATCTGATCATTAAAAAATCCATAGGTAGTTCTTTCTAGATTGTGTTCTTTGGGTTAAAATAATAGAATCTCTTCTTTCTAATAAAGACTTACTATTAGGCTTTGATATTTTTCAGCCTGTTAAGAAATTAAACATATCTTCCAAAGGTATTCGGTATAAATAAAGGCTTTTACCCTATACTAAAACCCTAAAGCTTCAATTTTTTATGCACATTCTCTTTATGAGTCCATCAAACACAAATTCCTTTCATTTTATCCTAAAAGCCACATTTAGTTTTCTCACCCTTTTCCTTTGTGAAAAAATTCTCGATTCTTTGTTAAGCTACCTTTCAAACTTAATGAAAATATCAACCCTACCAAGGTCACAAATTCAAGTACGACACCGTCTAATCTCAAATCAACCTAAGTTGAATGACAATAGCTTATAGCCCAACGCCTTATTGAGTCCACTCATTTTAATTGGGCCTGTCAAGCTTTCTATATTGAGAAGAGGTTTGAAATAGTCCATGCTAAGAAAAGATTAGTCATTAACCATCAGTCCCTAAACTGCTTTCTCAAAGATGATAAATTTCCTTTGCTAAAAATTCAATCCTTGTTTGTCCATCTGCAAGGTGCAAAGGTTTTTTAAAAATTTAACTCTGGCAAATTGGTATTCATCTTGATAAAAGACCAAAAATAGCTTTCTGTATTTCAAATACCTATTACCAATAGACTGTCATGCCTTTCGGTTTGAAGGTCATACCATCCCTTTTCCAAAAGGCTATAGTAAAAATCTTTGAGCCAATTCTTGAAAATGGCCTCATCTACATTGATGATATTTTGCTTTTCACCAAAGATCATGAAACCCACCAGTAGCTCCTAAAAAAATTTCTCAATATTGTTAAATCTTTTGGCATTATGTTGTTGGAAAGAAAAGTCAGATAGGTCAAGAATATATTAAGTTCTTAGGCATGCTAATCCAAAATGGCCACTATCAACTAGGGTCTCACATTGCTTAGGAATTAATGTAATTTCCAGATCAGAACCTATCCAAAAAGTAGTTCAACAGTTTCTCGGGATTATCAATTATCTCTAAGACTTTTTTCTACACATTGTGGTCCATACCTCTAACTATCCAAAATGTTAAAGAAATCAGCCCCCCTTAGAGACTAAAGCAAACCACAGTTATCCAAAAGCTTAAACAGATGACTCAGTGACGAGCACTAAAGAGCAGTACTTTTGGAAAGCATTGATGGTAAATAATTCTACTGTGCACATGAAAGTGGATAGTACAAGGAAATCTTAGCAATCAAGTATGGCATTTAAAAGTTTGAATTCCATCTCATCGGTTACTACTTTATTTTCAGATTGAATGATTCGTCATTCCCAAAGATAATGGAATTTAAAATAAAGTGCTACCAGACAAACATCTCTTTTGCCTTAAAACCTAGTTTTCCAAGTATGAATTTTCAGTTCAACATAATTCTACTGTGCACAGGCCAGTGGACAGTTCAAAGATGCTGAAAAACAATACCATGTCATATGGCATCTAAGTTTGAATTCCATTTCATTGGTCACTACTTTATTGTCAGATTGGACAATTCCTCATTCCTAAAGATAATGGAATTTGAAAATAAAGTGCTATCAGACAAACATATCTTTTGCCTTAAAACCTGGTTTTCCAAGTATGAATTTTCAGTTCAACATATCAAAGGAGATAAAAAAACTAATTCCTGATCTTCTCTTCAGACCTCCCCAACAAACTTCTTTCATAAAATCTTTTGGTTCTATTACAGTTATAGCAATAGTGTCCTCTTTACCCAATCATGCTTTTACCAAAAAATCCTTTTCTTTAAATATGACTTTCATCCATATACACAAGGAGTTTCGAACCATGTTTTTCCTTAGCTTTCACCCTGATCATTTTTTTCGTATAGGATTAACAATTCCATCAATCTGAGATATTACTGAAAATGAACTATAGTCCTATATAACTCAACCACCCTTACTTGGACTCTTTTTGAATTGTTCCTACTATTACCTTAGTAGTGCAAAAAGCTCCAATAGATTGCTAATGTCCATCGCCTCAGAGAACTTTCAGATCTAAAAGGTCAACAATTTACCTTTGTCTTTATTATCCATCGACTATATTTTCAACACCCACAAACCAATGACTTTTGAACACAAGACCAGGCTTACGAATGGATTACAGTTTCGCATATGGCCTATCTTGAACAAGACTTTCAGATAAAAACTTGCTTGAAAAAACTTCCTCATGGAACTTAATCACATTCCTCTAGACCAATCTATTATTCTCCATACATCCCTTAGACCAAAACATGACATGTTCATGGTGCCTACACCCTCTTTTCACTCTCAAACTCACTGTAAGGACATCATCATCAAGGAAGAAAAGCTAGACTACATTGACATTTTATTTTTGGATTCTCAAAACCCCTATGAAGATTTTACTCTAATACCACCACTCACATAGTATAAACTTGGTATCAAAGCCTAATACTATCTGGAAGGTGGGTGGCAAGATAGTTTGTGCAAATCCCACATTGCTTGGGTGCATTAGGTCCTAGCTAATTTATAAGTGCTGGGTAGTCCTCACCTCTTAAGAGCTCTTTTGAGGCTGAGTAGGCTTGCATAATAGAGTTTGTTAGCTTAAGATTAATTATCCTATATTTGAGCGAGAAAATTATACCTCACAATCACTTATGTCATTGCTTATGTCATCATTAAACTAGAATTAAAAATTTTATATTATTATTATTATTTTAATATTTAAGTTTATTTGTAAGCTTGAAGTTAATTTTGCTATACTCAAGTGAAAAAGCTGTACCTCACATTCAGGGAAAGAGTGACCCTTGAGGCTTACTTGGAGTAGAGAAAGAAGGTTGAGTTGATTTTTGATTTGTTGCAATTAATTATTTAAAGGATACCATTATTTGGTGGGATCGATTGGTGAATGGAGGAAAAATCATGAAAGGCCTATAGCTCGGTAGGATGAGTTAAGAGCGGTTATGAAGAAATAGTTCATTGCTAGTCATTACCTTAGGGATCTTTATCTTAAGCTTTAGAGCCTTACCCAAGGTTTAAAGCATGTAAAGGATTAACATAAAGAGATAGAGATTGCTATAATTAAAGCCAATGTAGAGAAGACATGAAAGCTATAATGGCATAATTTTTTATTAAGTTGACTAAAGAAATTACCAATGTGGTGCAATAACCGTATTTTGTGGAGTTGGAGATTACTTCCAAGGGGAGATGGTCCATTTCAAGTGGTTGCATGAATCAATGACAATGCCTACAAATTGGACCTTCCTGGTGAGTATAATGTGAGTGCTATTTTTAATGTTTCTGATCTTTCTCCTTTTGATGTAGGTGAAGATTCGAGGACGACTCCTTTTGAGGAGAAGGGGAATGATGAAAACTATCAAAAGAATACCATTAAAGCTTCAAGTGATCCTTTGCACATTCATGAAGGCCCAATTACAAGAGCTAGAGCCAAAAAGATACAAGTTGCTTTAAATGGATTAATTGAAAAAATATGGATTGAAACTACAATTCAAGATGCAAGACATCATGAATTGGGCTTGAAGAGATGTCAAGGCGTTGTGGGCTTTATTCAAGCTATTGGGCAGCCAAATACACAATTCAGATCAAATGCAGAAAGGTCAATTTTGGAATAAAACTAATATTGATTGAGCTGGAATTAACTTGTAAGCCATATACCGTTGGAAAGATAATTAAGATAGTTTTTTAAAGAATTTTACAAAGTTAGATTTGGAGTTTTTTAGAAGGATTTATGACCAATTCATTATAGCATGTGCAGAGTTGGGAATTTCAACGACTTCTTAACTAATTAGGAGAACTAGTCCGACTTGAACTAGAATTTAATCTTTTTCGGATTTTTTAGGTCTCTATTGGCCTATTTAAACTCAGCAACCTTGCTATGTAAGACAATTGAGAGATTAATATTGTTTGAATTTGAGAGAATTATTCTTTCTTTGGTTCTTTCGAGAACTAGTGAACTTATCAAGAATTTGCATTCTTGTGGCATTCCAAATCAAGACTCATCACTCACTTTCTCATCTAAATCTTGAGTGTGGCGTCAATATCCTTCTCCATACCTTTGGTTCATGTTTGATTAAGCATTGGGTCAAGGTTTTGTGTGTCTTAAATCTGTTTAGAACTTTCTTGGGTAGTTGAAACTTCAAATTAAGTGTTCTCCTTAAAGTTTCAATGTGGGATTCGCATCATGTGGGCTACTAGTCTAAAGGATACACTTTTTGGTATCATTGCTCTAGTATAACAACGCCACGTACTCCGTTGCCTCTATTTGGTATTAGAGCTAGCATGAAGGGTTGTCAGGACAGTACCAATGATAGCATGTTGGTACTCTTTGAATCTGGTATCCATAAAAGCTATTCTTGCCGTGATAAGCAAGCCTTTTATTGCTATGAAGGATCAAAAGAGTAATTGGGCAGAAAAGACATACCCCTAAATAAGGAGCTTATAAGAGGCATGTGATAGAAAAGTCGCAAAAAGATATAAAGATGCTAACTTGAGGCATCAATAATTCAAAAAGAAAAAATTCCAAAAGGATAGAGCATATCAGAACCATGTAAAGGCTGCCTACCAACAAGGAAAAACAAAAAAGACAACTATCTACAATGATAGAAATAGGAAAGGTCACCTTATCTTAAGGAAATCCACCATCCACCAAAAAATTATAACTATTATAGAAGAAGTGATAACCTTATCTCTTTAAGTTTATAAATAGAACCATGTAAGGAGGATGAAGTATCCAAATGCCTAGTCCTTCACTTACATCTATATTTTCTCTTCTGTAATCTTTTGCAAAAATTCCTGTTATGAAATAAATAAAACTTTTTTGAATAAAATTATCATCTTTCATATATCTTACATATTTTAGAAATTAATCAATAATTTTACGTGCTAACACTTGTTCTTCTTAGGCTCTCTTCCAGTAACAATTGTAAGAAATTCACTTCGACAGATCAAGCTAGGCTAGTCTATCTATATTGCATTAGTTTGAGTGAAACAGTCACTAAAGTTATCATGCATGATGTGTTGATGGTTTGAGGTAATGAGTGAATCTATTCCAGAATTCCGAGGGACATTATATTGGTTAGTAATTTCAAACTATCTTCTTATATTTTAGCATGAAATGAAAGTTTGTTATGCCTTACTTATTTTCTGGAATTTTATAAGATAGGAAAACAACAAGAGTAACCTAAATTCATGAAAATGGAAAAACTCGTTAATAAGAGGAAAAGCTGTTTTAAGGCTTATAAACCTAGAAAAAGAAAAAAGATTCTGGTTTTAGTTTTCTGGTTAAGGTAGCCGGCCGTATCTCTGACTGGGATCAGAGCTTGACAAAAATTTTTCTAAATAAATTTGGGATGATTTCCTTCAGTTACTTATATCTGATTTGAGTTTATTTCAACTTCAAAGAACTTAAGAGCTTCAATCTCATGGCATCTTCATCGCAAAATCCAATTCAACTCACTTCGTCGATGTCACTTCCTAAAAATGTTACTAAGTATACTACTTCTAAGATTGAGAGTCTTGTAGAATATTCCTATATCCCTGATTCTGCTCAAGTAAATGAATCTTCTCTTCCTCTTGTGAATCCTTACCAATTATATAAATGCCCATCTTCTTTCACTCGTTCTATTCGCTCTCTCATCTGTACAAATCACCCTGCTCCAAAAGAGTATATACAATCTTTCTCTCTTGATCACTGTTCTCTACAATCTACTTCTGCAAAGCAGTATGTTACTCTTGAAATTTCCCCTGAGTTGTTTACTCACTAGAAGTAGTCCAGATACACACACCTTTATCTTGGTGGTGTTCGCCTTATCCTTACTCTTCACGGGAGAAAATGCCTTCCTGTTACAGCTAGAATTGCTTTACTTGACATCAAATTCAAAGAATATCAGCAAGTTACAATCGGCACTGTCCTTACTACCCTCCATGTTGGCAGCATTGTCCTCACTGTCTATCCAAATTTCATTCTTTCACTAGATGATCCGAATCTTTCCAGTTTCCTCAAAATTCAAGTTCAGATCCAAGGAGCTGAACAAATTGCAAGTGCAAAGATTGCCACTATCCATCACCAGTTGGTCTATAGACTTCAAAATCATTCACTTGATCTTCTTTCATCTAATGAAGGCAATTCAGATACCCTTATGATCCTTGTTGAATCTCCAAATATCCCTACTATCATTCAAATCCTCAGACAGATCCTAAGAGCCGATCTTCTCAAGCTCGTATTGCTTGAGTGGATAACAAATTATGAACACTTTTACCAAAATACCACTTCCATCCAGACTTTTGAACCAATGTATGAGAAAAGACTTAATGGTACTGTTCGCCTTCAGTTCAAACCTCCTCCATCAACCCCCATAGAACCAGCCAGAATGTCTTTTACCTGTTCGATGATACAACCTGTTTATCACCACCTTGAAATTCTTCCTAATGGTGACCTTTTACCTATCTTACATTTCTCCTCCCAAGGTCTTCCAATTTATCCAGATAAACTTCATGGCCATTTATGTGGGATGTTCCCGGCTCAGGCATGTACGATCTAGGCTGTCCATGTGAAAATGATAATGACAAATTCGATGACTATTCTTCTAGAAAGGAAAAGAAGAAGGTTATCTTTCCTGGTTGTAAATACCAGCGTCCTTATCTTCTTGACGATGATGATGAACCAGATTATCCACCTCCTTTACCTCTGTATCACAAAGGACTCAAGTGGATTTAGAAACATCAACCCACTCCTTGTAAGTTACCACCATTAAACCTTCCTGGTTTGTTGCCAACGCCTATACCGGTGTCTTGCATGATGTTCTCATCTACCTCTCCATCAGATTACACTGATTTTCCTCCTCTTAAAAGGAGATTCGATTTAGCACATCAAATATGCTCTAGACCATTTGTCAACTCTTCAATCACCTCTAGTGAGCATTTAGAAGAACCAAAACCTTTTGAGGCTATTCTTAATTGGCAGACTCAAAATGCCAGAGTACAGAATGCTTCTCTAACCTCTCTATATACAAAGGTTGACCAGATTGCTCACAGATCCATTATGGTTGAGAACAAAGTTACATCCATCTCAAATTAGCTGACAAATCTCTACAATGGTCTTCGTGCTAAAGTTGCTCAACTTGACAGCGATCTTCGAGAAATGATTGCTGAGGGTCAGATGTCTTCTTACTTTGATAAAAAAGAAAAGGAGATTCATCATTTAAAGGCTGAGATTGCTAGGATTGATGCTGAAAATCTCTAAA
Organism: Aegle marmelos; assembly: GCA_030449875.1. Lineage (NCBI taxonomy): Eukaryota > Viridiplantae > Streptophyta > Magnoliopsida > Sapindales > Rutaceae > Aegle > Aegle marmelos. The sequence goes on along the minus strand of JASUUL010000041.1, from coordinate 806,489 downwards.
AACAACAGTCTACTCCTGCTCCTGTTCCGACTATGTCTTTTTTCCCTACAAAACCATACCATCCTCTTAGTTCTATATATCCTCAATCTTCCAGATCATATGAACCCGAAAAGGTTTTCCCAATGATGCATACCCTATTTCCTCCCACTAGAAAACCCAAACCTAGAGCTTCCAGACGACCTTCAGCTCCTCCTGTCTCAGTTCCTCCTGGTACTCTTATCTATCTTGAACCCAGACAAACTTCTATTAAGATTCATGAACCAGTTAACCTAGAAATTCCTTCTACTTCAGTCTTACCTCCTTTTGCAGAACCACTTTCTAAAGCTGATCAAAAGAAACCTGCTGAAAGTTAATTGCTCTTAGACCCACCAGATCTCTATCATGATCCTTCCGTAGATGAGTCTTTTTTAATAGATTCTTCAGTCTCTTCCACTGAGACTTCAGAGCTCAGTTGTAGTTCAGATGATTCAGAAAAGAATTTAGCAGATATTACTCGCCTTCTCATGGCTGATCATCATGCTGAATCTGAAACTACAGACAGGACCTCTAGACGTCCTCTCAGAGAACCTTATGTTGATATTCCTTCAGAGGTTGAAGAAGATTTTAAAGGAGAAAGCTATCAACCCCCTCATAAGGTTCGAGCTAAGGTTGCTTCTAAAACTAGACCCTGGTTTACATTTGATGATGTCTCGCCTGCTAAATGGCGTGAAAGACTTCAAGAACTTTTTGCTTGGCTAGATTTACAAATGGTTAAGCTTGGTACAGAACTTGTTTCAGTCTTAAAGGAATTTGTCTCCCGTCTTACGGGGTCTCTCCGAGATTGGTTTGACAGTCTTGGGGAATATAGGCAATTGCAGTTCATTCAAAAGCCAAGTATCTCTGTGGCTTTAATGGTTATTCACACGTAATTCCTTGGTGAACCTGCAACTCTATTTGCCTCTGCTCGCAAAGATTACCTCGCAATAAAGTGCTGTTCTTTTCAACGAATAGATTTGAATTACCACTTCAAAAAAATGTCAGCCATTTTCCATATGCTTGGTGGAATCAATGATAATACTGTGAAAACATATCTTTATTTCCTCTCTCTCTCTGAGGAACTTCAGCTAGAACTACACAGGCAGATTGCAGCTGCTCAGCTTGATATCAATACCATGAGTATTGGTAGAATTTTTCAGCTTGCTCTAGCTTCACTTGACCATCTTTGTGAACAAAAGAAGTTTTTCATAAATCTAATAAAAGAGAAACCTTTATTCAAAGTTGCTTGTCGAAAGCCCTATTTGGAAATCAAATGCAAAGACAAGAAGCAGTGTGGTTGTTCTACCAAAAAGAAGCACCATAGATCTCGCTTCCACAGGAAATCTCAATTTCCATCTTCTTCCCGGCGTCATTTCCCTAGACGTTTTAGGAAAATTCATTACTTCAGACGAAAGAATCCCTTTGAACTTCTTGACAAAAACAGAAAAAGAGCAGGTGTTTTATTTGCAAGAAGCATGGACATTTTGCAAAAGATTGTGCACAGAATCCTAAACGTTCTATACGTTTAGTCCAACAACTTCAGTCTCTTCATCAGTTTTCTCCAGAAACAGATCTGTAACACTCTACCTTTATGCTTGTAACTAAAGTAATACTAAGTATTCGAAGAAACGATTTTAAAATAAGCATTTTATAAATATTGAACAAAAAGGTTTGTTACATAAAACCATCTAAAAGGGCTTGTCACAAAAAAAATTTGTTACAAAAGTCACAACTAATTCCATAAACAAGCTTATTGTATTTATGTTTAGGTAGGAACATAGTTAAAATATGAAGAACAATGTTAGGGCCCTAGATTTGTTGTACTACAAGGCTAGCATTCTATAACATGCCCTTGGGCTTAAATTAATTGATCCGTTAGGCGTTACGTATCTCCGTCCCTAAAGAATCTCTTTTCTTAGCTTAGAGGGCTTGCCCTCTTTATGAATGCTTGCCACCTAGTAGTACAGCAACCCCTTTTCTTTAAAAATCATTAAAATTCCTATTTAACAAATCACTCGTGAAATGCATGAGATCAATGCAACTTATGCCACAGTATATATATCCTCTAAATATATAATAAAGCATAATCTTAAACTACAAAATATAACATAGGCGCGATCATTCATATAGAAATCTAAAGAAATAGAATTATAATATAGGTGGCGGTGACCATGTAAAGAGTCATAATAATATCATATATTAGGCGGCGGTCTTGACCATGTAGAGAGTTATACCAACATCATAATTTAGGCGGCAGTGCCGACCATGGCATAATAAAATAAGAGCATCACATGTTAGGCGGCATTGCCGACCATCCAATCACATCCCAAGCGGCATAGCCAGCCATATGAAGATGATATCATGACACACCACAATAATAATCATTATAAAACAGGAGATTAGTTAGGACTAAACCTAACATAAGAGAATTATTACTTAAAGCTAAATTAACGTATTATCCTTACATTGCAGTTGAAGTGAAGTGTTCCTAAACTTGAGAATTTCTTCACTAGGGATGCTTTGGCTTAAAATGGGATAAGATGGGATTTCTAGGGTTTATGGAGAAATGCAAGGGTTAAGGGATATTTATAGAGTTTCCTAAGGCCCATGAGTGGTTAGGATTTTGCCACCACATCATTTGATTAATGGTGGAGATTTATTTCTCTACAAATATCTTGGTAATTTCTAGAATGCTTAGGATTTTGCCACCTAGCACTTAATTAATGATAAAGATTTATTTCTTTATAAATATCTTAGAAATTTCTAGAATTTCTAAATCTCTACAACATTTCTTATTACATCATCACTTATGTCATTACTTATGTCATTATTAATTTATCTTTCCATAAATATCTTAGTAATTTCTAGAATTCCTAATATCTCTACAACATCTCTTATTGCATCATCACTTATATCATTGCTTATATCACTATTAGCTTTAATTATTGATTTATCCTTTCATAAATATCTTTAGAAATTCTTAAAATTTCTAATATCTCTACAACATTATTTTATGTCATTATATTATTATTATTATTATTATTATTATTATTATTCTTATGATAAATACTTAAGGAAGTTTGTTGGATTGATTATATTATATCCAAGTAAGAAGCTTGTACCTCACAAGATCAGATTGAACATCTTTACACTGAACAAGAGTCTTCTGACCAAGATACTATTTTTGCTCTTGGTTCTTCCGATTCTGAGGCTGAGTCTAGTGAATCTTATGATTCTTCCCCAGAATATTCCTTTGTGTTTCAAGTCCAGTCTCAACCTCAGTCCTTCTTAGTTCAACCTGTTCCTTCAGTAAAAATCTAGATTCTCATGTCCAAATACAGTCGTCCTATATCCCTCATTGCTTTTATTGATATTGGCGCTTAGCGTAGTATTTTGAATCCAGCTATTCTCCCTTCAGAACCTTGGATTGTTTCTGAAACTCATTTTCATGCAGCTAGTGGAAAAGTCTTTTCCACCCAGCTTCGAACAAAAAAATGGATTGGAATTTAGTTGTTCCTAAAACTTACTATTTGGACTCATGTTATTGGATCTAGTCTCCCAGACAAAGATCTACTCTTGGGCTTTGATATCCTGTTTAAGGCAGAAAAGGTCCAAATCCTTCCTACTGGGCTTAGATTCCAGTCCATGTTTCAGCCTTATATAGATAAGCTTAAACTATACCATTTGGCCCATTCTCCTCCTGATTACTAAGATATTACGACCTAATTACTTCAATTTTGTCCAACCAATCATTTGACTTTTGACCATCCAGCCCATTATGGAAAAATCCAGCTCACTTCATAAAGCTTCCTTTTAAGCTCAATGAATATGTGAATCCTACTAAAGCCACCCATCCGGGTATGCCACCCTCAGAACTTCTTTTGGCCCAAACAGAATGTGTTGAACTTTTGGCCCAAGACCTGATTGAACCTCCTCTTCCCAATAGGTTTGTCAAGCTTTTTATGTCAATAAAAGATCTGAAACTTTATGTGGGAAAAAGCATTTAGTAATTGAGTATCAACCCTTGAATCAATTCTTGCAAGATGATAAGTTCCCTCTTCCTTGCAGAAACTCTTTGTTTACATATCTTCAAAATGCCTCTATCTTTTCTAAGTTTGATTTAAAGTTTGGATTTTGGTAGTTGGGTATTGACCCTTCTGAGAGATACAAAACAGCTTTTTGCATTCCAAATGCTCATTACCAGTGGAAAGTCCTTCCCTTTGGATTAAAAACCACTCTCCTCCATCTTTTAAAAAACCATGACCCAAATTTTCCAACCCATCCTACACCATACCTTTGTTTATATTGACAATATTTTGTTGTTTTCACGAACAGCGGAAGAACACCATGCATTACTCTAACAGTTTCATGATATCATACAAAAACATGGTATTATGCTTTCAGACAGAAAAAGCACCATCGCTACAGATATGATTAAGTATCTCAGTATGAACATCAAAGACGGACATTATCAACCTGGTCCCATATTACACAGGAATTGCTGCATTTCCCTGAGATAGACTTTACCAAAAAACACGTTCAACAGTTTTGGGTATAGTCAACTATATCAGAGATTTTCTTCCACACGTGGACCAACACACCAGTGTCTTATCTGCTTTGTTAAAGAAACGTCCCTCTCCGTGGGATAAGCATCATACGCATGCAGTTCAACAGTTGAAACAGATTGCTCAAAATCCTCCACCGTTGAAAATTATTTCTGATGGTCTTCGCATCCTGTAAACTGATGCTTTTAACATATCATGGGGTACTGTTCTCTTTGAAAAGACAAATCAGAAAGAACACCTGATCGGATATGCTAGTGGATAGTTCAGTCTAACTCAATAGCATTACCATATGTTGTACAAAGAAATCCTTACCCTTAAAAATGGGATAAAAAAGTTTAAATATCATCTACTTGGCCACAGACTCCTCATCAGATTGGATAGTTCAGCTTTTCCTAAAGTCCTACAATTTAAAGGCAGGACGATCCCCAATAGTCAGTTTCTTCGTCTTCAAGAATGGTTTTCTCTATATGAGTTTGAAGTTCAGCATATAAAAGGAAATGCAAACCTGATCCCTGATTTTCTATCCAGAGCTCATAAACCTCCTCAACCTATATGTTATACCTCTCCTATTTTTCCTGTCATATTCATGGCTTCTCATTCTCACAAAAATGTTTGTTTTACAGCTTCTTCTCTTCCTTCTTAAGCCCTCACCCAAAAAACTTTTCCTCTCGAAAAGTCCTTCTCTACTCTCTACCAGCTCCAATAGTGTGCAAAACAATTTCTCTTTAAGTATAACATGAGAATTTACCTCCTTGACGGTCCTACTATTTTCACTACTTTCAATCCAGACCATCTGTTTCTCACTGGGTTATATATTTCTCCCTCCAAAGACGTTACCAATGATGAATTATGGTATTTTTCGTGTCTTACTGCTCTCTATGCTACAAAACTAATCCTTTCTCTCAAATCTACTCTGAAAAAGATCATGGCTCCTAGTCAATCCACTTCTATGTTATGGACTCTTCTTGAATGGTTCTCCCCTTTTCCTTGGTGGAGACAAAGATTAGGACAATTGGCTCATGACCATAATCTTAACTCCATTCCTCCTTATGAAACAGATCAGTTTACCTCTGTTTTTACAGTTCATCGACCTTACTTTCAACATCCAGAAACCCTTACTTTCTTTACCCAAACCCAGTATACACCACATCCTTCAACCCTTGAGGAAGATCAAAACTTCAGGAAAACCCTCACTAATTTCCTATTACAACTCAACAATGTTAAACCACCTGTCACTAATATTGTCTCCAATTCTCTTAGTCCTCATCATGAAATAATTATGGTCCCTAACCTTTTGGGCTCTAGCAAAGGAATCATAATTAAAGAAGAGCGTCCTGACACTCCTCCTCCGTTATATTATTAAGATTTTTAGGATCTAGATGATGTGTTTCTACCACTCAGCTAGCATCTCAGACAGCTGGATACACTTTCTTTTAATGTTCACATCACTACATTGGAACAAGGCCAGTCCTCTACCCCCAGAGTTATCTCTTCAGTCGAACCAGTAATTACTCACTTTCCTTATGTAAAGAACTGTATCCCTGGTATTGTGCATGCTCAGGGTTGTCCTTTTTACCATGGCCCCATATACCTGGATCATTGCACCATGTTCTGCGGTCTATCTGGCACTATGTATGTCAAAACATGTCCAAATTACAGGCGTGATCGACAGAAAGAAATAGACTCTAGCTCAGATGATCCAGAACGGATGAACCTGTCCTCTCCTTAATAATGTTGTCTTGTCTTATTATGTGGTTGTAATAATATAAAGTAAAGGAAATAATTAACCTACTTTATGCTTTTGTTTTATTAGCTTGCTTTATGCTTTTGTCTTTTTACTTTTAGAACAGCATGGGGGTCCTGTCTCAGCTTTGTGACAAGTGTTTTTGCTTTAATAATTCGGTTTGCTTTTAGAAAAGTGATGGGTCCTGTCCCACTTTTCTCGTTTATTTTTTTATGACCCTTATCTCTATATAAGGGCATTTTTCCTTGTTGTAAAATAAGTTCGTTTAAGTTCATTCATAATAGATATTCAATCTTTTCTATCCATGGCTATCTAATTCTCTCTTTTCTTAAGTTCAATGAAGCTCTAAAATAGATAGAGAAAAGATATAAGTAAGGAAAAGGAAATTTGTTCAAATTAAAACCAAGCCATATGCTCAACACTTGCCTTCTGAAAGGATCCTGTATCGTCGAAAAGTTTGAGACCTTTTGATTGTTTTCTTATCTAGTTTGGTACTCGTTTTAAGCTAAGGAAAAGCTATTTTAAGGGTTTATAAAGCTAGAAAAAGAAAAAAGATTCTGGTTTTAGTTTTCTGGTTAAGTTCCTGTAGTGCTCTAGTGTAACAATGCCATGTACTCCGCTACCCGTATGGTATTAGAGCCAAATGTCGTGCTTCCTAAGAGGGGTGGTATATTGATAGATAGATCTGTGATTTCTGAAATAGAAGAATAGAAACCTAAATGTCATGGATTCCTCTTCAACTTTCTAGTCTACTAAGTCTCCTGTCTCTTTTCCCTCTACTCTTTCTCTTCCTAAGTCTTGTACAAAACACCTAGCTTCTAAGATAGAAAATCTTGTAGAGTACTCTTATGTCCCTAATTCTGCTTAAATCTCTGAGTCCTCTTTACCTCTGATCAGTCCGTACAAACTCTACCAAAGACTCAATTCTTTTACTAGAACTATCCGTACCCGTATCTCCACAAAAAGACCAACACCAAAAGAATATATCCAATCCTCTCGATTGGATCAGTGTGCTTTGCAAGCAATACAAGCAGAACAGTATGTAACCTTAGAGATTCCAACAGAGCTCGTGACCCAATGGAAATGAGAAGGTTATACGCACCTTTATCTTGGGGGAATACGTATAATTCTCACCTTACATGGCAGAAAAGGTCTTCCAGTGACTGCTAGAATTGCTCTAATGGATACAAGGTTTAAAGAGTACCAACATGCAGTAATAATTGGTACTGTCCTGACAACTCTTCATGCTGGGAGTGTCCTCCTTACCTGTTACCCGAACTTCAACTTGAAGATCCCAACTTACCCACAACCTTGAAGGTTCAGATCTAACTCCAGGGAGCTGAATAAGTAGTCACAGTAAAGATGGCTACTTTGCATCACCAACTAGTATACCGACTCCAGAACCATGCTTTTGACCTACCCTCACCACAAACAACCTCAGACACGCTTATGATCCTCGCGGATAATGAGTCTGTTCCCATAATTGTCTAGATCCCTAAATAGATCCAGAAGTAGGAACTTCTCAAACTCATGCCTTTGGAATGGTTATCCAACTATGAGAAATTCCACCAAAATTCCTAGCCTATTCAAACCTCTAATGCTTAGTTTGAAAAGAGACCAAATAGCACTGTCAGGCTGACTTTTCAGCCTCCAGAGTCCAACAAACAGCCACAGCCTCTAAGACTGTCATATACTGCTATGATCACAACAGTAAAAACAGGACAAGAAAAGTTACTGATTGAAGGATTTGATTCTAATAGATATCTTATATATCCAGCAAAGATCCAAGGACATTTTTTATAGGATGCACCAGGATCACACATGTGTGATGACAACTGTCCTTATCTTGAAGACGGTTAATTAGATGACAACTGGTACATCAATAGATGACTAAAAAATAAAAAAGAACCAGAAGTCTGTAAAGCTCCAACAATCTGGATGTTTGAAGACGATGACGATCCAGATTATACTCCATGGCCAGAAGAATCAACAGAAGTTGAAGTGATTGATATTCTTCAACAGCCAACCATGTGCAGACAAGAAGCAAATGATCCATTGCTTACTTTATCAAGCTTACAACTATGCATGATATTTTCCTCCAGTTCTTACCATGAACAGTTTCCTCCTCTAGAGAAGCAGACAAATTCTCAGACCAAGGTAGTTTCAAAACCATTTGTCCAGTCTCCTGTTACTCCTACTGGACAGCTCAAGGAACCTAAACAGTACGAAGTAGTTCTTAATTGGCAAACTCAGAATGCCAAAGTTCATAATACAGTCCTGGAATCTCTTGATACCAAGCTTAATAATGTTCAAACTCAAGTCCAAACCACAGACAAAAAAGTTGATAATATTATAGCTCAACTAGAACAGTTGTATCTTAACCTGTACTATCAGATTGCTAAACTGGATATCGAGCTCAGAACGATGATCTAGAACAAGTATTGGGGTCCAGAGTTCAATAAAAAAGAAGCTGAACTCAGACAGCTTAAAAGTGAACTTGCAAGAATTAATGCTGAGAAACAACAACCATCACTTTTTGGACAAACCCAAACACTACCTACATACACGCCTCCTTCACCACATACCAACCTTTCTACAGACCAACCAGTCATGAACAACCCGTGGATTATGCACAATTCTTTGGGTTATCACATCTTTACATACCTAAGCCGGTACCTAAACCAAAACCACCTGCTAAACCTACAGCTTTTAAACCTTCAACCTCAACACAGTAGCCTATATCTCCACAAGCTACACCAGAACCCAGTCAGACATCAGTAAAAGATAAAGCACCTATGAGTATTAGGAACATCACATTGAGTACTTCAAAACTGCCAATGGGGAATTATTCCAAACAGACCTCATCACCAAAAAACCCATAGGTATTCAGTTCTTTCCAGATTGCATTCTCTAGGTAAAAATAGTAGGTTCTTCTCCAGATAAGGATTTACTATTAGGTTTTGATGTTCTCCAGTTAGTCAAGAAATTGCATATATCCTTTAATGGTATTCGGTACAAACAAAGATTTCTACCCTATACGGATACCTTAAAACTATACTCAATTTCTAATGCTCCTCCTCTATATGAAAACCTCAAACAACAGTTCCTTCCTTTTTGTCCAGACAGTCATACCAGTTTTCTCATTCATTTCCTTTGTGGAAAAATCCCAAGTTCTTTGTTAAGTTACCATTTAAACTTAATGAAGACATCAACCCAACAAAAGCCACTCATCTTGGAATGACTCCTTCAGACTTAAAGCTAGCACAAGTTAAATGCCTACAGCTTATAGCCCAAGGTCTTATTGAGCCCACAAATTCTGATTGGGCATGCGAGGCTTTTTATGTTGAAAAAAAATCAGAAATAGTTCGGGGTAAGAAAAGATTAGTGATTGATTATCAGTCCCTTAACTGTTTCTTGAAAGATAACACATTTTCTTTGCCCAAAATTCAGTCCCTGTTTTTCCATCTCTAGGGTGCAAAGGTATTCTCTAAATTTGACCTCAAATCAGGTTTTTGGCAAATTGGCATCCACCCTGATGATCAGCCCAAAATAGCATTCTGTATTCCTAATGTCCATTACCAATGGACTGTTATATCCTTTTGTCTGAAAGTTGCACCATCATTGTTCTAGAAGACCATGGTAAAGATCTTAGAGCCTATCATCAATAGTGCCCTTATATATATTGATGATATCTTGCTTTTCTCAGAAGACCATGAGTCCCACCAGTAACTTTTGAGTCAATTCCTATCCATTATTGACTCACATGACATTATGCTTTTAGAAAAGAAAAGTCATATGGGTCAGAATTCCATTGAATTCTTAGAAATGATGATTAAAGATGGTTGTTACCATCCAGGGTCCCGTATTACACATGAATTGATGCACTTTCTAGATCAACACTTATCCAGAAAGCAGATTCAACAGTTTCTCAGGATAGTGAATTATCTCAGAGATTTTTTCAGAAAGCAGATTCAACAATTTCTCGAGATAGTGAATTATCTCAGAGATTTTTTCCTGCATATTGCGGTGAAGACCTCACAGCTATCAAAGGTGTTAAAAAAGAATGCCCCACCTTAGGGACCAGAGCAGACCACAGTTGTCCAACAGCTAAAGCAAATAACTTAGAATCCACTACCTTTAAGGATTCCATCAGATAGATAGCGCATTCTCCAGACAGATGCCAGTGATCAATTTTGAGAAGCAGTGTTTTTAGAAAATATCGACGGAAAAGATCACTACTGTGCGCATGCCAGTGGATAGTTCAAAGATGCTGAAAAGCATTATCATGTGATCTACAAGGAGATCTTAGCGGTCAAATAAGGGATCCAGAAATTTAAATTCCACCTCATCGGCCATAACTTTATTGTCAGATTGGACAATTCATCTTTTTCGAAGATAATGAATTTAAAAACTAAAGTGCTACCAAACAAGCACCTCCTCTGCCTTAAAAACTGGTTCTCCCATTATGATTTCACCGTCCAACATATCAAGGGAGATAAAAATCTCATCCCTGACCTCCTCTCCAGACCCCCTAAAAATATCTCACTTATAAGTTCTTTTGGTCCAGTTCCAGTCATTACTATGGCATCTTCCCTACCAAAACAAGCCCTGAACAAAAGATATTTTCCTCTTGGAAAAACCTTTAACTTAGCCTTTGCTATCCAAGATTATGCCAGAAAATATGTTTTCTTATTTTTCATCAGAGCCTACCTACTCACAGAGACTATCCCTGATCTAGACTTCCATCCAAAAGACCTATTCCTCATAGGTCTGTATCTCTACCCACTTAAAGGAATTACTGAAGATGAGTTGTGGTACATCTGGTGCCTAACTGTCCTTTATGTCACAAAATTGATTTTTCCTGTTCGACCAGTATACAAACATCTCATGGATCTAAATAAAGCAACCTCCCTCATTTGGACCATCCTTGAATGGTATTCACCACTTTCTTGGTGGAGAATGAAGTTACAACAACTAATCTTCCTCTACAACCTCGAAAAAATACCAGAAACAGAAGCAAATATGTTCACTTCTGTTTTCATAATTCACAGGCCTTATTTTCAACATCCACACACTGACAACTTCTGGACTGTTGACCATGCTCATGAATGGTATACCATACCACATCCAGCCCTTTTGGAACAAGACTAAGACATTCAAAGAAATTTGTATAATTTCCTTTGTCAACTTAACCACAAGCTAGAACCTGACAAAGACATCCTTCATACCTCCTTAGGCCCTCAACATGAGATCCTAATAGTTCCAACTCCATCAGCAATCTCCAAACCAAAGTCTTTAGGTATCATTCTCAATGAAGAAAAGTCAGATTATACTAAATTTCTGATTCATGATGCCCAAGACCCTTGGGAAGACTTTATGTCACTATCCCAACACCTTGAACAACTTCAAACACCGCCCTCACTCAATGCAGCTAGTATTAACAACCAGCCAGCTGATCAATAGCATTCAGCACTGCCGTCAGATATTTTCCCACCATATTGTTCACAGGTTCGGACTCAACCTCCATCAGATCCAGACGAAGGAAGGAGAGCCTGAAATTGCCCTTGGCCTGTGTGCCAGGCTGTACTCATCCAGAAAAAATCTTCAAAAAGGATGATGAGGATAAGACCGACTTAGATGCTGACACGATTTCACTTGGATAAGATCAGCCAGCTTACCGACACTCTCTAAAGCTAAAGTTATTTGTCGTTGAGTGTACTTTACTTTTATTTTTTAGAGTGCTTTACTTTACTTTATTAAAGTGTGCTTTCTAAAAGAGATAGGGACATGTCCTATCCTTTTATTTTTATCTTTATCTTGTCACTCTACTTTTTCAAAAATAGATGATTTACTTTAATGATGTTGTCTAAAAAAGCAGGGGTCCTATATAAGGCAATTCTCACTCCTTTGTTAAAAAAAAAAGAGCTTGGAAGCTTTGAATCTTTGGATTTTAGAAATAAAGAAGTATTTTTAGAATATCCATGGCTAGCTAAATCTCTTTCTCTATTCTTCTATTAAGGGTCACAGTTCGTTTTAAATTGTTCACCCATCCTTTAGCCTATCGACGAGTATGCTCTACACTTGCCTCGTATAGAGGATCCTGTGTATCAGAAGTCAAATACACTAGGTTTAGATAGTAGATCTTAGTTTTCTCCCATATATCAAATTCTAGAGTTAGTCTCTAAAAACACTGTTCATCCTCGTTAATGCCCAGGATGTGGGTCCAGTATAGGGTGGTATGTGCAATAATTACTCTTTTGGTATCTAGTATATAGGCTGGAAACCCGAGCATGCAAGATCTCGATCTGTTCTAAGTCAGATTGGATCCCAAAGTGGCAGGTTAAGTTCCTATAGTGCTCTGGTGTAACAATGCCTTCTGTTACTTTAACCAGTTAGAGATACGGTCGGTTACCATAACTAGAAAACTAAAACAATAATCTTTTTTCTTTTTCTAGGTTTATAAACCCTAAAACAGCTTTTCGTTAGCTTAAAACAGGCACCAAACCAGATAAGAAAATAGTCAAAAGGCCTCAAGCTTTCTGATACATAGGATCCTTCTGAGAAGGCAAGTGTAGAGCATACGGCTTGATTTTAATTTGAACAGATTTCCTTTTCCTTACTTATATCTTTCTTTATCTATTTTAGAGTTTCATCAAACTTAAGAAAAGAGAAAATTAGAAAGTTATGGATAGAAAAGACTGAATATATATTGTGAATGAACTTAAACGAACTTATTTTACAATGAGGAGAGATAGGGGTCATAAAAAAACAAACGAGAAAAGTGAGACAAGACCCATCACTTTTCTAAAAGTAAACCGAATTATTAAAGCAAAAACACTTGTCACAAAGCTGGACAAGACCCCCGTGTTTTTCTAAAAGTAAAAGGACAAAAGCATAAAGTAAGCTAATAAAACAAAAGCATAAAGTAGGTTAATTATTTCCCTTACTTTATACTATTATAACTACATAATAAGACAAGACAACATTATTAAAAAGAGGATAGGTTCATCCGTTCTAGATCATCTAAGTTGGAGTCTTTTTCTTCCTATCGATCACGCCTATAATTTAGACATGTTTTGACACACATGGTGCCAGATGGACCGCAGAACATGGTGCAATGATCCAGGTACATAGGGCCATAGTAAAAAGGAAAACCTCGAGCATGCACAATACCAAGGATATAGTTCTTTACATAAGGAGAGTAAGTAATTACTGGTTCGACTGAAGAGATAACTCTAGGGTAGAGGACTAGCCTTGTTCTAATGTAGTGATGTGAACATTGGAATGAGGTGTTTCCAGCTGTCTAAGATGCTGGCTAAGTGGTAGAAACTCATCATCTAGATCTTGAGAATCTTGATAATATAACTGAGGAGGAGTGTCAGGACGCTCTTCTTTAATTATGATTCCTTTGCTGGAGCCCGAAGGGTTAGGGACCATAATTATTTCATGATGAGGACCAACAGAACTGGAGACAATATTAGTGATTGGTGGTTTGACATGGTTGAGTTGTAACAGGAAATTGGTGAGGGTTTTCCTAAAGTTTTGATCTTCTTCAAGGGTTGAAGGATGTGGTGTAGTATGATAATGGGTACACTGGGTTTGGGTAAAGAAAGGAAGGGTTTCTGGATGTTGAAAGTGAGGTCGATGAATTGTAAAAACAGAGGTAAACTGATCTGCTTCATGAGGAGGAATGGAGTTAAGATTATGGTCATGAGCCAATTGTCTTAATCTTTGTCTCCATCGAGGAAGAGGGGAGAACCATTCAAGAAGAGTCCATAACAAAGAAGTGGATTGACAAGGAGCCATGATCTTTTTCATAGTGGATTTGAAAGGAAGGATTAGTTTTATAGCATGGCGAGCAATAAGACACCAGAAATACCATAATTCATCATTGGTAATATCTCTGGCGGGAGAAATATATAACCCAGTGAGAAACAGATGGTCTGGATCGAAAGTGGTGAAAACAGTAAGATCGTCAAGGAGGTAAATTCTCATATAATACTTAAAGAGAAATTATTTTGTACACTGTTGAAGTTGGTAGAGAGTAGAGGAGGACTTTCTGAAAGGAAAGGTTTTTTGAGTGAGGGCTTGAGAAGGAAGAGAAGAAGCTGTAGAACGAATATTTTTGTGAGAGTAAGAAGCCATAAATATGACAGAGAAAACAGGAGAGGTGTGAAATATAGGTTGAGGAGGTTTATAAGCTCTGGATAGAAAATCAGGGATCAAGTTTGCATCTCCCTTTATATGCTAGACTTCAAACTCATGTCGAGAAAACCATTCTCGAAGACGAGGCAACTGATTATTGGGGATCGTCTTGCCTTTAAACTGTAGGACTTTAGAAAAAGCTGAATTATCTAATCTGATGAGGAATCTATGCAAGGATTTTTTTGAACACTGTATAGTAATGCTATTGAGCTGGACTGAACTGTCCACTAACATATCCGATCAAGTGTTCTTTTTTATTTGTCTTTTCAAGGAGGACAGCACTCCATGATATGTCAGAAGCATCAGTTTGTTGGATGCGAAGACCATCAAAAATAATTTTCAACGGTGGAGGATTCTGAGCAATCTGTTTCAACTATTGAACTACATGTGTATGATGCTTATCCCACGGAAAGGGACGTTTCTTTAATAAAGCAGACAAGACACTGGTATGTTGGTCCACATATGGAAAAAAAATCTCTGATATAGTTGACTATACCCAAAAACTGTTGAACTTGCTTTTTGGTAAAGTCTTTATCAAGGAAATACAGCAATTCTTGTGCAATATGGGGACCAGGTTGATAATGTCTGTCTTTGATGTTCATACCAAGATACTCAATCGTATCTGTAGCGATGGTGCTTTTTCTGTCTAAAAGCATAATACCATATTTTTGTAAGATATCATGAAACTGTTGGAGTAATGCATAGTGTTCTTCTGCTGTTTCTAAAAACAACAAAATATCGTCAATGTAAACAAGGGTATGGTGTAGGATGGGTTGAAAATTTGGGTCATGGTTTTTTGAAAGATGGAGGGAGCGGTTTTCAATCTAAAAGGAAGGACTTTCCACTGGTAATAAGCATTTGGAATACAGAAAACTGTTTTGTATCTCTCATAAGGGTCAATACCCAACTGCTAAAATCCAGACTTTAAATCAAACTTAGAAAAGATGGAGGCATTTTGGAGATATGTAAACAGAGAGTTTCTGCGAGGAAGAGGGAATTTGTCATCTTACAAGAATTGATTCAAGGGTTGATAATCAATTACTAAATGCTTTTTCCTGGATAAAGTTTTAGATCTTTTATTAACATAAAAAGCTTGACAAGCCTATTGGGAAGAGGTAGGTTCAATCAGGTCTTGCACCAAAAGTTCAGCACATTCTGTTTAGGCCAAAAGAAGTTCTGAGGGTGGCATACCCGAATGTGTGGCTTTAGTAGGATTTACATCTTCATTGAGCTTAAAAGGAAGCTTTATGAAGTGAGCTAGATTTTTCCATAATGGGCTGGGATGGTCAAAAGTCAAATGATTGGTTGGATAAAATCGAAGTAATTGGGTCATAATATCTTGGTAATCAGGAAGAGAATGGGTCAAATGGTATAGTTTAAGCTTATCTGTATAAGATCAAACATGTCTTTGGAATCTAAGC
Organism: Aegle marmelos; assembly: GCA_030449875.1. Lineage (NCBI taxonomy): Eukaryota > Viridiplantae > Streptophyta > Magnoliopsida > Sapindales > Rutaceae > Aegle > Aegle marmelos. The sequence goes on along the minus strand of JASUUL010000041.1, from coordinate 790,539 downwards.
CCAAGGGAAGGATTTGGACCTTTTCTACCTTAAACAGGATATCAAAGCCCAAGAGTAGATCTTTGTCTGGGAGACTGGATCCAATAACATGAGTCCAAACAGTAAGTTTTGGGAACAACTGAAGTTTCCACTAGCTATACGAAAATGAGTTTTAGAAATAATCCAAGCTTCTGGAAGGAGAATAACTGCATTCAAAATACTGCGCTGAGCACTAGTATCAACAAAAGCAATGAGAGATATAGGACGACTGTATTTTGACATGAGAATCTAGATTTTCACCGAAGGAACAGGTTGAACTGAGAAGGACTGAGGGTGAGACTGGACTTGAAACATAGAGGAATATTCTGGGGAAGAATCATAAGATTCACTAGACTCAGCCTTAGAATTGGAAGAACCAAGAGCAAAAATTATATGTTGGTCAGGAGACTCTTGTTCAGTGTAAAGATGTTCAATCTGATCTGTTTCTAGAGAAAATTGATAAAGAGACTGAAGTTGTTGGACTAAACGCATAGAACGTTTAGGATTTTGTGCACAATCTTTTACAAAATGTCCATGCTTTTTACAAATAAAACACCTACTCTTTTTCTATCTTCTGTCAAGAAGTTCAGAGGGATTCTTTCATCTGAAGTAACGAATTTTCTTGGAACGTCTAGGGAAACGACACTGGGAAAAAGATGGAAATTAAGATTTCCTGTGAAAGTGAGATCTATGGTGCTTCTTTTTGGTAGGACAATCACACTACTTTTTGTCTTTGCATTTGATTTCCAGATAGGGCTTTCAACAAGCAGCTTTGAATAAAGGTTTCTCCTTTATTAGATTTTTGAAAAACTTCTTCTGTTCACAGAGATGGTCAAGTAAAGCTAGAGCAAGCTAAAAAATTCTACCAATACTCATGGTATTAATATCAAGCTAAGCAGCTGTAATCTGCCTGTGGAGTTTTGGCTGAAGTTCCTCAGGGAAAGAGGAAATAAAGATATGCTTCATAGTATTATCATTGATTCCACCAAGCTTATGGAAAAGGGCTGACATTCTTTTAAAGTGGTAATTCAAATATGTTCGTTGAAGAGAACAGTACTTCATTGCGAGGTAATCTTTGTGTTCAGAGGCAAAGAGAGTTGCAGGTTCACCAAGGAATTGCGTGTGAATATCAATTAAATTATAGAGATACTTGGCTTTTGAATGAACTGTAATTGCCTATATTTCCCAAGACTGTCAAACAATCTTGGAGAGACCCTGTAAAATGGGAGACAAATTCTTTTAAGACTGAAACAAGTTTTGCACTAGGCTTAACCATTTACAAATCTAGCCAAGCAGAAAGTTCTTGAAGTCTTTCACGCCATTTAGCATACGAGACATCATCGAATGTAAACCAAGGTCCATTTCTAGAAGCAACCTTAGCTTAAACCTTAGGAGGGGGTGAGAGCTTTCTCTTTCAAAGTCTTCTTCAACCTCTGAAGGAATATCAACATAAGGTTCTCTGGGAGGATGTCTAGAGGTCTTGTCTATAGTTTCAGATTCAGCAGGATGATCAGCCATGAGAAGGCAGGTAATATCTACTAGATTCTTTTTTGAATCATCTGAACTGTAACTGAGCTCTGAAGTCTCAGTGGAAGAGACTAAAGAATCTATTGAAAGAGACTCATCTGCTGAAGGATCATGATGGAGATCTGGTAGGTTTGAGAGCAAGTAACTTTCAGCAGGTTTATTTTGATCAACTTTAGAAGGTGGTTCTACAAAAGGAGGTAAGACTGAAGTAGAAGGAATTTCTAGTTTAACTGGTTCATGAATCTTATTAGAAGTTTATCTGGGTTCAGGATAGATAGGAGTAACAGAAGGAACTGAGACAAGAGGAGGAAACAGGGTAAGCATCATTGGGAAAACCTTTTCAGGTTCATATGATCTGGGAGGTTGAGGATATATAAAACTGAGAGGATGGTATGGTTCTATGGGGAAAAAAGACATAGTCGGAACAGGAGCAGGTGTAGACTATTGTTTTTGGAGATTTTCAGCATCAATCCTAGCAATCTCAGCCTTTAAATGACGAATCTCCTTTTCTTTTTTATCAAAGTCAGAAGACATCTGACCCTGACTAATCATTTCTCAAAAATTACTGTCAAGTTGAGCAACTTTAGCACGAAGACCATATAGAGATTTGTCAACTGATCTAATATGGATGTAACTTTGTTCTCAACCACAATGGATCTGTGAGCAATCTGGTCAACCTTTGTATATAAAGAGGTCAGAGAAGCATTCTGTACTCTGGCATTTTGAGTCTGCCAATTAAGAACAGCCTCAAAAGATTGTGGTTCTTCTAAATGCCCACTAGAGGTGATTGGAGAGTTGACAAATGGTCTAGAGCATACTTGATGTACTGGATCGAATCTCTTTCCAAGAGGAGGAAAATTAGTATTGTAATCTGATGGAGAGGTAGATGAGAACATCATGCAAGACACCAGTATAGGCGTTGGCAACAAACCAGAAAGGTTTGATGGTGGTAACTTACAATGAGTGGGTTGATGTTTCTAAATCCACTTGAGTCCATTGTGATATAGAGGCAAAGGAGGTGGATAATCTGGTTCATCATCATCCTCAAGAAGATAAGGACGCTAGTATTTACAACTAGAAAAGATAACCTTCTTCTTTTCCTTTCTAGAAGAATAGTCATCGAATTCATCACTATCATTTTCACATGGACAGCCTAGATCGCACATGTCTGAGCCGGGAATATCCCACATAAAATGGCCATGAAGTTTATCTAGATAAACTGAAAGACCTTGGGAGGAGAAATGTAAGATAGGTAAAGGGTCACCATTAGGAAGAACTTCAGGGTGGTGATGAACAGGTTGTATCATCGAACAGGTAAAAGACATTCTGGCTGGTTCTGTGGGGGGTTGATGGAAGAGGTTTGAACTGAAAGCGAACAATACCATCAGATCTTTTCTTATACATTGGTTTAGAAGTTTGGATGGGAGTGGTATTTTGGTGAAAGTGTTCATAATTATCCACTTAAGCGGCATGAGCTTAAGAAGATCGACTCTTGGGATCTGTCTGGGGATTTGAATGATAGTAGGGATATCTGAAGATTCAACAAGGATCATAAGGGTATCTGAATTGGCTTCATTAGATGAAGGAAGATCAAGTGAATAATTTTGAAGTCTATAGACCAATTGGTGATGGATGGTGGCAATCTTTGCACTTGCAATTTGTTCAGCTCCTTGGATCTGAACTTGAATTTTAAGGAAACTTGAGAGATTCAGATCATCTAGTGAAAGATTAAAATTTGGATAGACAATGAAGACAACACTACCAGCATGGAGGGTAGTAAGGACAGTACCGATAGTAGCTTGTTGATATTCTTTGAATCTGGTGTCCAGTAAAGCAATTCTGACTGTAACATGAAGGCCTTTTCTCCCATGAAGAGTAAGGATGAGGTGAACACCACCAAGATGAAGGTGTGTGTATCTGGACTACTTTCAGTGAGTAATCAATTTAGGGGAAATTTCAAGAGTAACATATTGCTCTACAGAAGTAGATTGTAGAGAATAGTGATCAAGAGAGGAAGATTGTATATACTCTTTTAGAGCAGGGTGATTTGTACGGATGAGAGAGCGAATAGAATGAGTGAAAGAAGATGGGCGTTTATATAACTGGTAAGGATTCACAAGAGGACGAGAAGATTCATTTACTTGAGCTGAATCAGGGATATAGGAATATTCTACAAGACTCTCAATCTTAAAAGTAGTATGCTTAGTAACATTTTTAGGAAGTGACATGGACGAAGTGAGTTGAACTGGATTTTGCGATGAAGATGCCATGAGATTGAAGCTCTTAAGTTCTTTGAAGTTGAAATAAACTCAAATAAGATATAAGTAACTGAAGAAAATCATCCCAAAATTATTTGGAAAAATTTTTGTCATGATTTCCATTGTTAGAAATCAATTAGTTATTAGCAAACACTTGCATGAAGAAATGAAATGATGATCAAGAAACTTTTGATTTATTTGAAGAAGAAAATAGAATAACATTGATAGAATCGATATTAACTAGTTTGGAAATAATTCAAGAAAGGTGTAGAATAAATAATAAGACTCAAAATCATCTGTAAATGATGGATAACAACAATAATAATGTGAACTTATTGATCCAAGAGGATGAATTTAGGTTACAATTGAATATGAAAGCCGTGATAATATGACCAGTAGTTGGGAAAATAAATTAGATATAAACGTTAAAGAAAAGATTTGGTTTATATCCCAAGAAAGAGAAATAATTCTTAATGCAGGATCTAATTTACAATATATAGATCTCTATAAACATGACAATCATTTAGAATTTTATAAGATTATAGTCAAAACATTAAGAAGTTTTAAAAATAGATGTAGAAGAGATGGAAGAAAAAATTATCCAACCATGAAAGTCTTTAAGGTCAAATGCCATTAAGATAAATATAAAAAATTTAGGGTAACAAAAGAATTAAAGAAAGTTAAAATTTGTCATTATTATAGCATTACTCTTTAAATAATCCATTGTAGATTAGATTTTGAAATATTGGTAAATAAATTTTAAATTCATTTTTTTTCAAATTTATTAATTAACCGAATACTTATATTATATAATATTCTATCCCAAGTCCAAGACTTGTGTCTTGATAAAGTTATAAATTAATTGCTGGAGCTAGATCTTGATCTCCCAGTTAATTTTAAAATTCTTGTGTGTATGTCAAGGACCAAAAGTAGACATGTCTTTCATATTTGGCATTTCATTTATATTTTTTTATTTTTTCACTTATTTTAAAATTATATCATTAAATTTTTTATTTACTATTCATATTCACTAAAAGAGAGTATCACCATTATCATTTAATAAATTACAAAAAAAAATTATTTTACATTGCTTAACAAAATTATTTACTATTTATTTGTAGATAGATTATCAAATAATTAGATTAGTTGATAATTATTTTGGCTACTAGTATAACAAAGGAACTCAAAATCCCTTTATAAGGTGGGTGTTTAGATCTAGTAAAACCAAACTAAACCTACCCAAAATTTTCAATTCGGTTTAACTTTAACAACTTGATCAATTCAATTTTTAAAACTGGTCAATTTTTATTTCTTGAAAAACCAATTGGGATATATATATATATGGCAAAAGCCAGAACATAATCTCCAATTCCCCTTCTCAACACATTCATTCACATACGGCTGCGCTATAGCCACAGTTGTCACTAACAAATGCCCATGGCCATGACCACAGTCTAGTTTCCTTAGACTTAAGCTAACAAATGCCTATGCATATGCTGCCGCCACTGTCATTTATGTTCAATTGTGTTGATGCTACAGCTTTTAGTCATTTTCAATTTGCTTTCTTGCTCTAGTAGTTGTTGTTCCCTTCGGTTTCATTCGCTATCGTTAACCACACAATATGCTATTCAAAATGGTGCATGAATGGTTACTTGTAATTCAATCTTTTTGGGCATGGGTAAGAGGCAATAATAGGCATTGAAACTATTCAGTCTTGTTTTGTATAACAGTTATTTGTAATTGTTATTGATTTTGTGTCTTACCGTTGATGGTGATATGTTATTAATGTGTAATATATGTTTGTCAATTGTTATCATTTTTACATCATTAAGTTGGGCTACTATTTATTTTGAAATTTTGGAGGACAGCTAATCTAGAATTTGATTCATTTTAAAGTTAAATTAAATTTTGGAATAGGTTGTAACTTAAATTGGAATTCAAATCGAAATTTAGACCCAGTTTTCAATCTGATCTAATCCAAAACTCAAACTAATTGAATCAAATTTGGCTCTATTTAGCTTGGCATTATGTTTCGAACCTCAACAACTCAAACTAAAGGCCGATTTGCCCACACCATATTAAAACAAAGTATTTACCATTGGATTCAACATATATAAGTCCAACAGTATTCATTAGAAAAAGAAAAAAAATGGCAACTTTATAGTTACCTTACACATTTGACCCTTTCAAATCCCTAATTTTCTCATTCAAATTTTTTTCTTATCAACAAAATTAAACCTACCACCTCTTATCTAATCAACATCTATCATTGCTCGTTGTCTTTCATGCTTCGTTATTATTGAGTGCTGAAAAGTGTATATTTATAAAGAAAAAAATCATCACTTTACACTTCAAGTTTCATTAATATTCTTGCTTTTATGTATTTAAGTTTCTTGTGATTTAAATATATGTGTTTTATTATAATTAAGTACTTTATATATTTTAAGGGGCATCATGGTCATTTCATAATAAATGAGAGATCAAATAGCAAAACAGATAACAATTATAAATTTAGGATAGTCAAAAGCTTTAGAAGAACTATGAAAGGATAAATAGTACTATTTACATGTATGATATATATGGTACAATCAAATAGCATTGACCATATCAAAGGTGATAACATTTGATTAGATGAATGATGTGGCATTAACTGCTTATGTAGCATTGATTGATGATGTGACATTAATCGATGATGTATTACGATTTTGTTAGAATAAAATACTTATGAGGTGTTAGCCGATGATGTGGCAATATATTAGTAGACTAAAAAAAATTTACGTACGGTACATGTATATATATGGAATAATAGCCACGTAATGCAATTCTAAACGTCTAAATTATTTTAATTTGATTGTCATGATTTGCCCATTATATCTATAAAAAAGGGACTCCCCAATTTGACACCCCTGAATTTATTTTTTAGCTTCATTTTCTATAATTTCTTCTTCATTTTATATTTTCTATATATTTTATTACCCCAAGTTCAATTATGAGTAGCTAATTTTTTTTTAAGCTTGGGTTAAAAGTGAAGTCTTAATATGTTCTATGGCTAAATTTGATAAATTTACTTTCTCTTATCCTCTAATTTCTATAAATATTTTGAGTTTTCATCAACAAATAATAATAATAAGATTATTACTATTTGGCACAATAAACCTTTAGCGCTATAGTAATTAGAATATGATTCATAAGGAGTTAACATCCCTCTCATGATTTAATTGACATTAATAAGAAATATTAAATTCATGGTAATTTTAACCACCTATTTAGAAAAATTAATTCTATAAGCAATTAAAATCCCATTAATCGACTTTCGTCACTGTTAATCTACTCTACAATAGATTCGTGCACTTGCAAGTTAAATAAAATTTGCACAACAAGTTTTTGGCGTCATTGCCAAAGAGATAAGTTATTTTAATTCATTGAATTAATTGTTTAAATAATTTTTTAGTTGTTTTCTTTTAAATTTTTTATTAAAAATAAAAAAGTGAATATGTAATTTCTCAATTTAATTTTTTCTTTTTCTCTTCTTTAAATTTTTGTAATTTAATTTTCATGTTATTTTTCTTTGTAATTTTTTGCTTATCTTGTTATTTTATTTTAATTTTAGTTAATCTATTTCTTGTATTTTTTTAGCTATTGAGTTTATTTTATAGTATGGTTGTAACAACGATAAGGTTAATATCATAATTTCTTCTTCTTCTTTATTTTATTAGTTTTGTTCTCATTTTTTTGCATTCTTTGCATATATGGTCGAAGGTCACAATTACCTTTCTTGAGTCTATAGATTTAAAACTAAAAAAAATACTTCGTACACATAAACACGTTGTAATTAAAGATAAAATTAAAATAGATTTGCAACAACAGCCACTACCACAAGATAGGTCATTTAAGGACTACTTTAGTCCCTCAACTCACTTGAACACATCATCATAAGATACTTAAATATAGCTATTAAGAGTTTTGAGTTAAAACGCTGTTGCTAAATTGTTTCCCAATATTCTATGGTCTAGAAAATAAAGATCCATATAATCATCTAAATGATTTTTATGTTGTTTGTCAAATTTTTAAATATGAAAATTTTTCAGATGATAATATTAAACTTAGATTATTCTCATTTTTTCTAAAGGATAGAACTTGTTTATGGTTCAATACATTACCTGTTAATAGTGTCACATTATGGGAATAAATAATAACAAAATTTTTAAATAAATATTTTCCAATGCATAAAAGTAATACTATTTGCAGAGAAATTTTAGAGTTCACCAGAGAGAAGGCGAATAGTTTTTTGAAGCATAAGAGCAATTTAATGAGCTACTTTTGAAGTGTCCACATTATGGGTATGAGAAATGACACAAATATGAATACTTTTTGGAGGGATTATTGCTGCATGTACAAGAATGGCTAATAGCAACAAGTAGAAGAGAGCAAATGTCAAAATATGCATCAAGGATTTGGGATTTCTTCTAACAGTGATAATTTAAGAGAGTGAATAAGGTTTACATTGGTGAGTCGAGTTTGAAAATTAAAGAAGTCAAAGAGGTGGTTGAAGAACTTTCCCAACAAATAGCATTGTTAATAGTTGATAAATCAATAGAATCACATGACCATGACTCATACCCAGACTAATCCAATGTCATAGGTGTAATGAGAAAGCCATCAAATTAAAACCTTTACTCCATCACATATAATCCTAGATGGAGGGACCATTCAATTTTTCACGGTCTTAAGGATTCTAACAAGACCATAAGCTCTAGATTCGTTAATGCAACTAATTCCTCAAGTTTCTCAAGCCTCGCAGCCACCATTTGACCATACAATCAAAATCTAAATTGTTCTCAACACAAACCATGAGAAGATGCGTTCCATAATCGAGCAACAGAACTGTACCATTGATAAACTATGAAACAAGATAGTGCAAGCTTCAACTTATAGACCCAATGATGAGAAATATCAAGAGAATACCATTAAAGTTTCAAGTGATCCTTTGCACATTCATGAAGGCCCAATTACAAGAGCTAGAGCCAAAAAGATACAAGCTGCTTTAAATGGATTAATTGAGAAAATATGGATTGAAACTACAATTCAAGATGCAAGACATCATGAAATGGGCTTGAAGAGATGTCAAGGCATTGTGGGCTTTATTCAAGCTATTGGGCAGCCAAATACACAATTCGGGTCAAATGCAGAAAGGTCAATTTCGAAATAAAACTGGTATTGATTGAGCTGGAATTAACTTGCAAGCCATATACCGTTGGAAAGATAATTAAGATAGCTTTCCAAAGAATTTTATGGAGTTAGATTTGGAGTTCTCTAGAAGGAGTTATGACCAATTTATTACAGCATGCGCAGAATTGGAAATTTCAACGACTCCTTAACTAGTTAGGAAAACTACTCCGACTTGAACTAGGATTTAATCTTTTTCGGATTTTTTGGGTCTCTATTGGCCTATTTAAACTCAGCAACCATGCTATGTAAGACAATTGAGAGATTAATGTTATTTGAATTTGAGAGAATTATTCTTTCTTTGGTTCTTTTGAGAACTAGTGAACTTATCAAGAATTTGCATTCTTGTGGCGTTCCAAATCAAGACTTATCACTCACCTTCTCATCTAAATCTTGAGTGTGGCGTCAATATCCTTCTCCATACCTTTGGTTCATGTTTGATTAAGCATTGGGTTAAGGTTTTGTGTGTCTTAAATCTGTTTAGAACTTTCTTGGGTAGTTGAAACTTCAAATTAAGTGTTCTCCTTAAAGTTTCAATGTGGGATTCGCATCAATTTGGTATCAGAGCGAGTTTCTAATCAGGTTTGAATGTCTTATTTATTTTGATTATCAAAAAAAGAAAACAAACAGCAAAAAAAAAAGAGAAAGAAACGTACAGCAAAAAAAAAAAAAAAAGATTGCAAAAGGATTCAAGTATTCCTACTTTCATCAATATCAATTGTGTCCTTTACTTGCTTGTTTTCATTTCTTCAATTTCCTTTTTGTTCTTTGTGTTCTCTTAATTCTTTTTCTTTATTAGTGTGTTGGAATAGCATATTTGGTGTGTCACTTGTTTTGTTTTTCTTGGTTTTGTTTTTAGTTCAATAAAGAACTGAAAGAGAGAATTAAATGTGGTAAAAGGCAATAGTTTGTGAGATCATTAGAGGAAAAAAGCCAATTTGTGTGTTAAACACGAGAGTTAAGTGAATCAAATTGAGTGAAACACGTGAGGGAGTGTTGTGAGATTTTTTTGTTTTGCTAACTTTAATTTTTCAGATCACAAAATATGTCAAAAGAACAAGAAGCTATAGATCAATCGATCATGCTCAAAGCCATGCAGCAACAATTTGAGTGCATGAATCTGATGTTTGGAGAGATCCGTGACCAATTGGAAAGGCAAGACACTGCCATAGCCAATCTACAAAAGGGGCAACAACCAATGGCTCCTAATGTAAGAGATAATCAATGGCGTGCTGCCATGGGAGATCAGGGTGGTGATGACCTAGATAATTTTGATGACCAGGTCACCGTTGACATGCGTGGAAGAGATGATAGAAGGGTAAGACGCATAGATCGTGATTTGGGGAGTATCAAACTGAAAATTCCTTCTTTTCAAGGTAAAAATGATCCGGAAGCTTATTTGGAGTGGGAAAAAAAGGTGGAGCTAGTATTTGATTGCCATAATTACTCCGAGGAGAAAAAGGTAAAACTAGCTGCTGTTGAATTTACTGATTATGCTATTATTTGGTGGGATCAACTTGTTTTGAGTAGGAGAAGAAACCGTGAAAGGCCTATAAACACTTGGGAGGAGATGAAGGCCATCATGAGGAGGAGATTTGTTCCTAGTCATTATTATAGGGAGCTACATCAAAGGCTTCAAAGTCTTACACAAGGCTCCAGAAGTATGGAAGACTACCATAAGGAGATGGAAATAATCATGATTCGAGCCAACATTGAAGAAGAACGAGAGGCCACTATGTGGCTAGATTTTTACATGGTTTAAATCAAGATATTGCTAATGTTGTTGACTTGCAGCATTATGTTGAATTGGAAGACATGGTTCACATGGCCATAAAAGTGGAACGACAACTAAAAAGAAAGGGTTCCACTAGACCCAATTTGGGTTCATCTTGATGAGAACTATCAAGAGAATACCATTAAAGTTTCAAGTGATCCTTTGCACATTCATGAAGGCCCAATTACAAGAGCTAGAGCCAAAAAGATACAAGCTGCTTTAAATGGATTAATTGAGAAAATATGGATTGAAACTACAATTCAAGATGCAAGACATCATGAAATGGGCTTGAAGAGATGTCAAGGCATTGTGGGCTTTATTCAAGCTATTGGGCAGCCAAATACACAATTCGGGTCAAATGCAGAAAGGTCAATTTCGAAATAAAACTGGTATTGATTGAGCTGGAATTAACTTGCAAGCCATATACCGTTGGAAAGATAATTAAGATAGCTTTCCAAAGAATTTTATGGAGTTAGATTTGGAGTTCTCTAGAAGGAGTTATGACCAATTTATTACAGCATGCGCAGAATTGGAAATTTCAACGACTCCTTAACTAGTTAGGAAAACTACTCCGACTTGAACTAGGATTTAATCTTTTTCGGATTTTTTGGGTCTCTATTGGCCTATTTAAACTCAGCAACCATGCTATGTAAGACAATTGAGAGATTAATGTTATTTGAATTTGAGAGAATTATTCTTTCTTTGGTTCTTTTGAGAACTAGTGAACTTATCAAGAATTTGCATTCTTGTGGCGTTCCAAAATCAAGACTTATCACTCACCTTCTCATCTAAATCTTGAGTGTGGCGTCAATATCCTTCTCCATACCTTTGGTTCATGTTTGATTAAGCATTGGGTCAAGGTTTTGTGTGTCTTAAATCTGTTTAGAACTTTCTTGGGTAGTTGAAACTTCAAATTAAGTGTTCTCCTTAAAGTTTCAATGTGGGATTCGCATCAATTTGGTATCGAGCGAGTTTCTAATCAGGTTTGAATGTCTTATTTATTTTGATTATCAAAAAAGAAAACAAACAGCAAAAAAAAGAGAAAGAAACGTACAGCAAAAAAAAAAAAAAAAAAAAAAAAAAAAAAAGATTGCAACAGGATTCAAGTATTCCTACTTTCATCAATATCAATTGTGTCCTTTACTTGCTTGTTTTCATTTCTTCAATTTCCTTTTTGTTCTTTGTGTTCTCTTAATTCTTTTTCTTTATTAGTGTGTTGGAATAGCATATTTGGTGTGTCACTTGTTTTGTTTTTCTTGGTTTTGTTTTTAGTTCAATAAAGAACTGAAAGAGAGAATTAAATGTGGTAAAAGGCAATAGTTTGTGAGATCATTAGAGGAAAAAGCCAATTTGTGTGTTAAACACGAGAGTTAAGTGAATCAAATTGAGTGAAACACGTGAGGGAGTGTTGTGAGGTTTTTTTTTTTTGCTAACTTTAATTTTTCAGATCACAAAATATGTCAAAAGAACAAGAAGCTATAGATCAATCGATCATGCTCAAAGCCATGCAGCAACAATTTGAGTGCATGAATCTGATGTTTGGAGAGATCCGTGACCAATTGGAAAGGCAAGACACTGCCATAGCCAATCTACAAAAGGGGCAACAACCAATGGCTCCTAATGTAAGAGATAATCAATGGCGTGCTGCCATGGGAGATCAGGGTGGTGATGACCTAGATAATTTTGATGACCAGGTCACCGTTGACATGCGTGGAAGAGATGATAGAAGGGTAAGACGCATAGATCGTGATTTGGGGAGTATCAAACTGAAAATTCCTTCTTTTCAAGGTAAAAATGATCCGGAAGCTTATTTGGAGTGGGAAAAAAAGGTGGAGCTAGTATTTGATTGCCATAATTACTCCGAGGAGAAAAAGGTAAAACTAGCTGCTGTTGAATTTACTGATTATGCTATTATTTGGTGGGATCAACTTGTTTTGAGTAGGAGAAGAAACCGTGAAAGGCCTATAAACACTTGGGAGGAGATGAAGGCCATCATGAGGAGGAGATTTGTTCCTAGTCATTATTATAGGGAGCTACATCAAAGGCTTCAAAGTCTTACACAAGGCTCCAGAAGTGTGGAAGACTACCATAAGGAGATGGAAATAATCATGATTCGAGCCAACATTGAAGAAGAACGAGAGGCCACTGTGGCTAGATTTTTACATGGTTTAAATCAAGATATTGCTAATGTTGTTGACTTGCAGCATTATGTTGAATTGGAAGACATGGTTCACATGGCCATAAAAGTGGAACGACAACTAAAAAGAAAGGGTTCCACTAGACCCAATTTGGGTTCATCTTGATGAGAACTATCAAGAGAATACCATTAAAGTTTCAAGTGATCCTTTGCACATTCATGAAGGCCCAATTACAAGAGCTAGAGCCAAAAAGATACAAGCTGCTTTAAATGGATTAATTGAGAAAATATGGATTGAAACTACAATTCAAGATGCAAGACATCATGAAATGGGCTTGAAGAGATGTCAAGGCATTGTGGGCTTTATTCAAGCTATTGGGCAGCCAAATACACAATTCGGGTCAAATGCAGAAAGGTCAATTTCGAAATAAAACTGGTATTGATTGAGCTGGAATTAACTTGCAAGCCATATACCGTTGGAAAGATAATTAAGATAGCTTTCCAAAGAATTTTATGGAGTTAGATTTGGAGTTCTCTAGAAGGAGTTATGACCAATTTATTACAGCATGCGCAGAATTGGAAATTTCAACGACTCCTTAACTAGTTAGGAAAACTACTCCGACTTGAACTAGGATTTAATCTTTTTCGGATTTTTTGGGTCTCTATTGGCCTATTTAAACTCAGCAACCATGCTATGTAAGACAATTGAGAGATTAATGTTATTTGAATTTGAGAGAATTATTCTTTCTTTGGTTCTTTTGAGAACTAGTGAACTTATCAAGAATTTGCATTCTTGTGGCGTTCCAAATCAAGACTTATCACTCACCTTCTCATCTAAATCTTGAGTGTGGCGTCAATATCCTTCTCCATACCTTTGGTTCATGTTTGATTAAGCATTGGGTCAAGGTTTTGTGTGTCTTAAATCTGTTTAGAACTTTCTTGGGTAGTTGAAACTTCAAATTAAGTGTTCTCCTTAAAGTTTCAATGTGGGATTCGCATCAATTTGGTATCAGAGCGAGTTTCTAATCAGGTTTGAATGTCTTATTTATTTTGATTATCAAAAAAAGAAAACAAACAGCAAAAAAAAAAGAGAAAGAAACGTACAGCAAAAAAAAAAAAAAAAGATTGCAAAAGGATTCAAGTATTCCTACTTTCATCAATATCAATTGTGTCCTTTACTTGCTTGTTTTCATTTCTTCAATTTCCTTTTTGTTCTTTGTGTTCTCTTAATTCTTTTTCTTTATTAGTGTGTTGGAATAGCATATTTGGTGTGTCACTTGTTTTGTTTTTCTTGGTTTTGTTTTTAGTTCAATAAAGAACTGAAAGAGAGAATTAAATGTGGTAAAAGGCAATAGTTTGTGAGATCATTAGAGGAAAAAAGCCAATTTGTGTGTTAAACACGAGAGTTAAGTGAATCAAATTGAGTGAAACACGTGAGGGAGTGTTGTGAGATTTTTTTGTTTTGCTAACTTTAATTTTTCAGATCACAAAATATGTCAAAAGAACAAGAAGCTATAGATCAATCGATCATGCTCAAAGCCATGCAGCAACAATTTGAGTGCATGAATCTGATGTTTGGAGAGATCCGTGACCAATTGGAAAGGCAAGACACTGCCATAGCCAATCTACAAAAGGGGCAACAACCAATGGCTCCTAATGTAAGAGATAATCAATGGCGTGCTGCCATGGGAGATCAGGGTGGTGATGACCTAGATAATTTTGATGACCAGGTCACCGTTGACATGCGTGGAAGAGATGATAGAAGGGTAAGACGCATAGATCGTGATTTGGGGAGTATCAAACTGAAAATTCCTTCTTTTCAAGGTAAAAATGATCCGGAAGCTTATTTGGAGTGGGAAAAAAAGGTGGAGCTAGTATTTGATTGCCATAATTACTCCGAGGAGAAAAAGGTAAAACTAGCTGTTGTTGAATTTACTGATTATGCTATTATTTGGTGGGATCAACTTGTTTTGAGTAGGAGAAGAAACCGTGAAAGGCCTATAAACACTTGGGAGGAGATGAAGGCCATCATGAGGAGGAGATTTGTTCCTAGTCATTATTATAGGGAGCTACATCAAAGGCTTCAAAGTCTTACACAAGGCTCCAGAAGTATGGAAGACTACCATAAGGAGATGGAAATAATCATGATTCGAGCCAACATTGAAGAAGAACGAGAGGCCACTGTGGCTAGATTTTTACATGGTTTAAATCAAGATATTGCTAATGTTGTTGACTTGCAGCATTATGTTGAATTGGAAGACATGGTTCACATGGCCATAAAAGTGGAACGACAACTAAAAAGAAAGGGTTCCACTAGACCCAATTTGGGTTCATCTTGATGAGAACTATCAAGAGAATACCATTAAAGTTTCAAGTGATCCTTTGCACATTCATGAAGGCCCAATTACAAGAGCTAGAGCCAAAAAGATACAAGCTGCTTTAAATGGATTAATTGAGAAAATATGGATTGAAACTACAATTCAAGATGCAAGACATCATGAAATGGGCTTGAAGAGATGTCAAGGCATTGTGGGCTTTATTCAAGCTATTGGGCAGCCAAATACACAATTCGGGTCAAATGCAGAAAGGTCAATTTCGAAATAAAACTGGTATTGATTGAGCTGGAATTAACTTGCAAGCCATATACCGTTGGAAAGATAATTAAGATAGCTTTCCAAAGAATTTTATGGAGTTAGATTTGGAGTTCTCTAGAAGGAGTTATGACCAATTTATTACAGCATGTGCAGAATTGGAAATTTCAACGACTCCTTAACTAGTTAGGAAAACTACTCCGACTTGAACTAGGATTTAATCTTTTTCGGATTTTTTGGGTCTCTATTGGCCTATTTAAACTCAGCAACCTTGCTATGTAAGACAATTGAGAGATTAATGTTATTTGAATTTGAGAGAATTATTCTTTCTTTGGTTCTTTTGAGAACTAGTGAACTTATCAAGAATTTGCATTCTTGTGGCGTTCCAAATCAAGACTTATCACTCACCTTCTCATCTAAATCTTGAGTGTGGCGTCAATATCCTTCTCCATACCTTTGGTTCATGTTTGATTAAGCATTGGGTCAAGGTTTTGTTTGTCTTAAATCTGTTTAGAACTTTCTTGGGTAGTTGAAACTTCAAATTAAGTATTCTCCTTAAAGTTTCAATGTGGGATTCGCATCAATTTGGTATCAGAGCAAGTTTCTAATCAGGTTTGAATGTCTTATTTATTTTGATTATCAAAAAAAGAAAACAAACAGCAAAAAAAAAAAAAAAGAACTTACAGCAAAAAAAAAAAAAAAGAAAGAAACGTACAGCAAAAAAAAAAAAAAAAGATTGCAAAAGGATTCAAGTATTCCTACTTTCATCAATATCAATTGTGTCCTTTACTTGCTTGTTTTCCTTTCTTCAATTTCTTTTTTGTTCTTTGTGTTCTCTTAATTCTTTTTCTTTATTAGTGTGCTGGAATAGCTTATTTGGTGTGTCACTTGTTTTGTTTTTCTTGGTTTTGTTTTTAGTTCAATAAAGAACTGAAAGAGAGAATTAAGTGTGGTAAAAGGCAATAGTTTGTGAGATCATTAGAGGGAAAAAGCCAATTTGTGTGTTAAACACGAGAGTTAAGTGAATCAAATTGAGTGAAACACGTGAGGGAGTGTTGTGAGGTTTTTTTTTTGCTAACTTTAATTTTTCAGATCACAAAATATGTCAAAAGAACAAGAAGCTATAGATCAATCGATCATGCTCAAAGCCATGCAGCAACAATTTGAGTGCATGAATCTGATGTTTGGAGAGATCCGTGACCAATTGGAAAGGCAAGACACTGCCATAGCCAATCTACAAAAGGGGCAACAACCAATAGCTCATAATGTAAGAGATAATCAATGGCGTGCTGCCATGGGAGATCAGGGTGGTGATGACCTAGATAATTTTGATGACCAGGTCACCGTTGACATGCGTGGAAGAGATGATAGAAGGGTAAGACGCATAGATCGTGATTTGGGGAGTATCAAACTGAAAATTCCTTCTTTTCAAGGTAAAAATGATCCGGAAGCTTATTTAGAGTGGGAAAAAAAGGTGATTATGCTATTATTTGGTGGGATCAACTTGTTTTGAGTAGGAGAAGAAACCGTGAAAGGCCTATAAACACTTGGGAGGAGATGAAGGCCATCATGAGGAGGAGATTCGTTCCTAGTCATTATTATAGGGAGCTACATCAAAGGCTTCAAAGTCTTACACAAGGCTCCAGAAGTGTGGAAGACTACCACAAGGAGATGGAAATAATCATGATTCGAACCAACATTGAAGAAGAACGAGAGGCCACTATGGCTAGATTTTTACATGGTTTAAATCAAGATATTGCTAATGTGGTTGACTTGCAGCATTATGTTGAATTGGAAGACATGGTTCACATGGCCATAAAAGTGGAACGACAACTAAAAAGAAAGGGTTCCACTAGACCCAATTTGGGTTCATCTTCCTCATGGAAGTCAAAATGGAGCAAAGATGAAAAGGTTGTTTCAAAGCCTAAGATTGAGCCAATCAAGGATCATAAAGAGGGGGGCAGCCAAAGCAAAGGTAAATCTGATTCCCAACACTCTAGAAATAGAGATATTAAGTGTTTTAAATGTTTGGGGACAGGTCATATTGCATCTCAATGCCCAAATAAGAGGGTAATGATCTTGAGGGAAGATGGTGATGTTGAAACCGAGAGTGAATCAGATGATGATCCTATGCCACCTTTGGAGGATGCTAATGATGGTGTAGAGTATCCTGTTGATGGTAAATTGATGGTTGTTAGACGTGCTCTTAACATGCAAGTAAAAGAGGATGCGGAGGTACAACGTGATAACATATTTCATACTAGATGCCACATCAAAGATAAGGTATGTAGTATGATAATTGATGGTGGAAGTTGTACTAATGTAGCTAGCACTAGTTTGGTTGAAAAATTGAACTTGAAAACTCTAAAACATTCTAAGCCATATAAGTTACAATGGCTGAATGATTGTGGGGAGGTTAAAGTAAATAAACAAGTGCTGGTTTCATTCTCTATTGGGAGATATAAGGATGAGGTTGTATGTGATGTAGTACCCATGCATGCTGGACACATTCTTTTGGGGCGACCTTGTCAATATCATAGGCGAGTGACACATGATGGTTACTTAAATAGATATTCTTTTGTAATGAATAAAAGGCAAATCACTCTTGTACCCTTAACACCTAAGCAAGTGTATGAGGATCAAATGACAATACAAAAAGAGAGTGATACAAAAAAAGAAAATGAGAGTACAAAAGAAAGAGAGAATGAGAGAAAAGAAAGTGGAAAGATAGAAAAAAATATTATTGAGAGAAAAGAGAGGCAACATGTAAACTTGTTTGCAAAAGAGAGAGAGGTTAAGAGGGCCTTCTTTTCAAAACAGCCTATCATTGTACTTTTGTGCAAAGAGGCTTGTTTGCATACTAATGAGCTTAACTCTTTTTTGCCTAGTGTTATTGTGACTCTTTTAGGACTTTGATGATGTATTTCCAAATGAAGTCCCTAATGGTTTGCCACCTATTAGGGAATTGAGCATCAAATAGACTTTCTTCCTGGAGCTATCATTCCTAATAGACCCGCTTATAGAAGTAACCCCGAAGAGACAAAGGAGCTTCAAAGGCAGGTTGAAGAACTCTTAGCAAAAGGATATGTGAAGGAGAGCATGAGTCCGTGTGCGGTACCAGTTCTACTAGTGCCCAAAAAGGATGGAACATGGAGGATGTGTGTTGATTGTCGTTCGATTAATAAAATCACTGTAAAGTATCGACATCCGATTCCTAGACTTGATGACATGCTTGATGAATTGTATGGTTCTTGTGTGTTTAGCAAAATAGATCTTAAAAGTGGATATCATCAAATTAGGATTAGAGAGGGAAATGAGTGGAAAACTGCTTTTAAAACAAAATATGGTTTATATGAGTGGTTAGTAATGCCATTTGGATTATCTAATGCACCCAGCACTTTTATGAGGTTAATGAACCATGTTTTGCGTGCTTTTCTTGGTAAGTTTGTAGTTGTAAGTCTAGAAGAACACGTTGAGCATTTGCAAAGTGTATTGACTGTTTTAAGGAAGGAAAAGTTGTATGCTAATTTGAAGAAGTGTGCTTTTTGTACAAATCAGATTGTTTTTCTTAGTTATGTTATAAGTGCTAAAGGAATTGAGGTTGATGAAGAGAAGATAAAGGCTATTAAGGAATGGCCTACACCTAAAAGCATAAGTGAGGTAAGAAGTTTTCATGGTTTGGCTAGTTTTTATAGAAGATTTGTGAAAGATTTTAGCACCCTTGCTGCACCTTTAACTGAAATTATTAAGAAACACGTGGGATTTAAGTGGGGTAGTGAACAAGAAAGTGCATTTAATCTAATCAAGGAGAAATTGGTTTCTGCACCACTACTTACTTTACACGATTTTGCTAAAACTTTTAAAATTGAGTGTGATGCCTCAGGTATAGGTATTGGAGCTGTTTTGATGCAACAGAGGCGTCCAATTGCTTATTTTAGTGAGAAATTGAGTAGCGCAACCCTAAACTATCCTACTTATGACAAGGAGATGTATGCATTGGTGAGAGCATTGGAAACTTGGCAACATTATCTTCTACCTAAAGAGTTTGTCATACACACTGATCATGAGTCCTTAAAGCATTTGAAAGGGCAAGGTAAGTTGCATAAGAGACATGCCAAATGGGTTGAATTCATTGAGCCATTTCCTTATGTGATCAAATACAAACAAGGTAAGGAGAATGTGGTGGCTGATGCATTATCGAGAAGGTATGCACTTATATCTACATTAAATACAAAGTTATTAGGATTTGAGTACATTAAAGAATTATATGTTAATGATCCTGATTTTGCTAATGTGTTTAATGCTTGTGAGAAAGCTGCATTTGGAAAGTTCTATAGGCACGATGGGTTCTTATTTAGAGAGAATAAATTGTGTGTGTCAGATAGTTCTTTGCGTGAATTGCTTGTGCGTGAAGCTCATGGGGGAGGTTTAATGGGACATTTCAGCATTGCAAACACTTTAGATGTTTTAAAAGAACATTTTTTTTGGCTACATATGAAACGTGATGTTGAAAAAATATCTGAGAAGTGTATCACTTGTAAACATGCTAAGTCTAGAGCTTTACCCCATGGATTGTATAAACCTTTACCTATACTTAGCGAACCTTGGGTTGATATTTCTATGGACTTTGTTTTGGGTTTACCTAGGTCAAAAAAGGGAAAGTATTCTGTTTTTGTTATTGTTGATAGGTTTTCAAAGATGGCACATTTCATTCCATGTCACAAAACTGATGATGCAACAAACATAGCTAATTTGTTTTTCAAGGAAATAGTCAAATTGCATGGAGTACCAAGGAGCATAGTTTCAGATCGAGATGCTAAGTTCTTAAGCCACTTTTGGAAAACTTTGTGGGGTAAGTTGGGTACTAAACTTTTGTTTTCTACTACTTGTCATCCACAAACTGATGGACAAACTGAGGTTGTAAATAGAACATTGTCCACGATGTTGCGTGCCATTATTCAAAAGAATTTGAAAACTTGGGAAGAATGTTTGCCACATGTTGAATTTGCTTACAATAGAACTGTCCATTCAGCTACTAAATTTTCACCATTTGAGATTGTATATGGTTTTAATCCATTAACTCCTTTGGATTTATTGCCGTTACCTATTGATGAGCGTGCTAGTTTGGATGGTAAAAAGAAAGCTGAATTTGTTAAGCAATTGCATGAGAAAGTGCGGCACAACATAGAAAAGAGGACTGAACAATATGCTACTCAAGCCAACAAAGGACGAAAGGAAGTGGTTTTTCAGCCTGGAGATTGGGTTTGGGTGCATATGAGAAAGGAGAGATTCCCAAAGACAAAGGCGTTCAAAGTTGCTTCCAAGGGGAGATGGTCCATTTCAAGTGGTTGCACGAATCAATGACAATGCCTACAAATTGGACCTTCCCGGTGAGTATAATGTGAGTGCTACTTTTAATGTTTCTGATCTTTCTCCTTTTGATGTAGGTGAAGATTCGAGGACGAATCCTTTTCAGGAGAGGGGGAATGATGAGAAATATCAAGAGAATACCATTAAAGCTTCAAGTGATCCTTTGCACATTCATGAAGGCCCAATTACAAGAGCTAGAGCCAAAAAGATACAAGCTGCTTTAAATGGATTAATTGAGAAAATATGGATTGAAACTACAATTCAAGATGCAAGACATCATGAATTAGGCTTGAAGAGATGTCAAGGCATTGTGGGCTTTATTCAAGCTATTGGGCAGCCAAATACACAATTCGGATCAAATGCAGAAAGGTCAATTTCGGAATAAAACTGGTATTGATTGAGCTGGAATTAACTTGCAAGCCATATACCGTTGGAAAGATAATTAAGATAGCTTTCCAAAGAATTTTACGGAGTTAGATTTGGAGTTCTCTAGAAGGAGTTATGACCAATTTATTACAGCATGCACAGAATTGGAAATTTCAACGAATCCTTAACTAGTTAAGAGAACTACTCCGACTTGAACTAGGATTTAATCTTTTTCGGATTTTTTGGGTCTCTATTGGCCTATTTAAACTCAGCAACCTTGCTATGTAAGACAATTGAGAGATTAATGTTATTTGAATTTGAGAGAATTATTCTTTCTTTGGTTCTTTTGAGAACTAATGAACTTATCAAGAATTTGCATTCTTGTGGCGTTCCAAATCACTCACCTTCTCATCTAAATCTTGAGTGCGGCGTCAATATCCTTCTCCATACCTTTGGTTCATGTTTGATTAAGCATTGGGTCAAGGTTCTGTGTGTCTTAAATCTGTTTAGAACTTTCTTGGGTAGTTGAAACTTCAAATTAAGTGTTCTCCTTAAAGTTTCAATGTGGGATTCGCATCACATTTTATCACGCTATGGTCGGCACTGTCGCCTAAAATATGATGTTGTTATTACTCCTTACATACCTTGCCCTACCGCCTATATTATAATTCTATTTCTTTAATTTCTGTATGGACAGCACTGCCGCCTATGTTAGATATTGTTGTCTTAAATTAGTTTCATGTTTTGCTTTATTATATATTTGGAAAATTTACATTCTATGGCATAAGTTGCATTGGTCCCATGCATTTCATGATTAATTTCATAAAGTGGTATTTTAATGAATTTGAAGAAAGAAAGGGTTGTACTATAAGGTGGCAAGCATTCATAAGGAAGGCAAGTCCTTTAAGCTAAGAAAAGAGATCCTTTGGGGACGGCGACACGTAACGCCCAACGGATCAATTAATTTAAGCCCAAGGGCATGGTATGGAATGCTAGCCTTGTAGTACAACAAACCTAAGGCCCTAATACAGTTCTTTACATTTCAAAGTTTCATGTAAAAGATTTAACACTTATTTCATAAAGTCATTCATGTGCATGGTAGGTAATACATGCATCAAGTGTTTACTTACTAGGTATTAGCTCATGAAGTCTTTATATTGTAGGAATTGAGTAGAGAAAAAAAAAAGAAAACTGACACTAAGTCCTAGCCAAGGCAAAGTACATATGGACATAACAGACCTTGGGTTACATAATGGGCTCAACTGTGTTCTTATCTAAGCATAAATCCAACAAGCTTGTTGAGAATCGTTAACTTTGTAACTAAGTTTTTTTTTTAAAAGACCTTTTATATTGTTTTTTTGTGTAACAAACTTGTTATGTTCTATATTTATAAAATGCTTATTTTAAAATTATTTCTATAAATACTCAATGTTACACCTGTTTTAACTACTTTAGTTATAATAAAAAAGGTAGAATGTTATAATTTGGTATCAGAACCCAAGTTTTAAAGCGATCCTGTAGACCGTCCATATGCATTAGCCAAGGGGTAGGACACAGCTTAGCTCTTAGTAGGAATTAGGAACTAAGATAATTAAGTATCTTACATTTCATTTGTTTGACCCATAGAAGCTTGTTCAAAGATTGTAGAGATGTTAAGTGTTAGGGGTAATAGAGGCAGAAGAGTGGGAGAAACTTCAAGAGAGCAATCCTCTACAATTGATCGACTTACAGACATTATCACACAAGCCTTCCATTAACCTTGTCCAGGAAACCAGACCCTTAGTCAAAATCAGTGTTCTTCCTTCTAAATTCTCTAAACCCATTTCTGTCATTGCTTTCATTGACACAGGAGCACAAAGGAGTATGTTAAACCCTTCCATTCTTCCTTTGTCAAGAAGGAAAGAACCTACTATCTTTACCCAGCGGATACAATCTGGAAAGAACTGAATACCTATGGGGTTTTTAGTGATCAGATCAATTTAAAAAGGTTCCCCATTGGCAGCTTTGAAATATTCAGTGTGATGTTCACAGATCCAAAAACAAGAGCTTTTCAAGCTCATGCCACTAGAATGGTTGTCCAACTATGAGAAATTCCACTAAAATTCCCAACCTATTCAAACCTCTGAGGCCCAGTTTAAAAAAAGACCTGATGGCACTATCAGGCTGACTTTTCAGCCTCTAGAATCCAACAAACAGCCACAGCCTCCTAGGCTCTCATATACTGTTGTGATAAGGCACCAGAAGAGAAAAGGGTCACTTGTGTTTCCTTTATGCTACCAAGGGTAGTTGAATATTGGTGGGATTCCATCAGTCGATGCCATAACAAAGTAAGAATGCAATGGAAGAAATTTAAAGAACACTTTTACAATAAGTATTTTTCAGAGATGGTGCAGTCTATCAAAAGAAGAGAACTCATTTATTTGTAATAAGGAAAAATGACAGTACTAGAGTATATTTAAAAATTTGATGAGCTCTTTCATTATGCCCCACACATGGTTGCCACAGAAGACTTGAAAAAGGATCATTTTATGCAATGATTGCGTAAATATTTAGCAAAAGACTTAAAGATGGTTGGAATTTGGGATGCTTCGTTCAATGAGCTCATGGGTTGAGCCTTAGTAATTGAACAAGCAGGTGAAGAAAAATAGGAAGAAAAATGAAGGAATAAAGGGAGCATAGATCAAGAGAATTGTGTAGCTAATCACGGAAAAAAAACTCTTAAATAATAAGAGAAAGAGAGCACCAACTACTCAGGAGCAAGATAAGAACAAGCGTATAAAGAATCACTAAAAAAAGGTCCTACCAAGGCCTAAATCAATCAATGTGATAGAACTCACCTTGGGGAATGCCAAGCCAACACTAGAACATGTTTTAAATGTGGGAAAGAAGGACACTTCATCAAAGACTGCCCAAAGAATGGTACGCAACGAGAAAGGACTAACGAATGAGTATTCACACTTACCAAGGCGGATGTAGAGGCAAACCCCTCGGTAATATTAGGTGAACTATCTATCTCTCAAACTGCTGCATATGTGTTGATAGACTCAGGAGCTACATATTCATTTGTCTCACCAACATTTATTATGAAAATCAAAAGGGCCTTTAACATAATAAGTAGACTTTATAGTGTCATGCTTCTATTTGGTGAAGTATTTAAACTTAGGACAATTAATAAGAGCATGCAAAGTCAACATTAGTGGTCGTACACTATGTGTTGACTTAAAATAACCATACCATAAAAGAAATCATTTATATTTAAGGGGGCATATAAGGAGGATAGAATACCTGTCATCTTTGCCTTAAAAGCAATTAGACTATTAAAGGGAGGATGTGAGGGATACTTGGCAAGCGTCATTAAAGTTGAAGAGCAAAAGCCACAGTTGGAAGAAATCCCAGTGGTGAAGGAATTTCCTAAGGTCTTCCTTGAAGAACTCCCTAGACTACCACCAAATCGAGAAGTTGAGTTTAAGATTAACTTATTATTAGGAATGGCCCCAATCTTAAAAGCACCCTACAGGATGGCCCTATCAAAATTAAAAGAGTTAAAGAATTAACTGTAAGAACTATTAGACAAAGGCTACATACGTCCAAGCCATTCACCTTTTTGGGAGCACCAAAGGTCTTTGTTCGTAAAGAAAAAAGATGGATCCATACCCATGTGCATAGACTATCGAGAACTAAATAAGGTCACCATCAAGAATAAATAGGCACTTCTACGTATCGAGGATCTGTTTGATCAACTACAAGGAGCAGTAGTATTTTCAAAGATTGATTTACGGTCAGGATATCACTAGCTAAAAGTCAGAGAGGAAGATATTCCAAAGACTGCATTCAAAACACATTATGGACACTATGAATTTGTCATCATGCCATTTGGTCTAACTAATGTCCCAGTAGCTTTCATGGATCTCATGAATAAAGTATTTAAAGACTATTTGGACAAATTCATAGTGGTATTCATTAACAACATCTTCATCTACTCATGAATGAAGAAATAACATACCGAACATCTGAGAATCACTTTTTAGACTTTGAAGGAGAAGCAACTTTATGCAAAATTCAAAAAGTGTGAATTTTGACTGAAAAGCGTTATATTCTTAGGGCACGTTGTGTCTAAGGATGAAATATCAGTCGATCCCTCAAAGGTGGAAGTAGTAAGCCAATGGATTAGGCCAACTAATGGAAAAGAAGTTAAAAGCTTCTTGAGATTAGCAGACTATCACCGAAGATTCGTGGAAGGCTTCTCTAAGATCGCAATGCCATTAACCCAATTAACAAAGAAAAACACCAAGTTTATGTAGATGCCAGAATGTGAGAAAAGTTTTGAAGAGCTAAAACGACAGTTGGTTACTGCCTTGATCTTAGCCATTCCTAAAATGGCATAGGATGCGTTTTCATGCATAATGGAAAGGTCATTGCATATGCCTCCAAACAATTAAAGGAATACGAGAAGAACTATCCCAAACATGACTTAGAGTTGGCCACGGTGGTGCATGCATTAAAAATATGGCGTCACTATTTGATGCAAGTACATTGTAAGATTTATACGGATCACAAAAGCCTTAAATATTTTTTTTACACAAAAAGGCACTGAACATGCGACAACAACGTTGGCTAGAACTCGTCAAGGACAACGATTGTGAAATAAACTATCATCCTAAAAAAGCAGATGTGGTAATAGATGCACTAAGTTGAAAGTCAAGTTTGTCAGCTTTAAAGATGCTACCTAAGCCATTACAAGACGAGATATGCAAGGCGGAGATCGAGCTCATGATAGGAAAACTCGCTCAAATGAGACTTTGCTCAACTTTGTTGGAAAGGATTAAGGAAGGGTAGTGTAAGGTACAATATTTTTACTTGATATAATATAATTAACCTAATAAGCTCTCTTAAGCATCTATTATAATAATAATAATAATAATAATAATAATAATAATAAAAATAAAGTATAACAATATAATGACATAAGTAACGCTATAGAAATATTAGAAATTCTAGAAATTACTAAGATATTTATAGAGGGATAAATTAATAATTAAAACTAATGATGACATAAGCAATGATATGAGTAATAATGTAAGAAGAATTATATAGATATTAGGAATTCTAGAAATTACTAAGATATTTATTTAAAGATAAATTAATAATTAAAAGTAATGATGACATAAGCAATGACATAAGTGATGATGTAATAAGAAATATTATAGAATTTAGAAATTCTAGAAATTACTAAGATATTTATAAACAGATAAATCTTCACCATTAATTAAGTGTTAGGTGGCAAAATCTTAACATTCTAGAAATCACTAAGATATTTATAGAGAAATAAATCTCCACCATTAATCAAATAATATAATGGCAAAATCCTAGTCACTCATGGGCCTTAGGAAATCCTATAAATACCCCTCAGCCCTTGTATTTCTATCTTTTTCCATTCTAAGCCAAAGCATCACTAGTGAAGAAATTCTCAAGTTTAGGAAGGAAGGATTAGGGGAATCAAAGAAAATAGATAAATAACACTTCACTTCAATTGCAATATAAGGACAATATATTAAATTAGCTTTAAGTAATAATTCTCTTATGCTAGGTTTAGTGTTAAATAATCTCTTATCTTATAATGATTATTATTGTAGTGTGATTGGCTATTATTAAATCCCACATGGCTGGCTATGCCGCTTACATCATATATCGTCCTCATATGACTGACTATGCCACTTAGGATGTTATGCTTACGACTTACTTGATTGGATGGTCGACTATGCCGCTACTCCTTACATGCCCGACCCTACCGCTTATATTATAATTCTATTTCTTTAATTTTTGTATGGACGGCACTGCCACCTATGTTGGATGTTGTTGTCTTAAATTAGTTTCATATTTTGCTTTATTATGTATTTGGAAAATTTACATTCTGTGGCATAAGTTGCATTGGTCTCATGCATTTAATGAGTGATTTGATAAAGAGATATTTTAATGAATTTAAAGAAAGAAAGGGTTGTTGTACTACTAGGTGGCAAGCATTCATAAAGAGGGCAAGCCCTTTAAGTTAAGAAAAGAGATCCTTTAGGGAAGACGATACGTAACGCCCAATGGATCAATTAATTTAAGCCCAAGTACAACAAGCCTAGGGCCCTAACACCGTTTTTTACATTTTGAAGTTTCATGCAAAAGATTTAACACTTATTTCATAAATTCATTCATGTGCATGGTAGGTAATACATGCATCAATTGTTTACTTATTGGGCATTAGCTTATGTAGTCCTTACATTATAGGAACTAAGTAGGAAAAAGTTGATGCCAAGTCCCAACCAAGGCAAAGTGCATATGGACATAATAGACCTTATCTAAGTATAAATCCAACAAGCTTGTTGAAATTATTTCTACAAATACTTAATGTTATACCTGGTTTAACCACTTTAATTACAATCATAAAGGTGGAGTGTTATATTTGGTATCAAAGCCCAAGGTTTAAAGTGATTTTGTAGACCGTCCATATGCACTAGCCAAGGGGAAGGACACAACTCAGCTCTTAGTAAGAATTAGGAACTAAGATAGTTAAATATCTTACATTTAATTTGTTTGACCCATAGAAGCTTGTTCAAATATTGTAGAGATGTCAAGCGTTAAGGGTAATAGAGGTAGAAGAGTGGGAGGAACTTCAAGGGACCAATCCTCTATAATTGATCGACTTACAGACATTGTCACATGACTCTTAGAAAGAGAAGTCAGAAGAGATGAATGTGCTCAAGCAATGAATAATGCTGGGGCTGAATTTAGAAGATTAAACCCACCTATATTTGAAGGAGGCACGAATCTTATGGCAGCAGACATTGTTGAGAACCATGGAAAGAATTACTAAAGTAGCCAAGGTGCTAGAAAAGGAAAAGGTCACTTGTGTTTCCTTTATGCTACCGAGGGTAGCTGAATATTGGTAGGATTCCATCAGACGATGCCATAACAAAGCAACAATGTAATGAAAGGAATTTAAAGAACACTTTTACAATAAGTATTTTTCAGAGACGGTACGGTCTACCAAAAGAAGAGAATTCATTTATTTGCAACAAGGACAAATGACAGTACTAGAGTATATTCAAAAATTTAATGAGCTCTCTCTTTATGCCCCATACATGGTTGCCATAAAAGACTTGAAAAATGATCATTTTATTTAAGGATTGCGTAAATATTTAACAAAAGACTTAAAGGTGGCTGAAATTCAGGATGTTTCTTTCAATGAGCTCATAGATCGAGCCTTAGTAATTGAACAAGCAGATGAAGAAAAGAAGGAAGAAAAATGAAAGAATAAAGGGAATATAGATTAAGGGAGTTATGTAGCTAATCACGGAAGATAACTTTTGAACAATAAGAGGAAGAGAGCACCAACTACCAGGAGTAAGATAAGAACAAGCGTATAAAGAATCACTAAAAAGAGGTCCTACCAAGGCCTAAATGTAATCAATGTGGCACAACTAACCTTGGGGAATGCCAAGCTAACACTAAAACATGTTTCAAATTTGGGAAAGAAGGACACTTCATCAAAGACTGCTCAGAGAAGGTATATAGCGAGAAAGGACTAACACATGAGTATTCGTACTTACCAAGGCTGATGCAGAGGCAAACCTCTTGGTAATATCAGGTGAACTATCTATCTCTCAAACTCCTATATATGTATTGATAGAATCAGGAGCTACACGTTCATTTGTCTCATTAGTATTTATTAAAAGAATCAAAGGGGCCCTTAACATAATAAGTAGACCTTATAGTGTCATGCTTCCATATGGTAAAGTATTAAACCTAGGACAACTCAACATTAGTGGTTGTACACTATGTGTTGACTTAATAATCCTTGAGATGCATGACTATGATGGATTCGTATCGATTGGTTACCAAAGTACCCTGCCAAGATAGATTGTAAGGAAAAAAGAGGTAACATTCCAACCACCATAAAAGGAATCATTTATATTCAAGGGGGGATTTAAGGAGAATAGAATACCTGTCATCTCCGCCTTAAAAGCACTTAGACTATTAAAGGGAGGATGTGAGGGATACTTGGCAAGTGTCATCAAAGTTGAAGAGTAAAAGCCAAAGCTGAAAGAAATCCTTATGGTGAATGAATTTCCTAGGGTCTTTCCTGAAGAACTCCCTGGACTACCACCAAATCGAGAAGTTGAGTTTAAGATTGACTTGTTACTAGGAATGACCCCAATCTCAAAAGCACCCTACAGGATGGCCCCATCAGAATTAAAGAAGTTAAAGAATCAACTGCAAGAACTATTAGACAAAGGCTACATACGTCCAAGCCATTCACTTTCTGAGGTTGTGGAAGTCCGCAAGCTGTTTTAGCTTTCTACACTATAGTAGTGGTGAGAACTATTCTAGCAGTGTCCATGTCAAGGTAAAAGCACAGTCTGGATCGTTTAACCTGTCAAGAATGGGTAAAATAGGAAAAATTATTTTTATACCATACAGGACTGTAAGACACTATAGATACCACAGTTCATCTTCTATGATTTCTCTGTTGGGTAGAAACTGTAAACCTATGAGAAATAGGTGATCAGGATGAAAAGTAAAAAAAACCATAAGTTTATGACGCGAACGGTATAGATACATATTATGGAAAAACCTAAAAAGAAATCTTCTGGCAAAATCTTGGATTTGATGGAGAGAAGTAAAGACATCCTGAGAGAAATGTATTTTTTGGTAGGAGCCTGGTTGGGTAAGGAAGACACCATGGTTATAACTGGAATTTGACTGAAGGAGTTTATGAGTGAGATGTGCTTGGAGGGTCTGGAGAGGAAGTTAGGGATGGGGTTTTTATCTCCCTTGATGTGCTGGACTATAAAGTCATAACAGGAGAACCAGCTTTTAAGGCGGAGAAGGTATTTGTCTGGTAACACTTTATTTTTAAATTCTATTATCCTCGAGAAGGATAAATTGTCCAATCTGACAATAAAGTTATGAATGATGAGGTGGAATTTAAATTGCTGGATCCCATATTTGACTGTTAGGATCTCTTTGTAGATTACGTGATAATGTTTTTCAACATCCTTGAACTGTCCACTGGCATGTGCATAGTAGAAATTTTTTTCGTCAATATTTTCCAAAAGCACTGCACCCTAGAATTCATCACTAGCATCTGTCTGCAATATGCATTGTCTGACAGTTGGTGATGAGAACTATCAAGAGAATACCATTAAAGTTTCAAGTGATCCTTTGCACATTTATGAAGGCCCAATTACAAGAGCTAGAGCCAAAAAGATACAAGCTGCTTTAAATGGATTAATTGAGAAAATATGGATTGAAACTACAATTCAAGATGCAAGACATCATGAATTGGGCTTGAAGAGATGTCAAGGCATTGTGGGCTTTATTCAAGCTATTGGGCAGCCAAATACACAATTCGGGTCAAATGCAGAAAGGTCAATTTCGGAATAAAACTGGTATTGATTGAGCTGGAATTAACTTGCAATCCATATACCGTTGGAAAGATAATTAAGATAGCTTTCCAAAGAATTTTACGGAGTTAGATTTGGAGTTCTCTAGAAGGAGTTATGACCAATTTATTACAGCATGCGCAGAATTGGAAATTTCAACGACTCCTTAACTAGTTAGGAAAACTACTCCGACTTGAACTAGGATTTAATCTTTTTCGGATTTTTTGGGTCTCTATTGGCCTATTTAAACTCAGCAACCTTGCTATGTAAGACAATAGAGAGATTAATGTTATTTGAATTTGAGAGAATTATTCTTTCTTTGGTTCTTTTGAGAACTAGTGAACTTATCAAGAATTTGCATTCTTGTGGCGTTCCAAATCAAGACTTATCACTCACCTTCTCATCTAAATCTTGAGTGTGGCGTCAATATCCTTCTCCATACCTTTGGTTCATGTTTGATTAAGCATTGGGTCAAGGTTTTGTGTGTCTTAAATCTATTTAGAACTTTCTTGGGTAGTTGAAACTTCAAATTAAGTGTTCTCCTTAAAGCTTCAATGTGGGATTCGCATCAATTTGGTATCAGAGCAAGTTTCTAATCAAGTTTGAATGTCTTATTTATTTTGATTATAAAAAAAAAAAGAACAGCAAAAAAAAACTTACAAAAAAAAAAGAAACGTACAGAAAAAAAAAAGATTGCAAAAGGATTCAAGTATTCCTACTTTCATCAATATCAATTGTGTCCTTTACTTGTTTGTTTTCCTTTCTTCAATTTCTTTTTTGTTCTTGATGTTCTCTTAATTCTTTTTCTTTATTAGTGTGCTGGAATAGCATATTTGGTGTGCCACTTGTTTTGTTTTTCTTGGTTTTGTTTTTAGTTTAATAAAGAACTGAAAGAGAGGATTAAGTGTGGCAAAAGGCAATAGTTTGTGAGATCATTAGAGGGAAAAAAGCCAATTTGTGTGTTAAACACGAGAGTTAAGTGAATCAAATTGAGTGAAACACGTGAGGGAGTGTTGTGAGGTCTTTTTTGCTAACTTTAATTTTTTAGATCACAAAATATGTCAAAAGAACAAGAAGCTATAGATCAATCGATCATGCTCAAAGCCATGCAGAAACAATTTGAGCGCATGAATCTGATGTTTGGAGAGATCCATGACTAATAATTGGAAAGGCAAGACACTGCCATAGCCAATCTACAAAAGGGGCAACAACCAATAGCTCCTAATGTAAGAGATAATTAATTGCGTGCTGCCATGGGAGATCAAGATGGTGATGACCTAGATAATTTTGATGACCAGGCCACCATTGACATGCGTAGAAGAGATGATAGAAGGGCAAGACGCATAGATCGTGATTTAGGGAGTATCAAACTCAAAATTCCTTCTTTTCAAGGTAAAAATGATCCAAAAGCTTATCTGGAGTGGGGAAAAAAGGTAGAGCTAGTATTTGATTGCCATAATTACTCCGAGGAGAAAAAGGTAAAACTAACTGCTGTTCAATTTATTGATTATGCTATTATTTGGTGGGATCAACTTGTTTTGAGTAGGAGAAGAAACCGTGAAAGGCCTATAAACACTTGGGAGGAGATGAAGGCCATCATGAGGAGGAGATTCGTTCCTAGTCATTATTATAGGGAGCTACATCAAAGGCTTCAAAGTCTTACACAAGGAGATGGAAATAATCATGATTCGAGCAAACATTGAAGAAGAACGAGAGGCCACTATGGCTAGATTTTTACATGGTTTAAATCAAGATATTGCTAATGTGGTTGACTTGCAGCATTATGTTGAATTGGAAGACATGGTTCACATGGCCATAAAAGTGGAACGACAACTAAAAAGAAAGGGTTCCACTAGACCCAATTTGGGTTCATCTTCCTCATGGAAGTCAAAATGGAGCAAAGATGAAAAGGTTGTTTCAAAGCCTAAGATTGAGCCAATCAAGGATCATAAAGAGGGGGGCAGCCAAAGCAAAGGTAAATCTGATTCCCAACACTCTAGAAATAGAGATATTACGTGTTTTAAATGTTTGGGGCAGGTCATATTGCATCTCAATGCCCAAATAAGAGGGTAATGATCTTGAGGGAAGATGGTGATGTTGAAACCGAGAGTGAATCAGATGATGATCCTATGCCACCTTTGGAGGATGCTAATGATGGTGTAGAGTATCCTGTTGATGGTAAATTGATGGTTGTTAGACGTGCTCTTAAACATTGGGCTTAAACATTGAACTTGGGCTTAAGCATTGTTAAGCTTGGTATCAAGAGATTCCAGGACTATATTCTAAAGCCTGACATTTTGAGTTTGCTAATTAAGAACTGCTTCATACTGCTTAGGTTCCTCAAGTTGTCCTATAGGAGTGACAGGAGATTGAATGAATGGTTTTAAAACCACTTTGGTTTGTGAATCTGTCTACTTTTCCAGAAGAGGAAAATTCTCATGATAAGAGCTAGAGGAAAACACCGTGCAAGGTTGTAGGTAGGATGTAGGCAGGAATGAGTCTTTTACTGCCTGTCTGCATGTTGTCAGCTCTTGAGGAGTAAACACCTCAGCTGTTGAGTCGGCTGGCCATTGGGTATAATTTGGATCATCATCATCTTCATTTTCAAGACAAGGACAGTTGGGGTCACACATGTGAGATCCTGGTGCATCCCAAAGAAAGTGTCCTCGGATTTTTGCTGGATAAATCAGATATCTGTCATAATCAAATCCTTCAATAGGCAGCTTTTCTTGTCTTGTTTTTACTGCTGTGATCATAGCAGTATATGAGAGCCTGTGAGGTTGAGGTTGTTTACTGGACTTTGGAGGATGAAAAGTCAGCCTGACAGTGCCATCTGGTCTTTTTTCAAACTAGGCCTCAGAGGTTTGAATTGGTTGGGAATTTTGATGAAATTTCTTGTAATTGGACAACCATTCCAGTGGCATGAGCTTGAAAAGCTCTTGCTTTTGCATCTGTTTAGGGATTTGGACAATTGCGGGAACAAACTCATTATCCATAAAGATCATGAGTGTATCTGAGGTAGTTTATGGTGAAGGTAGGTCAAGGGCATGATTTTGGAGATGGTACACCAACTGGTGGTGTAGAGTAGCCATCTTTACTGTGACTACTTGTTCAGCTCCCTAGAGTTGGATCTGAGCCTTTAAGGTTGTGGGTAGGTTCGGATCTTTAAGTGAAAGGTTGAAATTTGAGTAATAGGTGAGGAGGACGCTCCCAGTATGGAGTGTTGTTAGAATAGTACCAATCACAGCATGTTGATACTTTTTAAACCTTGTATCCATTAGAGCTATTCTAGCTGTCACTGGTAGACCTTTTGATGCAAATCCCACATTGAAACTTTAAGGAGAACACTTAATTTGAAGTTTCAACTACCCAAGAAAGTTCTAAACAGATTTAAGACACACAAAACCTTGACCCAATGCTTAATCAAACATGAACCAAAAGTATGAAGAAGGATATTGACGCCACACTCAAGATTTAGATGAGAAGGTGAGTGATAAGTCTTGATTTGGAACGCCACAAGAATGCAAATTCTTGATAAGTTCACTAGTTCTCAAAAGAACCAAAGAAAAAATAATTCTCTCAAATTCAAATAACTTAATCTCTCAATTAATCCATTTAAAGCAGTTTGTATCTTTTTGGCTCTAGCTCTTCAAATAACTTGAAGCTTTAATGGTATTCTCTTGATAGTTCTCATCATTCCCTTTCTCTTCAAAAGGATTCGTCCTCGAATCTTCACCTACATCAAAAGGAGAAAGATCAGAAACATTAAAAGTAGCACTCACATTATATTCACCAGGAAGGTCTAATTTGTAGGCATTGTCATTGATTCATGAAACCACTTGAAATGGACCATCTCCCCTTGGAAGCAACTTTGAACGCCTTTGTGCTGGGAATCTCTCCTTTCTCATATGCACCCAAACCCAATCTCTAGGCTGAAAAACCACTTCCTTTCGTCCTTTGTTGGCTTGAGTAGTATATTGTTCAGTCCTCTTTTCTATGTTGTGCCGCACTTTCTCATGCAATTGCTTAACAAATTCAGCTTTCTTTTTATCATCCAAACTAGCACGCTTATCAACAGGTAACGGCAATAAATCCAAAGGAGTTAAAGGATTAAAACCATATACAATCTCAAATGGTGAAAATTTAGTAGCTGAATGGATAGTTCTATTGTAAGCAAATTCAACATGTGGCAAACATTCTTCCCAAGTTTTCAAATTCTTTTGAATAATGGCACGCAATATCGTGGACAATGTTCTATTTACAACCTCAGTTTGTCCATCAGTTTGTGGATGACAAGTAGTAGAAAACAAAAGTTTAGTACCCAACTTACCCCACAAAGTTTTCCAAAAGTGGCTTAAGAACTTAGCATCTCGACCTGAAACTATGCTCCTTGGTACTCCATGTAATTTGACTATTTCCTTGAAAAACAAATTAGCTATGTTTGTTGCATCATCAGTTTTGTGACATGGAATGAAATGTGCCATCTTTGAAAACCTATCAACAACAACAAAAACAGAATCCTTTCCCCTTTTTGACCTAGGTAAACCCAAAACAAAGTCCATAGAAATATCAACCCAAGATTCGCTAGGTATAGGTAAAGGTTTATACAATCCATGGGGTAAAACTCTAGACTTAGCATGTTTACAAGTGATACACTTCTCACATATTCTTTCAACATCACGTTTCATATGTGGCCAAAAAATATGTTCTTTTAAAACATCTAAAGTCTTTGCAATGCCGAAATGTCCCATTAAACCTCCCCCATGAGCTTCACGCACAAGCAATTCACGCAAAGAACTATATGGCACACACAATTTATTCTCTCTAAATAAGAACCCATCGTGCCTTTAAAACTTTCCAAATGCAGCTTTCTCACAAGCATTAAACACATTAGCAAAATCAGGATCATTAACATATAATTCTTTAATGTACTCAAATCCTAATAACTTTGTATTTAATGTAGAGATAAGTGCATACCTTCTCGATAATGCA
The DNA here is from genome assembly GCA_030449875.1 of Aegle marmelos. Classification (NCBI taxonomy): domain Eukaryota; kingdom Viridiplantae; phylum Streptophyta; class Magnoliopsida; order Sapindales; family Rutaceae; genus Aegle; species Aegle marmelos. Next base: position 754,849 of record JASUUL010000041.1, on the reverse strand, counting down.
TCAGCCACTACATTCTCTTTACCTTGTTTGTATTTGATCACATAAGGAAATGGCTCAATGAATTCAACCCATTTGGCATGTCTCTTATGCAACTTACCTTGCCCTTTCAAATGCTTTAAAGACTCATGATCAGTGTGTATGACAAACTCTTTAGGTAGAAGATAATGTTGCCAAGTTTCCAACGCTCTCCAATGCATACATCTCCTTGTCATAAGTAGGATAGTTTAGGGCTGCGCCCACTCAATTTCTCACTAAAATAAGCAATTGGACGCCCCTCTTGCATCAAAACAGCTCCAATACCTATACCTGAGGCATCACACTCAATTTCAAAAGTTTTAGCAAAATCGGGTAAAGTAAGTAGTGGTGCAGAAACCAATTTCTCCTTGATTAGATTAAATGCACTTTCTTGTTCACTACCCCACTTAAATCCCACGTGTTTCTTAATAATTTCAGTTAAAGGTGCAGCAAGGGTGCTGAAATCTTTCACAAATCTTCTATAAAAACTAGCCAAACCATGAAAACTTCTTACCTCACTTATGCTTTTAGGTGTAGGACATTCCTTAATAGCCTTTATCTTCTCTTCATCAACCTCAATTCCTTTAGCACTTATAACATAACCAAGAAAAAAAATCTGATTTGTACAAAAAGCACACTTTTTCAAATTAGCATACAACTTTTCCTTCCTTAAAACAGTCAATACACTTTGCAAATGCTCAAGTGTTCTTCTAGACTTTTGCTATAGATCAAAATATCATCAAAGTAGACAACTACAAACTTACCAAGAAAAGCACGCAAAACATGGTTCATTAACCTCATAAAAGTACTGGGTGCATTAGATAATCCAAATGGCATTACTAACCACTCATATAAACCATATTTTGTTTTAAAAGCAGTTTTCCACTCATCTCCCTCTCTAATCTTAATTTGATGATATCCACTTTTAAGATCTATTTTGCTAAACACACAAGAACCATACAATTCATCAAGCATGTCATCAAGTCTAGGAATAGGATGTCGATACTTTACAGTGATTTTATTAATCGCACGACAATCAACACACATCCTCCATGTTCCATCCTTTTTGGGCACTAGTAGAACTGGTACCGTACATGGACTCATGCTCTCCTTCACATATCCCTTTGCCAAGAGTTCTTCAACCTGCCTTTGAAGCTCCTTTGTCTCTTCAGGGTTACTTCTATAAGCAGGTCTATTAGGAATGGTAGCTCCAGGAAGAAAGTCTATTTGATGCTCAATTCCCCTAATAGGTGGCAAACCATTAGGGACTTCTTTTGGAAACACATCATCAAAGTCCTGCAAAAGAGTCACAATAACACTAGGCAAAAAAGAGTTAAGCTCATTAGTATGCAAACAAGCCTCTTTGCACAAAAGTACAATGATAGGCTGTTTTGAAAAGAAGGCCCTCTTAACCTCTCTCTTTTGCAAACAAGTTTACATGTTGCCTCTCTTTTTTCTCAACAATATTTTTTTCTATCTTTCCACTTTCTTTTCTCTCATTCTCTCTTTCTTTTGTACTCTCATTTTCTTTTTTTGTATCACTCTCTTTTTGTATTGTCATTTGATCCTCATACACTTGCTTAGGTGTTAAGGGTACAAGAGTGATTTGCCTTTTATTCATTACAAAAGAATATCTATTTAAGTAACCATCATGTGTCACTCGCCTATCATATTGCCAAGGTCGCCCAAAAGAATGTGTCCAAAGATGCATGGGTACTACATCACATACAACCTCATCCTTATATCTCCCAATAGAGAATGAAACCAGCACTTGTTTATTTACTTTAACCTCCCCACAATCATTCAGCCATTGTAACTTATATGGCTTAGGATGTTTTAGAGTTTTCAAGTTCAATTTTTCAACCAAACTAGTGCTAGCTACATTAGTACAACTTCCACCATCAATTATCATACTACATACCTTATCTTTGATGTGGCATCTAGTATGAAATATGTTATCACGTTGTACCTCCGCATCCTCTTTTACTTGCATGTTAAGAGCACGTCTAACAACCATCAATTTACCATCAACAGGATACTCTACACCATCATTAGCATCCTCCAAAGGTGGCATAGGATCATCATCTGATTCACTCTCGGTTTCAACATCACCATCTTCCCTCAAGATCATTACCCTCTTATTTGGGCATTGAGATGCAATATGACCTGCCCCAAACATTTAAAACACGTAATATCTCTATTTCTAGAGTGTTGGGAATCAGATTTACCTTTGCTTTGGCTGCCCCCCTCTTTATGATCCTTGATTGGCTCAATCTTAGGCTTTGAAACAACCTTTTCATCTTTGCTCCATTTTGACTTCCATGAGGAAGATGAACCCAAATTGGGTCTAGTGGAACCCTTTCTTTTTAGTTGTCGTTCCACTTTTATGGCCATGTGAACCATGTCTTCCAATTCAACATAATGCTGCAAGTCAACCACATTAGCAATATCTTGATTTAAACCATGTAAAAATCTAGCCATAGTGGCCTCTCGTTCTTCTTCAATGTTTGCTCGAATCATGATTATTTCCATCTCCTTGTGTAAGACTTTGAAGCCTTTGATGTAGCTCCCTATAATAATGACTAGGAACGAATCTCCTCCTCATGATGGCCTTCATCTCCTCCCAAGTGTTTATAGGCCTTTCACGGTTTCTTCTCCTACTCAAAACAAGTTGATCCCACCAAATAATAGCATAATCAATAAATTGAACAGCAGTTAGTTTTACCTTTTTCTCCTCGGAGTAATTATGGCAATCAAATACTAGCTCTACCTTTTTTCCCCACTCCAGATAAGCTTTTGGATCATTTTTACCTTGAAAAGAAGGAATTTTTAGTTTGATACTCCCTAAATCACGATCTATGCGTCTTGCCCTTCTATCATCTCTTCTACGCATGTCAATGGTGGCCTGGTCATCAAAATTATCTAGGTCATCACCATCTTGATCTCCCATGGCAGCACGCAATTAATTATCTCTTACATTAGGAGCTATTGGTTGTTGCCCCTTTTGTAGATTGGCTATGGCAGTGTCTTGCCTTTCCAATTATTAGTCATGGATCTCTCCAAACATCAGATTCATGCGCTCAAATTGTTGCTGCATGGCTTTGAGCATGATCGATTGATCTATAGCTTCTTGTTCTTTTGACATATTTTGTGATCTAAAAAATTAAAGTTAGCAAAAAAGACCTCACAACACTCCCTCACGTGTTTCACTCAATTTGATTCACTTAACTCTCGTGTTTAACACATAAATTGGCTTTTTTCCCTCTAATGATCTCACAAACTATTGCCTTTTGCGACACTTAATCCTCTCTTTCAGTTCTTTATTAAACTAAAAACAAAACCAAGAAAAACAAAACAAGTGGCACACCAAATATGCTATTCCAGCACACTAATAAAGAAAAAGAATTAAGAGAACACAAAGAACAAAAAAAGAAATTGAAGAAAGGAGAACAAGCAAGTAAAGGACACAATTGATATTGATGAAAGTAGGAATACTTGAATGCTTTTGCAATCTTTTTTTTTTATTTTTTGCTGTAGGTTTCTTTCTTTTTTTTTTTTTTGCTGTAAGTTTTTTTTTTTTTTGCTGTTTGTTTTCTTTTTTTGATAATCAAAATAAATAAGACATTCAAACCTGATTAGAAACTTGCTCTGATACCAAATTGATGCGAATCCCACATTGAAACTTTAAGGAGAACACTTAATTTGAAGTTTCAACTACCCAAGAAAGTTCTAAACAGATTTAAGACACACAAAACCTTGACCCAATCCTTAATCAAACATGAACCAAAGGTATGGAGAAGGATATTGACGCCACACTCAAGATTTAGATGAGAAGGTGAGTGATAAGTCTTGATTTGGAATGCCACAAGAATGCAAATTCTTGATAAGTTCACTAGTTCTCAAAAGAACCAAAGAAAGAATAATTCTCTCAAATTCAAATAACATTAATCTCTCAATTAATCCATTTAAAGCAGCTTGTATCTTTTTAGCTCTAGCTCTTGTAATTGGACCTTCATGATTGTGCAAAGGATCACTTGAAGCTTTAATGGTATTCTCTTGATAGTTCTCATCACCTTTTCTACCTTGTAAGGTAAGGATGATACGTATTCCCCCAAGATAGAAGTGCGTATAGCCTTCTCGTTTCCATTGGGTAGCCATCTCTATTGGAATCTCCAAGGTAACATACTGCTCTGCTCGTGTTGCTTGCAAAGCACACTGATCCAGCCTAGAAAACTGAATATATTCTTTTGGAGTTAGTCTTTTTATGGAAATTAGGGTACGGATGGTTCTAGTAAAGGAATTAGGTCTTTGGTAGAGTTATACGGACTAATCAAAGGTAAAGATGATTCAGAGATTTGGGCAGAATCTGGGACATAGGAATATTCTACAAGATTCTTTATTTTTGACGCAAGGTGTTTTGTACAAGACTTAGGAAAAGAAAGGGTAGAAGAAAGAGATACATAAGACTCACTAGACTGGGAAGTTGAAGTGGAAGCTATAAGTTTTAGATTTCTATTCTTCTATTTCAGGAATCTCAGATCTACTTATAATATACCACCCTTCTCAAGAGGAATGACGTTTGGCTCTGATACCACTCGGGGGTAACGGAGTACGTGGCGTTGTTACACCAGAGCACTGTAGGAAGTTAACCTGCCACTTTGGGATCCGATCTGACTTAGAACAGATCGAGATCTTGCATGCTTGGGTTTCCAACCTATATACTCGATACCAAAGGAGTAACCATTGCACATACCACCCTAAATTGGAGCCACTTTCTAGGCATAAATAAAGATGAACAGTGTCTTTAGGGATTGACCCTGGAATCTGATACACAGGTAGGAAACTAAGATCTGGATCTAGATTTAGACTTGGTATATTTGACTTTCTAATACACAGGATTCTCTATACGAGGCAAATGCAGAGCATACTTGTCATATGGCCAAAGGATGGGTGAACAACCTAAGACGAACTATGACCCTTAATAGAAGAATAAAGAGAGAGATTTAGCTAGCCATGGATAACCGGAAAATACTTCTTTATTTCTGAAATTCCACTTAAAAATGGCTTTTCTTACAAAGGAGTGAGAGTTGCCTTATATAGGCGAGAGCTCTCTCAAAAGTCCCTTTCAAAAGCAGGACAGGACCCCTGCTTTTTTTTTACAACATCATTAAAGTAAAGCATCTACTTTTTGAAAAGTAGAACGACAAAGATAAAAAAATAAAAATAAAGGATAGGACACGTCCCTATCTCTCTTTTTTATAAAGCACACTAAAAGTAAAACACACTTAATAAATATAATTATTACATTAGGACAATAACTTTTCTAAAGAGATATGGTCATCCGGATCTTGACCTGGAACCCAATCTTTTTTGAAAAATTTTTCTTTATGAGTACAGCCTGGAACGTAGGGCCAAGGGCAATTTCGGGCTCTTCTTTCTTCTTCTGGATCTGGTGGAGGTTGAGTCCGAATTTGTGAAGAATATAGTAGGAAAACATTTGGCGGCACACCTGGCAGTTGATCTGGAATAGTAAGCAGGATTGATATAGAGGATGTTCCTCTGATGTCTGGTGGAATTGATGTGGAAGACGAACCCAATTCATATGGAATGGGAAGTGGAATGAAAGAGAATTCCTCGTACGGGTTTTGTGAGTGTTGGAACAGGAACTTTGTATAGTTTGGCCTTCTTTCCTTGATCATAATTCCCTTATTGTTTGGTTGAGAACGAGATGATGGTGTAAGGATCATAACAATATCATGCTTAGGTGCAAGTGACATATGGAGGATAGATAGTGGATCTGGAGGGACATGATTGTAATCCATGAGGAAATTATGGAGAGGTTCTTTGATAGTTCTTACTTCGAGTTGTGTAGGATGTGGAATCATCATCCATTCATAGGCTATGTCTTGTGTCCAAAAATCACTAGTTTATAGATGTTGAAAGTATGAACGGTGGACCATAAACCAAAAATCACCATAAAAAAACCTCTCCATAATTTCCTCATGGAATACAATCATGTCCCTCCAGATCCACCATCCATCCTCCATACATCACTTGGACCTAAGCATGATATTGTTATGATCCCTACACTATCATCCCGTTCTCAACCAAACAACAGGGGAATTATGATCAAGGAAGAAAGGCCAGACTATACAGAGTTCTTGTTCCAAGACTCACAAGACTCATATGAGGAATTCTCTTTTATTCCACCTCCCACTCTATATGAATTGGGTTTGTCTTCCACATCAATTCCACCAGACATCGGAGGAACATCCTCTACTTTAATCCTGCCTACTATTCTAAATCAACCGCCAAATGTGCCGCCAGATGTTTTCCCACTATATTCTTCACAAATTCGAATTCAACCTCTACCAGATCCAAAAGAAGAAAGAAGAGCCCGAAATTGCACTTGGCCCTACGTTCCAGGCTGTACTCATAAAGAAAACATTTTTAAAAAAGATTGGGTTTCAGGTCAAGATCCGAATGAGACAGAATCTTCATCAATGGGGACCATATCTCTTTAGAAAAGTTGTTGTCCTAATGTAATAATTATGTTTGTTGAGTGTGTTTTACTTTTAGTGTGCTTTACAGAAAAGAGAGATAGGGACGTGTCCTATCCTTCATTTTTATCTTTTTATCTTTGTCGTTCTACATTTTAAAAAGTAGATGCTTTACTTTAATGATTTGTAAAAAAAAAAGTAGGGGTCCTGTCTTGTTTTTGAAAGGGACTTTTAAGAGAGCTCTCGCCTATATAAGGTAACTCTCACTCCTTTGTAAGATAAGCGGTTTTTAAGTGGAATTTTAGAAATAAAGAAGTATTTTCCAGTTATCCATGGCTAGCTAAATCTCTCTCTCTATTCTTCTATTAAGGGTCACAGTTCATCTTAGGTTCACCCATCCTTTGGCCATATGACAAGTATGCTCTACACTTGCCTCGTATAAAGGATTCTGTATATCAGAAAGTCAAATACACCAAGTCTAGATCTAGATCCAGATCTTAGTTTCCTACTTGTGTATCAAATTTCAGGGTTAGTCCCCAAAGACACTATTTATCCTTGTTTATGCCCAGGAAGTGGCTCTAGTTTAGAGTGGTATGTGCAATGGTTACTCCTCTGGTATCGAGTATATAGGCTATAAACCTGAGCATGCAAGATCTTGATCTGTTCTAAGTCAGATCGGATCCCAAAGTGGCAGGTTAACTTCCTGCAGTGCTCGGGTGTAACACGTACTCTGCTACCCCCAAGTGGTGATCAGGATGAAAAGTAGGAAAAACCATAAGTTCATGACGCGAACGATATAGATACATATTATGAAAAAACTTAAAAAGAAATCTTCTGGCAAAATCTTGGATTAGAAGAAAAAACACTGATTTTGATTGAGGGTCTGGTTTCCTGGACAAGATTAATGGAATCGACATTCCTGTATCATCATCATATTCTTGCTGTTCTGAGAATACGGACTCAACATCTTCACTATCTGAGAGTGGAGAGATATTTTGAAGATATTCAAGTAGCCTGGATGATTTTGCTAGGTAGTTAAGATAGTATTTTCCAAAATGACCTTTCTTTTTACAAATGAAACATCTGGCATTCTTTTCACCCTTGGACTGGAAAGGTTTTTTGTAGATCTGTGATTCCTGAAATAGAAGAATAGAAATCTAAAACTTATGGCTTCCACTTCAACTTCCTAGTCTACTGAGTCTCCTGTATCTCTTTCTTCTACTTTTTCTCTTCCTAAGTCTTCTACAAAACACCTTGCGTCAAAAATAGAGAATCTTGTAGAATATTCCTATGTCCCAGATTCTGCCCAAATCTCTGAATCATCTTTACCTCTTGATGAGAACTATCAAGAGAATACCATTAAAGTTTCAAGTGATCCTTTGCACATTCATGAAGGCCCAATTACAAGAGTTAGAGCCAAAAAGATACAAGCTGCTTTAAATAGATTAATTGAGAAAATATGGATTGAAACTACAATTCAAGATGCAAGACATCATGAATTGGGCTTGAAGAGATGTCAAGGCATTGTGGGCTTTATTCAAGCTATTGGGCAGCCAAATACAGCATTAAGATAGCTTTCCAAAGAATTTTAATACAGCCAAATTAAAACTGGTATTGATTGAGCTGGAATTAACTTGCAAGCCATATACCGTTGGAAAGATAATTAAGATAGCTTTCCAAAGAATTTTACGGAGTTAGATTTGGAGTTCTCTAGAAGGAGTTATGACCAATTTATTACAGCATGCGCAGAATTGGAAATTTCAACGACTCCTTAACTAGTTAGGAGAACTACTCCGACTTGAACTAGGATTTAATCTTTTTCGGATTTTTTGGGTCTCTATTGGCCTATTTAAACTCAGCAACCTTACTATGTAAGACAATAGAGAGATTAATGTTATTTGAATTTGAGAGAATTATTCTTTCTTTGGTTCTTTTGAGAATTAGTGAACTTATCAAGAATTTGCATTCTTGTGGCGTTCCAAATCAAGACTTATCACTCACCTTCTCATCTAAATCTTGAGTGTGGCATCAATATCCTTCTCCATACCTTTGGTTCATGTTTGATTAAGCATTGGGTCAAGGTTTTGTTTGTCTTAAATCTGTTTAGAACTTTCTTGGATAGTTGAAACTTCAAATTAAGTATTCTCCTTAAAGTTTCAATGTGGGATTCGCATCACCTCTGATCAGTCCGTACAAACTCTACCAAAGACCTAATTCCTTTACCAGAACCATCCGTACCCTAATTTCAGAAAAAGACCAACTCCAAAAGAATATATTTAGTCTTCTAGGCTGGATCAGTGTACTTTACAAGCAACACAGGTAGAGCAGTATGTTACCTTAGAGATTCCAACAGAGCTGGTTATCCAATGGAAATGAGAAGGCTATACGTACCTCCATCTTAGGGGAATACGTATCATCCTTACCTTACAAGGTAGAAAAGGTCTACCAGTGACAGCTAGAATAGCTTTAATGGATATAAAGTTTAAAGAGTACTAACATGCTGTGATTGGTACTGTCCTGACAACACTCCAAGTTGAGAGCGTCCTCCTTACCTGTTACCCAAATTTCAACCTTTCACTTGAAGATCCGAACCTACCCACAACCTTAAAGGTTCAGATCCAACTCCAGGGAGCTGAACAAGTAGTCACAGCAAAGATGGCTACTCTACACCACCAGTTGGTGTACCGCCTCCAAAATCATGCCCTTGACCTACCTTCACCACAAACTACCTCAGATACACTCATGATCTTTGTGGATGATGAGTTTTTTTCCACAATTATCCAAATCTCTAAACAGATCCAAAAGTAAGAGCTTCTCAAGCTTATGCCACTAGAATGGTTGTCCAATTACGAGAAATTTCATCAAAATTTCCAACCAATTCAAACCTCTGAGGCTCAGTTTAAAAAAAGACCAAATGGCACTGTCAGGCTGACTTTTCAGCCTCTAGAGTCTAGTAAGCAGCCTCAACCTCCCAGGCAGCAGTAAAAATAGGACAAGAAAAGTTACCTATCGAAGGATTTGATTTTGATAGATATCCAATTTATCTGACAAAAATCTGAGGACACTTTCTTTGGGATGCACTGGGATCTCACATGTGTGACCCCAACTGTCCTTGTCTTGAAGATGGAGAATTAGATGATGATTGGTATGTCAACAGACAACCAAAAAAGAAAAAACAACAAGAAGTCTGTAAAACTCCAACAATCTGGATATTTGAAGATAATGATGATCCAGATATACCCCATGGCCAGCTGACTCAACAGCTGAGGTGTTTACTCCTCAAGAGCTGACAACATGCAGACAGGCAGCAAAAGACTCATTCCTGCCTACATCTTGCCCACAACCTTGCATGATGTTTTCTTCTAGCTCTTATCATGAGAATTTTCCTCGTCTGGAAAAGCAGACAGATTCACAAACCAAAGTGGTTTCAAAACCATTCATTCAATCTCATGTTACTCCTACAGGACAACTTGAGGAACCTAAGCAGTATGAAGCAGTTCTTAATTGGCAAACTCAAAATGCTAGGGTTCAGAATACAGTCCTGGAATCTCTTGATACCAGGCTTAATTTGCACTATCAGATTGCCAAGCTAGATATTGAGCTCAGAACGATGATCTAGAACAAGTATTGGGGTCCAGAGTTCAATAAAAAAGAAGTTGAGAACAGACAACTTAAAAGTGAACTCATGAGAATTGATGCTGAGAAACAACAACCATTACCTTTTGGATAAACTCAAACACTACCTTCATACATACCTTTTTTTACCACATATCAACCTTTTTATAGACCTACTAGTTATGAACAACCCGTGGATTATGCAAAATTCTTTGGGTTTTCACATCTTTCCACACCTAAACCAGCACCGAACCAAACCAACAGTCAAGCCTATAGCTTCTAAACCTTCAACCACAACACAATAGTCTATATCTCTACAAGCCACACTAGAACCCACTCAAACACCAGCAAAAGATAAGGAACCCATGCATCAACTCTTTTCTTAAACGTTTGACACTGGATTTCCATATTCTAAAGCCAATACTCCTGTAGCAAGCGCAAAATCTTCTTCTGATGAATCCTATTTCTCAATAGAATCTGTTTCTATTTCAGATTCAGAAGAACATTATGTTGATCATCCAGACTTATTTATGGTTCAGCCATCAACAAGTTCTAATGAACCTTAGTCTCCTGATGAGGATGAGCCCTCTACCTCACAGGGACCTCCAATAATTAAAGATCCAGAAGATGCTCCTTTACATCAAACCAACTCAATCTCGAAATCATCTCATGGACCTTGGTTTACATTTGATGATATACCAAAATATAAATGGTTCTAGAGATTTCAAGAATTTTCTACATGGACAGATGTGCAAATGCTCAAGCTTGATGTTACTCCAGAATCAGTTTTTAGAGAATTCTAATCCAGATTTCTTAGTTCACTAAGAGACTGGTTTGAAAGTCTTGGCCAGTACAGACAACTCCAACTGTATCAGGCCACTATCTATCAAGTCTTAAGACTCATTTATGAACAGTTCCTAGGGGAACCAATGGTGGCTCAAGAAGCAGCCAGAAAGGAATTTCACTAGATGAAATGTTGTTCTCTGAAATCAAAGATTTAGATTTTCATTACAAGAGGATGACAGTTCTGTACTACAAGCTTAATGGCTTCAACGTTACTTCCCTCAAGCATGTTTTCGTTGCCTCTCTTCCTATAGAGATCTTGCCAAAATTACAAAGACAGCTCCATGTTCATCAGCTCAACATTGATACCCTATCGTTAGGAAAGATTTATCAATTAGCTGTCTTATGTCTCGAAAAGCTCTGTGAATAAAAAGAGTTTTTCAAAGATCTGATAAAGCATAAAGAGCCCTACAAGAGTGCCTGTAAAAAACCTCACCTTACTATCAAATGCAAGGATGAAAAATCCTGTCACAGTCCAACTAAGAAAAAATCTCATTTCCAAAAATACTTTCCTTTCAAACAGTCAAAGAAACACAGTTCTAGAAAACCTAAATAACCCTATAGGTATTTCCGCAAAAAACCTTTCCAGTCCAAGGGTCAAAAGAATGCCAGATGTTTCATTTGTAAAAAGAAAGGTCATTTTACAAAATCCTGTCCTAACAACCCAGCCAAATCAGCCAGGCTACTTGAATATCTTCAAAATGTCTCTCCACTCTCAGACAGTGAAGATGTTGAGTTAGTATTCTTAGAACAACAAGAATATGATGATGATATAGTTTTTATCCTTACTGAGCAAAGTTCTGACTCAGATTCAGAGGACATTCCTGTAATCCACAATGTCGATTTCATTAATCTTGTCCAGAAAACCAGACCCTCAGTCAAAATCAGTGTTCTTCCTTCTAAATTCTCTAAACCCATTTCTGTCATTGCTTTCATTGACACAAGAGCACAAAGGAGTATGTTAAATCCATCCATTTTTTCTCCTTAGTTTTGGGAACATCACACTGAATATTTCAAAGCTGCCAATGGGGAACTTTTTCAAACTGATCTGATCACTAAAAAACCCATAGGTATTCAATTCTTTCCAGATTGCATTCTCTAGATAAAAATAGTAGGTCCTTCCTGACAAAGACCTACTATTGGGGTTCGATGTTCTCCAGTTAGTAAAGAAATTGAATATCTCTTTTAATGGTATTCGGTATAAACAAAGGTTTCTACCTTATACGGATACTTTAAAATTATACTCAATTTCTAATGCTCCTCCTCCCTATGAAAACCTCAAAACATAATTCCTCCCTTTCTGTCTAGAAAGCTATATCCATTTTTCCCATCCATCTCCTTTGTGGAAAAATTCCAAGTTCTCTGTTAAGTTACTATTTAAGCTTAATGAAGACATTAATCCAACTATAGCCACTCATTCTGGAATGACCCACTTATTCTGATTGGGCTTGTCAAGCCTTTTATGTTGAGAAAAGATAAAAAATTGTCAGAGGTAAGAAAAGATTGTGATTAATTATCAACCCCTCAATTGTTTCCTTAAAGACGACAAATTTCCTTTGCCTAAGATCCAGTCCCTGTTCATTCATCTTCAGGGTGCTAAAGTGTTTTTTAAGTTTGATCTCTAATCAAGATTTTGGCAGATTGGTATCTATCCAGATGACCGACCCAAAACAGCATTCTGTATCCCTAATGCCCATTATCAATAGACCGTTATGCCTTTCAGATTAAAAGTTGCTCCATCATTGTTCCAGAAGACCATGGTAAAGATCTTCGAACCTATCATCAATAATGCTCTTATCTATATTGATGATATTTTACTTTTCTCAAAAGACCATGAGTCCCACTAGTAACTTTTGAGTCAGTTTTTATTCATTATCGAGTCACATGGCATTATGCTTTCTGAAAAGAAAAGTCAGATGGGTCAGGATTCCATTAAATTCTTAGGCATGATCATTAAGGATGGTCACTACCATCTAAGGCCACACATAGAACAGGAACTCATGCAGTTTTCAGACCAACACTTATCCAGAAAGCAGATTCAACAGTTTCTTGGGATAGTAAACTATCTCAGAGATTTTTTTCCTCACATAGTGGTCCACACTTCACAGTCGTAAAAGATCTAAAGAAAAATGCCCCACCTTAGGGACTAGAGCAGATCACAGCCGTTCACGAGCTAAAACAGATGATACAACATCCACTGCTCCTGAGGATTTCAACTATCGGACAACGCATATTGCGGCATGATGCTAGTGATGAATTCTGGGTGCGTGCTTTTGAAAAATGTTGATGAAAAAGATTTCGATTTGTCGCGCGCGCTAGTGTGGCCTTCAAGGATGCTGAAAAACATTATCATGTAATTTACAAAGAGATCCTAGCAGTCAAATATGGGATTCAGAAATTTGAATTCCACCTCATCGGCTATAACTTTATTGTCAGATTGGACAATTCATCTTTTCCGAGCATAATAAAATTTAAAAATAAAGTGCTACCAGACAAACACCTTCTTCGCCTAAAAAATTGGTTCTCTTGTTATGACTTCATAGTCCAGCACATCAAGGGAGATAAAAACCTCATCCCTGACCTCCTCTCCAGACCCTCCAAGCACATCTTACTCATAAACTCCTTCAGTCAAATTCCAGTCATAACCACGGTGTCTTCCTTACCCAACCAAGCTCTTACCAAAAAATACTTTCCTCTTTGGATGTCTTTTACTTCTCTCTACCAAATCCAAGATTTTGCCAAAAGATTTCTTTTTATGCTTTTCCATAATATGTATCTATACCGTTCGCGTCATGAACTTATGGTTTTTCCTACTTTTCATCCTGATCACCTATTTCTCACAAGTTTACAGTTTTTATCCCATAGAGAAATCATAGAAGATGAACTATGGTATCTGTGGTGTCTTAAAGTCCTATATGGTACAAAAATAGTGTTTCCTGTTTTACCCATTCTTGACAGGTTAAACCATCCAGACTGTGCTTCTACCTTGATAAGGACACTGCTAGAATGGTTCTCACCACTGCCATGGTGGCGTAGAAAGCTGAAACAGCTCGCAAACATCTACAACCTCAGAAGGCTTCCTGATCTAGAAGGTAAACAATTCACTGCAGTCATTATTGTCCACCATCCATACTTCTAACATCCACAAACTGGTGATTTTGGACACAAGACATAGCCTATGAATGGTTTTTCCTATGGTTTTCATCCTGATCACCTATTTCTCATAGGTTTATAGTTTCTACCCCATAGAGAAATCATAAAAGATGAACTGTGGTATCTATGGTGTCTTACAGTCTTGTATGGTACAAAAATAGTTTTTCCTGTTTTACCTATTCTTAACAGGTTAAACCATCCAGACTGTGCTTCTCCCTTGACATGGACACTGCTAGAATGGTTCTCACCACTGCCATGGTGGCGTAGAAAGCTGAAACAGCTCGCGGACTTCTACAACCTCAGAAGGCTTCCTAATCTAGAAGGTAAACAATTCACTGCAGTCATTATTGTCCACCGTCCATACTTCCAACATCCATAAACTGGTGATTTTGGACACAAGACATAGCCTATGAATGTTTTTTCCTATGGTTTTCATCCTAATCACCTATTTCTCACAGGCTGACAGTTTCTACCCCATAGAGAAATCTTAGAAGATGAACTGTGGTATCTGATGCGAATCCCACATTGAAACTTTAAGGAGAATACTTAATTTAAAGTTTCAACTACCCAAGAAAGTTCTAAACAGATTTAAGACACACAAAACCTTGACCCAATGCTTAATCAAACATGAACCAAAGGTATGGAGAAGGATATTGATGCCACACTCAAGATTTAGATGAGAAGGTGAGTGATAAGTCTTGATTTGGAACGCCACAAGAATGCAAATTCTTGATAAGTTCACTAGTTCTCAAAAGAACCAAAGAAAGAATAATTCTCTCAAATTCAAATAACATTAATCTCTCAATTAATCCATTTAAAGCAGCTTGTATCTTTTTGGCTCTAGCTCTTGTAATTGGGCCTTCATGAATGTGCAAAGGATCACTTAAAACTTTAATGGTATTCTCTTGATAGTTCTCATCATTCCCCCTCTCCTGAAAAGGATTCGTCCTCGAATCTTCACCTACATCAAAAGGAGAAAGATCAGAAACATTAAAAGTAGCACTCACATTATACTCACCAGGAAGGTCCAATTTGTAGGCATTGTCATTGATTCGTGCAACCACTTGAAATGGACCATCTCCCCTTGGAAGCAACTTTGAACGCCTTTGTGCTGGGAATCTCTCCTTTCTCATATACAGCCAAATCCAATCTCCAGGCTGAAAAACCACTTCCTTTCGTCCTTTGTTGGCTTGATTAGCATATTGTTCAGTCCTCTTTTCTTTGTTGTGCCGCACTTTCTCATGTAATTGCTTAATAAATTCAGCTTTCTTTTTGCCATCCAAACTAGCACGCTCATCAACAGGTAACGGCAATAAATCCAAAGGAGTTAAAGGATTAAAACCATATACAATCTCAAATGGTGAAAATTTAGTAGCTGAATGGACAGTTCTATTGTAAGCAAATTCAACATGTGGCAAACATTCTTCCCAAGTTTTCAAATTCTTTAGAATAATGGCACGCAACATCGTGGACAATGTTCTATTTACAACCTCAGTTTGTCCATCAGTTTGTGGATGACAAGTAGTAGAAAACAAAAGTTTAGTACCCAACTTACCCCACAAAGTTTTCCAAAAGTGGCTTAAGAACTTAGCATCTCGATCTGAAACTATGCTCCTTGGTACTCCATGCAATTTGACTATTTCCTTGAAAAACAAATTAGCTATGTTTGTTGCATCATCAGTTTTGTGACATGGAATGAAATGTGCCATCTTTGAAAACCTATCAACAACAACAAAAACAGAATCCTTTCCCCTTTTTGACCTAGGTAAACCCAAAACAAAGTCCATAGAAATATCAACCCAAGGTTCGCTAGGTATAGGTAAAGGTTTATACAATCCATGGGGTAAAACTCTAGACTTAGCATGTTTACAAGTGATACACTTCTCACATATTCTTTCAACATCACGTTTCATATGTGGCCAAAAAAATGTTCTTTTAAAACATCTAAAGTCTTTGCAATGCCGAAATGTCCCATTAAACCTCCCCCATGAGCTTCACGCACAAGCAATTCACACAAAGAACTATATGGCACACACAATTTATTCTCTCTAAATAAGAACCCATCGTGCCTATAAAACTTTCCAAATGCAGCTTTCTCACAAGCATTAAACACATTAGCAAAATCAGGATCATTAACATATAATTCTTTAATGTACTCAAATCCTAATAACTTTGTATTTAATGTAGAGATAAGTGCATACCTTCTCGATAATGCATCAGCCACTACATTCTCCTTACCTTGTTTGTATTTGATCACATAAGGAAATGGCTCAATGAATTCAACCCATTTGGCATGTCTCTTATGCAACTTACCTTGCCCTTTCAAATGCTTTAAAGACTCATGATCAGTGTGTATGACAAACTCTTTAGGTAGAAGATAATGTTGCCAAGTTTCCAACGCTCTCACCAATGCATACATCTCTTTGTCATAAGTAGGATAGTTTAGGGCTGCGCCACTCAATTTCTTACTAAAATAAGCAATTGGACGCCCCTCTTGCATCAAAATAGCTCCAATACCTATACCTGAGGCATCACACTCAATTTCAAAAGTTTTAGCAAAATCGGGTAAAGTAAGTAGTGGTGCAGAAACCAATTTCTCCTTGATTAGATTAAATGCACTTTCTTGTTCACTACTCCACTTAAATCCCACGTGTTTCTTAATAATTTCAGTTAAAGGTGCAGCAAGGGTGCTAAAATCTTTCACAAATCTTCTATAAAAACTAGCCAAACCATGAAAACTTCTTACCTCACTTATGCTTTTAGGTGTAGGCCATTCCTTAATCTTTATCTTCTCTTCATCAACCTCAATTCCTTTAGCACTTATAACATAACCAAGAAAAACAATCTGATTTGTACAAAAAGCACACTTCTTCAAATTAGCATACAACTTTTCCTTCCTTAACACAGTCAATACACTTTGCAAATGCTCAACGTGTTCTTTTAGACTTTTGCTATAGATCAAAATATCATCAAAGTAGACAACTACAAACTTACCAAGAAAAGCACGCAAAACATGGTTCATTAACCTCATAAAAGTGCTGGGTGCATTAGATAATCCAAATGGCATTACTAACCACTCATATAAACCATATTTTGTTTTAAAAGCAGTTTTCCACTCATCTCCCTCTCTAATCCTAATTTGATGATATCCACTTTTAAGATCTATTTTGCTAAACACACAAGAACCATACAATTCATCAAGCATGTCATCAAGTCTAAGAATAGGATGTCGATACTTTACAGTGATTTTATTAATCGCACGACAATCAACACACATCCTCCATGTTCCATCCTTTTTGGGCACTAGTAGAACTGGTATCGCACACGGACTCATGCTCTCCTTCACATATCCTTTTGCCAAGAGTTCTTCAACCTGCCTTTGAAGCTCCTTTGTCTCTTCGGGGTTACTTCTATAAGCGGGTCTATTAGGAATGATAGCTCCAGGAAGAAAGTCTATTTGATGCTCAATTCCCCTAATAGGTGGCAAACCATTAGGGACTTCATTTGGAAATACATCATCAAAGTCCTGCAAAAGAGTCACAATAACACTAGGCAAAAAAGAGTTAAGCTCATTAGTATGCAAACAAGCCTCTTTGCACAAAAGTACAATGATAGGCTGTTTTGAAAAGAAGGCCCTCTTAACCTCTCTCTCTTTTGCAAACAAGTTTACATGTTGCCTCTCTTTTCTCTCAACAATATAATTTCTATCTTTCCACTTTCTTTTCTCTCATTCTCTCTTTCTTTTGTACTCTCATTTTCTTTTTTTGTATCACTCTCTTTTTGTATTGTCATTTGATCCTCATACACTTGCTTAGGTGTTAAGGGTACAAGAGTGATTTGCCTTTTATTCATTACAAAAGAATATCTATTTAAGTAACCATCATGTGTCACTCGCCTATCATATTGCCAAGGTCGCCCCAAAAGAATGTGTCCAAAGATGCATGGGTACTACATCACATACAACCTCATCCTTATATCTCCCAATAGAGAATGAAACCAGCACTTGTTTATTTACTTTAACCTCCCCACAATCATTCAGCCATTGTAACTTATATGGCTTAGGATGTTTTAGAGTTTTCAAGTTCAATTTTTCAACCAAACTAGTGCTAGCTACATTAGTACAACTTCCACCATCAATTATCATACTACATACCTTATCTTTGATGTGGCATCTAGTATGAAATATGTTATCACGTTGTACCTCCGCATCCTCTTTTACTTGCATGTTAAGAGCACATCTAACAACCATCAATTTACCATCAACAGGATACTCTACACCATCATTAGCATCCTCCAAAGGTGGCATAGGATCATCATCTGATTCACTCTCGGTTTCAACATCACCATCTTCCCAAGATCATTACCCTCTTATTTGGGCATTGAGATGCAATATGACCTGTCCCCAAACATTTAAAACACTTAATATCTCTATTTCTAGAGTGTTGGGAATCAGATTTACCTTTGCTTTGGCTGCCCCCCTCTTTATGATCCTTGATTGGCTCAATCTTAGGCTTTGAAACAACCTTTTCATCTTTGCTCCATTTTGACTTCCATGAGGAAGATGAACCCAAATTGGGTCTAGTGGAACCCTTTCTTTTTAGTTGTCGTTCCACTTTTATGGCCATGTGAACCATGTATTCCAATTCAACATAATGCTTTGCAAGTCAACCACATTAGCAATATCTTGATTTAAACCATGTAAAAATCTAGCCATAGTGACCTCTCGTTCTTCTTCAATGTTTGCTCGAATCATGATTATTTCCATCTCCTTGTGGTAGTCTTCCACACTTCTGGAGCCTTGTGTAAGACTTTGAAGCCTTTGATGTAGCTCCCTAATAATGACTAGGAACGAATCTCCTCCTCATGATGGCCTTCATCTCCTCCCAAGTGTTTATAGGCCTTTCACGGTTTCTTCTCCTACTCAAAACAAATTGATCCCACCAAATAATAGCATAATCAATAAATTCAACAGCAGCTAGTTTTACCTTTTTCTCCTCGGAGTAATTATGGCAATCAAATACTAGCTCCACCTTTTTTTCCCACTCCAAATAAGCTTCCGGATCATTTTTACCTTGAAAAGAAGGAATTTTCAGTTTGATACTCCCCAAATCACGATCTATGCGTCTTACCCTTCTATCATCTCTTCCACGCATGTCAACGGTGACCTGGCCATCAAAATTATCTAGGTCATCACCACCACCGATCTCCCATGGCAAGACGCCATTGATTATCTCTTACATTAGGAGCTATTGGTTGTTGCCCCTTTTGTAGATTGGCTATGGCAGTGTCTTGCCTTTCCAATTGGTCACGGATCTCTCCAAACATCAGATTCATGCGCTCAAATTGTTGCTGCATGGCTTTGAGCATGATCGATTGATCTATAGCTTCTTGTTCTTTTGACATATTTTGTGATCTGAAAAATTAAAGTTAGCAAAAAAAAAAAACCTCACAACACTCCCTCACGTGTTTCACTCAATTTAATTCACTTAACTCTCGTGTTTAACACACAAATTAGCTTTTTCCCTCTAATGATCTCACAAACTATTGCCTTTTACCACACTTAATTCTCTCTTTCAGTTCTTTATTGAACTAAAAACAAAACCAAGAAAAACAAAACAAGTGACACACCAAATAAGCTATTCCAAAGACACTAATAAAGAAAAAGAATTAAGAGAACACAAAGAACAAAAAAGAAATTGAAGAAAGGAAAACAAGCAAGTAAAGGACACAATTGATATTGATGAAAGTAGGAATACTTGAATCCTTTTGCAATCTTTTTTTTTTGTTTTTTTTGTACGTTTCTTTCTTCTTTTTTTTTTTTTGTGTTCTTCTTTTTTTTTGCTGTTTGTTTTCTTTTTTTGATAATCAAAATAAATAAGACATTCAAACCTGATTAGAAACTTGCTCTGATACCAAATTGATGCGAATCCCACATTGAAACTTTAAGGAGAATACTTAATTTGAAGTTTCAACTACCCAAGAAAGTTCTAAACAGATTTAAGACAAACAAAACCTTGACCCAATGCTTAATCAAACATGAACCAAAGGTATGGAGAAGGATATTGACGCCACACTCAAGATTTAGATGAGAAGGTGAGTGATAAGACTTGATTTGGAACGCCACAAGAATGCAAATTCTTGATAAGTTCACTAGTTCTCAAAAGAACCAAAGAAAGAATAATTCTCTCAAATTCAAATAACATTAATCTCTCAATTAATCCATTTAAAGCAGCTTGTATCTTTTTGGCTCTAACTCTTGTAATTGGGCCTTCATGAATGTGCAAAGGATCACTTAAAACTTTAATGGTATTCTCTTGATAGTTCTCATCAGTATCTATGGTATCTTACAGTCCTGTATGGTACAAAAATAGTTTTTCCTGTTTTACCCATTCTTAACAGGTTAAACCATCCAGACTGTGCTTCTACCTTGACATGGACTCTGCTAGAATGGTTCTCACCACTGCCATGGTGGCGTAGAAAGTTGAAACAACTCGCGGACTTCTACAACCTCATAAGGCTTCCTGATCTAGAAGGCAAACAATTCACTGCAGTCTTTATTGTCCACCGTTCATACTTCCAACATCCACAAACTGGTGATTTTGGACACAAAACATAGCCCATGAATGGATTATGGTTCCACATCTTGCACAACTCGAAGAAAAAACCATCAAGGAACCTCTCCATAATTTTCTCATGGAATACAATCATGTCGCTCCAGATCCACCATCCATCCTCCATACGTCACTTGGACCTAAGCATGATATTATTATGATCCCTACACCATCATCTCATTCTCAACTAAACAACAGGGGAATTATGATCAAGGAAGGAAGGCCAGACTATACAGAGTTCCTATTCCAAGACTCACAAGACCTGTACGAGGAATTCTCTTTCATTCTACCTCCCACTCCATATGAATTGGGTTCATCTTCTATATCAATTCCACAAGACATTCGAGGAACATTCTCTACTTCAATCCTGCCTACTATTCCAGATCAACCGCCAGATGTGTCTCCAGATGTTTTTCCACCATATTCTTCATAAATTCAGACTCAACCTCCACCAGATCCAGAAGAAGAAAGAAGAGCTTGAAATTACCCTTGGCTCTGCATTCCAGACTGTACTCATAAAGAAAACATTTTCAAAAAAGATTGGGTTCCAAGTCAAGATCCGTATGAGATAGAATCTTCATCAACGGGGGCCATATCTCTTTAGAAAAGTTGTTGTCCTAATGCAATAATTATGTTTGTTAAGTGGGTTTTACTTTTAGTGTGCTTTACAAAAAAGAGAGATAGGGATGTGTTCTATCTTTTATTTTTATCTTTTTATCTTTGTCGTTCTACTTTTCAAAAAGTAAATGCTTTACTTTAATGATGTTGTAAAAAAAAAAAAAAGCAAGGGTCTTGTCCTGCTTTTGAAAGGGACTTTTAAGAGAGATCCCGCCTATATAAGGCAACTCTCACTCCTTTGTAAGATAAGCAGTTTTTAAGTGGAATTTCAAAAATAAAGAATTATTTTCCAGTTATCCATGGCTAGCTAAATCTCTCTCTCTATTCTTCTATTAAGGGTCACAGTTCATCTTAGGTTGTTCACCAATCTTTTGGCTATATGACAAGTATTGATGCCAATCCCACATTGAAACTTTAAGGAGAACACTTAATTTGAAGTTTCAACTACCCAAGAAAGTTCTAAACAGATTTAAGACACACAAAACCTTGACCCAATGCTTAATCAAACATGAACCAAAGTATGGAGAAGGATATTGACACCACACTCAAGATTTAGATGAGAAGGTGAGTGATAAGTCTTGATTTGGAATGCCACAAGAATACAAATTCTTGATAAGTTCACTAGTTCTCAAAAGAACCAAAGAAAGAATAATTCTCTCAAATTCAAATAACATTAATCTCTCAATTATCTTACATAGCAAGGTTGCTGAGTTTAAATAGGCCAATAGAGACCCAAAAAAATCCGAAAAAGATTAAATCCTAGTTCAAGTCGGAGTAGTTCTCCTAACTAGTTAAGGAGTCGTTGAAATTTCTAATTCTGCACATGCTGTAATGAATTGGTCATAATTCCTTCTAGAGAACTCCAAATCTAACTCCGTAAATTCTTTGGAAAGCTATCTTAATTATCTTTCCAAAGGTATATGGCTTGCAAGTTAATTCCAGCTCAATCAATACCAGTTTTATTCCGAAATTGACCTTTTTGCATTTGATCCGAATTGTGTATTTGGCTGCCCAATAGCTTGAATAAAGCCCACAATGCCTTGACATCTCTTCAAAACCAATTCATGATGTCTTGCATCTTGAATTGTAGTTTCAATCCATATTTTCTCAATTAATCCATTTAAAGCAGCTTGTATCTTTTTTGCTCTAGCTCTTGTAATTGGGCCTTCATGAATGTGCAAAGGATCACTTGAAGCTTTAATGGTATTCTCTTGATAGTTCTCATCAAGTATGCTCTACACTTGTCTCGTATAGAGGATCCTGTGTATTAGAAAGTCAAATACACTAGGTGTAATGCTCCACCTTTATGCTTGTAACTAAAGTAATATTAAGTATTCGAAGAAACGATTTTAAAATAAGCATTTTATAAATATTGAACAAAAGGATTTATTACATAAAACCATCTAAAAGGGTTTGTAAAAAAAAAAAACTTTGTTACAAAAGTCACAACTAATTCCATAAACAAGCTTATTGTATTTATGCTTAAGTAAGAACATAATTAAGCCCGTTGTGCAACCCAAGGTCTATTATGTCCATATGCACCTCACCTTGGTGGAGACTTGGCGTCAGCTTTTCCTACCCAGTTCCTGCAATGTAAGGACTAAGTGAGCTAATGCCCAGTAAGTAAACACTTGATGCATGTATTATCTATCATGCATATAGATGACTTTATGAAATAAGTGCTAAAACCTTTACGTGAAACTCTAAAATATGAAGAACAATGTTAGGGCTCTAGGTTTGTTATACTACAAGGCTAGCATTCTATGCCCTTGGGCTTAAATTAATTGATCCACTAGGCGTTACGTATCGCCGTCCCCAAAGGATCTCTTTTCTTAGCTTAGAGGGCTTACCCTCTTTATGAATGCTTGCCACCTAGTAGTACAACAACCCCTTTTCTTTAAAAATTATTAAAATTCCTATTTAACCAATCACTCGTGAAATGCATGAGATCAATGCAACTTATGAAATCTAAAGAAATAGAATTATAATATAGGCGGCAGGGCCAACCATGTAAAGAGTCATAATAATATCATATATTAGGCGGCAGTGCCGACCATGTAGAGAGTTATACCAACATCATAATTTAGGCGGCAGTGCCGACCATGGCATAATAAAATAAGAGCATCACATGTTAGGTGGCATTGCCGACCATCCAATCACATCCTCGGCGGCATAGCCAGCCATATAAGGATGATATCATGATGTAGGTGGCAGAGCCAACCATTGGGATTTAATAATAATTAATCACACCACAATAATAATCATTATAAAACAAGAGATTAGTTAGGACTAAACCTAACATAAGAGAATTATTACTTAAAGCTAAATTAATGTATTATCCTTACATTGCAGTTGAAGTGAGGTGGAGGATCTTGTGCAACTGTTTAAGCTTGATGACAGCTGTAGTATGGGTGTCATTCCATTCTGGAGGCTTAAAATGGGACAAGATGGGATTTTTAGGGTTTATAGAGAAATGCAAGGGTTAAGGGGTATTTATAGAGTTTCCTAAAGCCCATGAGTGGTTAGGATTTTGCCACCACATCATTTGATTAATGGTGGAGATTTATTTCTCTATAAATATCTTGGTGATTTCTAGAATGCTTAGGATTTTGCTACCTAGCACTTAATTAATGATAAAGGTTTATTTCTTTATAAATATCTTAGAAATTTCTAGAATTTCTAAATCTCTAGAATATTTCTTATTACATCATCACTTATGTCATTGCTTATATCATTATTAATTTATCTTTTCATAAATATCTTAGTAATTTCTAGAATTCCTAATATCTCTACAACATCTCTTATTGCATCATCACTTATGTCATTGCTTATGTCACTATTAGCTTTAATTATTGATTTGTCCTTTCATAAATATCTTTAGAAATTTCTAAAATTTCTAACATCTCTACAACATTATTTTATGTCATTATATTATTATTATTATTATTATTCTTATGATAAATGCTTAAGGGAGTTTGTTGAGTTGATTATATTATATCCAAGTAAGAAGCTTGTACCTCACACCAGGTCTAGATCTAGATCTAGATCTTAGTTTTCTACCCATGTATCAGATTCTAGGGTTAGTCCCCAAAGACACTATTCATCCTTGTTTATACAGAGGGAGTGGCTCTAGTTTAGGGTGGTATGTGCAATGGTTACTCCTCTAGTATCAAGTATATAGGCTGGAAACCCGAGCATGCAAGATCTCGATCTGTTCTAAGTCAGAGCGGATCCCAAAGTGGCAGGTTAACTTCCTACAGTACTCTGGTGTAACAACGCCACGTACTCAAGAGTAAAGAAAAAGGATGGATCCATGCAGATATGCATAGACTATCGAGAAATAAATAAGGTCACCATCAAGAATAAGTACCCA
The DNA here is from genome assembly GCA_030449875.1 of Aegle marmelos. Lineage (NCBI taxonomy): Eukaryota > Viridiplantae > Streptophyta > Magnoliopsida > Sapindales > Rutaceae > Aegle > Aegle marmelos. The sequence goes on along the minus strand of JASUUL010000041.1, from coordinate 730,121 downwards.
CTTTCACTTATCGAGGACCTGTTTGATCTATTACAAGGAGCAATAGTATTTTTAAAGATTGATATACAGTCAGGATATCACCAGCTAAAAGTCAAAGAGGAGGATATTCCAAAGATTGCATTCAGAACACGTTATGGACATTATGAATTTGTCGTCATGCTATTTAGTCTAACTAATGTCCCAATAGCTTTCATGGATCTCATGAATATAGTATTTAAAAACTAGTTAGACAAATTCATAATGGTGTTCATTGATCTACTCACGAACGAAGAAAGAACATGCCAAATATCTGATAATCACTCTTCATACTTTTGAAGGAGAAGCAACTTTATGCAAAATCCAAGAAGTGCAAATTTTGGCTGAAAAGCGTTATATTCCTAGGGTACGTTATATCTAACGATGGAATATCAGTCGATCCCTTAATGTAAAACTCCACCTTTATAATTATAACTAAAGTGGTTAAACTACGTGTAACATTAAGTATTTATAGAGATGATTTCAAAATAAGTAATTTATAAATATAGAACATAAGAAGTTTGTTACACAAAAAAAAACTGTATAAAAGGTCTATTTTTTAAATAAGCTTGTTGGATTTATGCTTAGATAAGAACACAGTTGAGCACGTTGTGTAACCCAAGGTCTATTATGTCCATATGCTCCTTACTTGGTTGGGAATGGCGTCAGCTTTTTCCTACTTAGTTCTTGCAATGTAAGGACTGCATGAGCTAATACTTAATAAGTAAACACTTGATGCATGTATTACCTACCATGCACATGAATGACTTTATGAAATAAGTGTTCAATCTTTTACATGAAACTTCGAAATGTAAAGAACGGTGTTAGGGCCCTAGGTTTGCTGTACTATAAGGCTAGCATTCTATAACATGCCTTTAGGCTTAAATTAATTGATCTGTTGGGCGTTGCGTATTGCTATCCCCAAAGGATCTCTTTTCTTAGCTTAGAGGGCACAGAACTTGTGTAGTTCACCCCCGCCTTGGTATCAGAACCATATGTTGGTTCTACCTCAACGCCATTGTGTCACTCCTCTTGAGAGGGGTGGTATATTGATAGATGATCTGTGATTCCTGAAAAAGAAGAATAGAGAAACTTAAAAATCATGGCTTCTACTTCTATTTCCCAATCTACTGAGTCTCCAGTATCTCTTTCCTCTACTTTGTCTCTTCCTTAGTCTTGTACAAAACATCTAGCTTCTAAAATAGAAAATCTTGTAGAATATTCTTATGTTCCAGATTCTGTAAAAATTTCTGAGTCTTCCTTACCTCTTATTAGTCCGTACAAACTCTGCCATAAACTTAGCTCTTTCACCCGTACAATCCATACCCTCATCTCCATAAAAAGACCTGCTCTAAACGAATACATCTAATCCTCTCGGTTGGATCAGTGTGCGTTGCAAGCAACTCAAGCACATCAATATGTAACCTTGGAGATTCCAACAGAGCTCGTGACCCAATGGATACAGGAAGGATATACGCACCTCCATCTTGGAGGTATACGTATAATTCTTACTCTACATGGCAGAAAAGGTCTACCAGTGACCGCCAGAATAGCCCTAATGGATACAAGGTTCAAAGAGTACCAACATGCTGTAATTGGTACTGTCCTGACAACTCTTTATGTTGGGAGCGCTCTTCTCACCTGTTACCCAAACTTCAACCTATCCCTTAAAGATCCTAACCTACCCATAACCTTGAAGGTTCAGATCCAGCTCCTTGGAGCTAAACAAGTAGTCACAGCAAAAATGGCTACTTTACACCACCAACTTCTACCGTCTTCAAAACCATGCTCTTGACCTATCCTTACCACAAACAACCTCAGATACACTCATGATCCTCGCAGATAATGAGTCTATTCCCACAATTGTCCAGATCCCTAAATAGATCCAAAAACAGGAACTTCTCAAGCTCATGCCACTTGAATGGTTATCCAATTATGAGAAATTCCACCAAAATTCCCAGCCTATCCAAACTTCAGAGGCCCAGTTTGAAAAAAGACCAAACGGCACTATCAGGCTAACTTTCCAGCCTCCAGAGTCTAATCCACAGCCTCAGCCTCCCAGGCTTTCATATACTGCTATGATTACAGTAGTAAAGACAAGACAAGAAAAGTTACCCATTGAAGGATTTGATTTTGATGGATATCCCATCTATGCAAAAATCCAAGGACACTTCCTATGGGATGCACCAGGATCACACATGTGTGATGAAAATTGCCTTTGTCTTGAAGATAGAGAATTAGATGACGACTGGTATGCTAATAGAAAGCCCAAAAAGAAAAAAGAACCAGAAGTCTGTAAAGCTCCAACAATCTGGATGTTCGATGATGATGATGACGAACCAGATTACACACCTTGGCCAGCTGAGGAAACAAATCAGAACAACATGGTCTCAAAACCATATGTCCAATCTCCTGTCACTCCTACTGGACAGCTCGAAGAACAAAGCAATATGAAGTAGTTTTCAATTGGCAAACCCAGAATGCTAGAGCTCAAAATTCAGTCCTGGAATCCATTGACACCAGGCTCAACAACGTTCAAGCTCAAGTCCAAAGCACAGACAAGAAAGTTGATAGTATTTCAGCCTAGTTAGAACAACTATATCTTAATCTGCACCGTTAGATTGCTAAACTGGATGTAGAGCTCAGAACAATGATTCAGAACAGATATTGGGGTCCAAAGTTCAACCAAAAAGAACCTGAGATCAGACAACTCAAAACTGAACTCGCTAGAATTGATGCTGAGAAAAAACAACAAACCTCCTTGTTTGGTCCAACACAAACCTTACCTGCATCCACACCTTCCTTCAACACATACCAACCTTTCTACAAACCAACAAGTCAACAACCCGTGGATTATGCAAAATTCTTTGGGTTATCACATCTCTCCATACCCAAACCAGCTGCTAAGCCTACAACCTTTAAGCCATCTACTTCTACACAGCAGCCTACAACTTCCACACAATAGCCAACTCCTCCTACACAGCAACCTACTTCACCTCAGGCTACACCTGAACCCACTCAGACTCCAGCAAAAAACAAAGCACCCATGCATCAACTCTATTCCCAAGAATATGAAACTGGTTTTCCTTCTCTTGAAACCAGTATTCCTGTTACAACATCTGAGTCTTCTTCTGAAGAATCTTACTCTTTAACAGAATCAATATCTATTACAGATTCAGAAGAAAACTATGTTGATATTCCTAATCTTCTCATGGCTCAGCCCTCAACAGGTTCCAATGAACCATAGTCTCCAACAGAAGATGAGCCTTCTACTTCACAAGGACCACCTATTGTTGAGGATCCAGATGATATTCCTCCGCACCAGAACAACTCTGTTTCAAAGTCATCTCATGGACCATGGTTTACATTTGATGATGTTCCAAAGTACAAATGGTTCCAGAGATTTCAAGAGTTTTCTGCATGGATAGATGTTCAAATGCTCAAACTTGATGCTGATTCAAATTCTATCCTTAGAGAATTTTGTTCCAGATTTCTTGGTTCTCTAAGAGATTGGTTTGAAAGTCTTGGCCAGTACAGACAACTCCAATTGTATCAGGCCACTATTCCTCAAGTCCTAGGACTCATCTATGAACAGTTCCTAGGGGAACCAACTGTTGCTCAAGAAGCAGCGAGAAAAGAATTTCACCAGATAAAATGTTGTTCTCTGAAGATCAAAGATCTAGATTTCCACTACAAGAGAATGACAGCTTTGTACTACAAACTCAATGGCTTCAACGATGCTTCTCTCAAGCATGTATTCGTTCGATCTCTTCCTAAAGAGATCCTGCCAGAGATTCAAAGACAGCTCCATGCCCATCAGCTCAATATTGATAACCTTTCATTAGGGAAGATCTATCAGTTAGCTGTCTCCTGCCTTGAAAAGCTCTGTGAACAAAAACAGTTCTTCAAAGACCTTATCAAACATAAGGAGCCTTTCAAAAGTGCATGCAAAAAACCTCACCTTGCTATCAAATGCAAGGATGACAAAACCTGTCACTACCCTTCCAAGAAGAAATCTCACTTTCAGAGGTATTATCTATCCAAGCAGTCCAAGAAGCACAGTTCCACAAAGCCTAAACAGCCTTAAAGGTATTTCCGCAAACAACCCTTTCCTACCAGACGGCAGAAGGATGCCCGATGTTTCATCTGTAAGAAAAAAGGTCACTTTGCAAAGACTTGTCCCAACAATCCTGCTAAATCAGCCAGACTGCTTGAACACCTTCAACAAGTCTCTCCTCTTTCTGACAATGAGGATGTCCAGTCTGTATTCTCAGAACAGTAAGAGTATGATGATGATACTGTTTTTATCCTTGCTAACCAGAGTTCTGATTCAGATTCAGAAAGAATTCCTGCAATCCATCATGTTGACTCCATCAATCTTGTCCAGGAAACCAGACCCTCAGTCAAAATCAGTGTTATTCCTTTCAGGTTTTCTAAACCTATCTCTGTCATTGCTTTCATTGATACAAGAGCACAAAGAACCATGTTCAATCCTTTCATACTTCCTCCTGAGTATTGGGAACATCACACTAAGTACTTCAAAGCAACAAATAGGGAATTATTTCAGACAAACCTCATCACCAAAAAACCCATCGGTATTCAATTTTTTCCAGATTGCATTCTCTGGGTAAAAATAGTAAGTTCTTCTCTTTCAGATAAGGATTTACTATTAGGTTTTGATGTTCTTCAGTTGATCAAGAAATTGCATATATCTTTTAATGGTATTCGGTACAAACAAAGGTTTCTACCTTATACGGATACCTTAAAGCTATATTCACTTTCTAATACTCCTCCTCCATATGAAAATCTCAAACACCAGTTTCTTCCTTTTTGTCCTGAAAGTCATATCCAATTTTCCCATCATTCATCTCTGTGGAAAAATCCCAAGTTCTTTGTTAAGTTACTATTCAAACTTAATGAAGATATTAACCCAACAAAAGTCATACATCCGGGAATGACTCCTTCAGATCTCCTGTTAGCCCAAGCTGAGTGCCAACAGTTTATGGCCCATGGTCTCATTGAGCCCACAAATTCTGAATGGGCTTGCCAGGCCTTTTATGTTGAAAAAAGTTCAGAAATAGTTTGGGGAAAGAAAAGATTGGTAATTGATTATCAGCCCTTTAACTGTTTCTTGAAAGATGACAAGTTTTCTTTGCCCAAGATTCAGTCTTTGTTTATCCATCTCCATGGAGCAAAGGTATTCTCTAAATTTGATCTTAAATTAGGATTTTGGCAAATCGGCATACATCCTGATGACCGGCCCAAAACAGCATTCTGTATTCCTAATGCCCATTACCAATGGACTGTCATGCCCTTTGGTTTGAAAGTTGCACCATCACTGTTTCAGAAGACCATGGTAAAGATTTTCGAACCTATCATCAATAGTGCTCTCATCTATATTGATGATATTTTACTCTTCTCCAAAGACCATGTGTCCCACCAGCAACTTTTGAGTTAGTTCCTCTCCATTATTGACTCATATGGGATTATGCTGTCAGAAAAGAAAAGTCAGATGGGTTAAGATTCCATTGAATTTCTTGGAATGATCATAAAAGACAGTTGTTACTATCCTGGAGCATACATTGCACAAGAATTATTACACTTTTCAGATCAGCACCTATCCAGAAAGCAGATTCAACAGTTTCTCGGGATAGTTAATTATCTTAGAGACTTTTTCCCACATATTACGGTGCACACATCACAGTTGTCAAAGATGTTGAAAAAGAATGCCCCACCATAGAGACTAGAGCAAACTGCAGCCGTCCAAGTGTTAAAACAGATAACTCAGAATCCACTACCTTTGAGGATTCCAGCTAATGGACAACGTATTCTCCAGACAGATGCTAGTGATGAATTCTAAGGAGCAGTGCTTCTCAAAAATATCGACGGAAAAGATCACTACTGTGCTCATGCCAGTGGACAGTTTAAAGATGCTGAAAAGCATTATCACGTGATCTACAAAGAGATCTTGGGGATAAAATATGCCATCCAAAAATTTGAATTCCACCTCATCGGTCACAACTTTATTGTCAGACTAGACAACTCATCTTTCTTGAGAATAATGGATTTCAAAAATAAAGTACTACCGGACAAGCATCTCTTTCGCCTTAAAAACTGGTTCTCCCGATATGATTTCACAGTTCAACACATCAAGGGAGATAAGAATCTCATCCCTGACCTCCTCTCCAGACCTTCCAAACACATTGCTCTCATCAACTCATTCAGACAAATCCCAGTCATAGCAATGGCTTCACCTTTTCCAAACCCAGCCTTTATTGCCTCATTACCTGAAGCTCTTCAAAACCTTATTTTCCAAAAAGTCATTGATCATAAGTCCTATTTGGAAAACAATGATCTTACAGCCAGGCTATGGTCTTTAATGGCCATGCAAGAATTCCTCCCTACCGAGAATGGATTATGTCAACGACCTTTCAGTCCACATCCCAATCCTGATCAGATGCATCATTTAATCTTCCGACTCCAGACTGTTTTCCATCCAGTAGTCGACAACTACACTGCTTGGGGACATTATGTCATCAGAGACATCACTTTGCAAGCTTATTATATTTTCTGGTATTGGTTAAATCTTTATCCAGTTGCTATTCTCTTCGATCCAAACCTAGTTCATACTAGCAAGATATGGTAAAGGTAAATGGTTCGACAGAATGTTAGCCCCCATTTTCAAGGATTCTTTGACCCTTGAACTCATCAACGGATACCAGATCCAACAACCTGTCATCATAATCATCAAGCTTACAGATATCTAGGGAAGATATTCTGACCCCCTAATTAAAGTTATTGATCATACTCATCACTGTGAGTCTTTCTGCACCATGTGGAATGAGTGTCTTACAGCCAGAATAGCTTTGGCTGAAGAATACGGAGTTCCTCCCTCTTATAACACTCATAGTCCTTTATCTCCGGATGTCACATCAATTCCTAGGCTCTTTTACAAAGAAAGGATCCATAACTATGCTCTTGATGGAGATCATGCATTTGATACATGGCAAGATCCAGATTGGCCTCAACCACATCAGCTAGAGCCTTCTATCCCAGACATAGGAGAATCATCCTCTACTTCACTCCTACCTACTATTCCAGACCAGCAGCAATCAGCATAGCCATCAGACATTTTCCCACCTTATTGCTCACAGGTTCGGACTCAACCTTCACCTGATCCAGAAGAAGAATAAAGAGCCCAATTTTACCCTTGGCCCTGTGTGCCAGGCTGTACTCATCTGATAAGATTTTCAAAAAAGATGATGAGGATGAAACTGATTCAGATGCTGACACGATCTCACTCTGATAAGATCGATCAGCTTACCGACACTCTCCAAAGTTAAAGTAGTTTGTCATGTTGTAATAATTGTGTTTGTTTGAGTGTGCCTTGCTTTTACTTTTACAGAGTGCTTTACTTTATAAAAGTTTGCTTTATAAAAGAGATAGGGACATGTCCTATCCTTTTATCTTTATCTTTAGCTTTTTGTCTTGTCGCTCTACTTTTTCAAAAGTAGATGCTTTACTTTAATCATGTCGTTTGTAAAAAGCAGGGGTCCTGTCCTACTTCACTGGCCTATATAAGGCAGCTCTCCCTCATCTGTAAAACAAGCTAGTTAAAGAACAAGCTAGAGAAAAAATAAGCTGGTTCAAAACTTGGTTTTAGAAAATAAAGAGTGTTTTCTAAATTTCCATGATCAGTTAAGTTCATTCTCTCTATTCTTCTACTAAGGATCACAGTTCGTCTTAAGATTGTTCACCTATCTTTTGGCTTATTGACGAGTATGCTCTACACTTGCCTCTTATAGAGGATCCTGTGTATCAGAAAGTCTTCCATACACTAGTTTCATATCTAAATCTAGATCTTAGGGTATTCTAGTATATCAGGTCCCAGAATCGGTCTCCAAAAACACTGTTCACCCTCGTTAATGCCTAGGGAGTGGCTCTAGTTTTGGGTGGTATGTGTCTAGGTTACTACTCTAGTATTGAGTATACGGGTTAAAAACCCTGTCATTCAGAGCTTGTGTAGCTTTGAGACAGAGCTTGTGTAGTTCTGTGGGAACTTGTGTAGTTCGCCCCATCAAATCACTCATGAAATGTATGAGACCAATGCAACTTATGCCATAGCATGTAAATTTTCCAAATATATAAAAAAGTAAAACACGAAATTAATTTAAGACAACAACATCTAACATAGGCAGCAGTACCGTCCATACAGAAATTAAGGAAATAGAATTATAATATAGACGGCAGGACCGACCATATAAGGAGTAATAACAACATCATATTTTAGGTGGCAGTGCCAACCATGGCATGATAAAATAAGAGCACTGCATATTAGGCGGCATAGTCGACCATCCAATCAAGTAGTAAGCATAACATCCTAGGCAGCATAGCCGGCCATATGAGGATGATATCATGATGTAGGCGGCATAGCCAGCCATGTGGGATTTAATAATAGCCAATCACACCATAATAATAATCATTATAAGATAAGAGATTATTTAAAATTAAACCTAACATAAGAGAATTATTACTTAAAGCTAATTTAACATATTGTCCTTACATTCCAATTGAAGTGAAGTGTTACTTATCTATTTTCTTTGATTCCCCTAATCCTTCCTTCCTAAACTTGAGAATTTCTTCACTAGTGATGCTTTGGCTTAGAATGCAAAAAGATGGGATTTTTAGGGTTTATGAAAAATGCAAGGGCTAATGGGTATTTATAGGATTTCCTAAGGCCCATGAGTGGCTAGGATTTTGCCACCGTATTATTTGACCTAGCACTTAATTAATGGTGAAGATTTATATCTTTATAAAAATCTTAGTAATTTCTAGAATTTCTAAATCTCTACAACATTTCTTATTACATCATCACTTATGTTATTGCTTATGTTATCATTACTTTTAATTATTAATTTATCTTTCTATAAGTATCTTAGTAATTTCTAGAATTCCTAATATCACTACAATTCTTAGTACATTATTACTCATGTCATTACTTATGTCATCATTAGTTTTAATTATTAATTTATCCCTCCATAAATATCTTAGTAATTTCTAGAATTTCTAATATCTCTGCAATATTACTTATGTCATTATATTATTATAATTTTATTATTATTATTATTATAATTATTATAATAGATGCTGAAGAGAACTTGTTAGGTTAATTATGTTATATCTAAGTAAGAAGATTTTACCTCACACTCAAAGGTGGAAGCAGTGAGCCAATGGACTAGGCCAACTAATGCTAAAGAAGTTAGAAGCTTCTTAGGATTAGCAGGCTATTACCGAAGATTCATGCAAGGCTTCTCTAAACACAATGCCATTAACCCAATTAACAAAGAAGAACACCAAGTTTGTGTGGATGCCAGAATGTGAAAAAAGCTTTGAAGAGCTAAAACGACGGTTGGTCACTTCCAAAAATGGCATATGATTCATTCTTATACAGAATGGAAAGGTCATTGCATATGCCTCCAGACAATTAAAGGAATACAAGAAGAACTATCCTACACATGACTTAAAGTTGGCTGCAGTGGTGCATTCATTATAAATATGGCGTCACTATTTGATAGGAGCACATTGTAAGATTTATACAGATCACAAGAGCCTTAAATTTTTTTACACAAAAGGAGCTGAACATGCGACAACGACGTTAGCTGGAACTTGTCAAGGACTACGATTGTGAAATAAACTATCATCTTAGAAAAGCAAATGTGGTAGCAGATGCACTAGGTTGAAAGTCACGTTTGTCAGCTTTAAAAATGCTACCTAAGCCATTACAAGATGAGATATGCAAGGCAGAGATCAAGCTCATGATAGGAAAACTCACTCACATGAGACTTTGCTCAACTTTGTTGAAAAGGATTAAGGAAGGGGATGAAGCTAATTCGTACTTAAAGAATTTAAAGATAGAGACCAATTCAGAGAAAGAGATGCCATCTAGGTGATAGTTGATCAACTCACAAAGTTTACACACTTCATGCCTATTCGAATGACGTACCTTATGGATCAATTGGCATAAAAGAGATAGTCAGACTACATGGTGTACCTATCTCTATTATTTCTGACCGAGATACGAGATTGACCTTGACGTTCAACTCGGGAGTCGGGCAGCGGAATACAAGATCGCCATCTACTCAAGGTTTAGTTTATCATGAAAACATCAAAACAGTTTCCACTGGTCGTACAGCCCATAACTTAAGACACTCCTGATCTTCTTCAACAGGGCACCAGACCGTCTAGGAAACAAGCATGAGTTTTCTAATGCACAGGATCCTTGAACAAGGCAAGTGTAGAGTATACTATCTCAGGTTTTTCTTTGTTTTTGAAAATGAACTCGATAAAATCTTTTTTAAATCTTTCAAGATCCTAAGGACTTCGTTAACAGAGAGAGAAGAGAGAGTTTAGAGAGTTTAGCTACACAAGGCTATGGGGCCAAGATTAAAATTCAGTACAACATTTCACCCCTAAACAGATGGCCAATCAGAGAGGACAATCCAAACACTCAAAGATATGTTAGGTGGATGTGCCATCGACTTTCAAGGATCATGAAGTAAATATTTAGCATTGGCTGAATCAATTAGTGTGGCACCATACGAAGCTCTATATGGTAGAAAATGTTGGTCACCTATTCATTAGGATGAGATGGGTGAGCAAAGATACCTTGGACTAGACTTAGTTGCGGCCTCATCTGAAGTAATTTAGAAAATACGACAAAGAATGCAAGCAGCACAAAGTCGACAGAAAAGTTGTGCAGATAAAAGATGAAGACCGTTGGAATTTCAAGTTGGCGAGAAAGTATTCCTAAAAGGATGAGATTTGGAAACAAGGAAAAATTAAGCCCAAGGTTCATTGGGCCATTTGAAGCACTCAAAGGAATCGAGAGTGTCTTCTATCGACTTGCGCTACCACCATCATTATCAAGAGTACACAATGTCTTTCATATCTCCATGTTAAAGAAATATGTTCCAGACCTCTCTCACATGCTAGACTATGAGCCTCTTCAACTCGAGGAAGACTTAATCTACGAAGCACGTCTAGTTCAAGTACTCAATAGATGAATAAAAGAGTTAAGGCACACGAAAATCCCTCTAGTTAAGATACAAAGGAAGAACAGCTCAGTGGAGGAGACAACATGGGAGCACGAGGAAGAAGTAAAGAACAAGTATCCTAAGCTATTCAGTAAGTAAATTTCGAAGACGAAATTTTTTAAATGGAGAGGAGATTGTGAGGTACAATCTTGTTACTTTGATATAATATAATTAACCTAACAAGCTCTCTTAAGCATATATAATAATAATAATAATAATATAATGACATAAGTAACGTTGTAGAGATATTAGAAATTCTAGAAATTACTAAGTTATTTATGGAGGGATAAATTAATAATTAAAACTAATGATGACATAAACAATGACATGAGTAATAATGTAAGAAGAATTGTAGAGATATTAGGAATTCTAGAAATTACTAAGATATTTATGGAAAGATAAATTAATAATTAAAAGTAATGATGACATAATCAATAACATAAGTGATGATGTAATAAGAAATGTTATAGAGATTTAAAAATTCTAGAAATTATTAAGATATTTATAAAGAGATAAATCTTCACCATTAATTAAGGGCTAGGCGGCAAAATCTTAGCATTTTAGAAATCATTTAGATATTTATAGAGAAATAAACCTCCACCATTAATCAAATGATATAGTGGCAAAATCCTAGCCACTCATGGGCCTTAGGAAATCCTATAAATACCCTTTAGCCCTTGCAATTGCCATAAACCCTAGAAATTCCATCTTTTTCCATTCTAAGCCAAAGCATCACTAGTGAAGAAATTCTCAAGTTTAAGAAGGAAGGATTAGGGGAATCAAAGAAAACAAGTAAATAACACTTCACTTCAACTGCAATGTAAAGACAATATGTTAAATTAGCTTCAAGTAATAATTCTCTTATGCTAGGTTTAGTTTTAAATAATCTCTTATCTTATAATGATTATTTTTATGGTATGATTGGCTATTATTAAATCCCACATGGCTGGCTCTGCTGCCTACATCATGATATCATCCTTATATAGTCGGCTATGCTGCCTAGGATGTTGTACTTACTACTTAATTAATTGGATGGTTGGTTATGCCGCCTAATATGTGATGCTCTTATTTTATCATGCCATAGGCCACCTATATTATAATTCTATTTTCTTAATTTCTGTATGGATGGCATTGCCGCCTATGTTAGATCTTGTTATCTTAAATTACTTTCATGTTTTGCTTTATTATATATTTGGAAAATTTACATGCTATGGCATAAGTTGCATTGGTCTCATGCATTTCATGAGCGATTTGATAAAAAAGTATTTTAATGAATTTAAAGAAAGAAAGGGTTGCTGTACTGCTAAGTGGCAAGCATTCATAAAGAGGGTAAGCCCTCTAAGCTAAGAAAAGAGATTCTTTGAGGACGGCGATATGTAACGCCCAACAGATCAATTAATTTATGCCCAAGGGCATGTTATGGAATGCTAGCCTTGTAGTACAACTAACCTAGGGCCCTAACATTGTATTTTACATGCATGGTAGGTAATACATGTATCAAATGTTTACTTACTAGGCATTAGCTCATGAAGTTCTTACATTGCAAGAATTGAGTAGGAAAAAAAAAAAAGAAAAGAAAGTTGACACCAAGTCCCAACCAAGGCAAAGTGCATATGGACATAACAATCTTTAAGTTACACAGCGGGCTCAATTGTGTTCTTATCTAATCATAAACCCAACAAGCTTGTTTCTGGAATTGGTTGTGAATGATAAGCACCCATCCCACATTGAGTAGCTATGGGTGTCTGCTGCTGCTTATAAGTGCTGGACAGTCCTCGCCTCTTGAGAGCTCTTTTGAGGCTGAGTTAGGCTTCAACCTAAGTTGATATCAACACCCAAGTTCGCCTAGGGCAAGTATATGGGTTGTGAATGATTAGCACCCATCCCACACTGAGTAGCTATGGGTTCCTACTGCTACTTATAAGTGCTGGGTAGTCCTCACCTCTTGAGAGCTCTTTTGAGGCTGAGTTAGGCTTCGGCCCAAGTATAAGTTTTTTTTTAACAGACCTTTTATATAGTTTTTTTTTTGTAACAAACTTCTTATGTTCTATATTTATAAAATGCTTATTTTGAAATTGTTTCTACAAATACTTAATGTTACACCTGATTTAACCATTTTAATTACAATCATTAAGGTGGAATGTGAGGTACAATCTTCTTACTTAGATATAATATAATTAACCTAACAAACTCCCTTAAGCATTTATTATAAATAATATATAATAATATAACGACATAAGTAATGTTATAGAGATATTAAAAATTCTAGAAATTACTAAAGATATTTATGGAAGGATAAATTAATAATTAAAACTAATGATGACATAAGCAATGACATAAGTGATGATGCAACAAGAAATGTTGTAGAGATATTAGGAATTCTAGAAATTACTAAGGTATTTATAGAAAGATAAATTAATAATTTAAAAGTAATGATGACATAAGCAATGACATAAGTGATGATGTAATAAGAAATATTGTAGAGATTTAGAAATTTTAGAAATATTAAGATATTTATAAAGAGATAAATCTTCACTATTAATTAAGTGCTAGGTGGTAAAATCTTGGCATTCCACTAATCAAATGATGTGGTGGCAAAATCCTAGCCACATATGGGCCTTAGGAAACTCTATAAATAGCCCTTAGCCCTTGCATTTTCCATAAACCCTAGAAATCTCATCTTTTACCATTCTAAGCCAAAGCATCACTAGTAAAGAAATTCTCAAGTTTAGGAAGAAAGGTTTAGGGGAATCAAAGAAAACAAGTAAGTAACACTTCACTTCAACTGCAATGTAAGGACAATATATTAAATTAGCTTTAAGTAATAATTCTCTTATGTTAGGTTTAGTTCTAAATAATCTCTTGTTTTAAAATGATTATTATTGTGATGTAATTGGTTATTATTAAATCCCACATCCTCATATGGCCGGCTATGCCGCCTACATTATGATATCATCCTCATATGACTGGCTATGCCGCCTAGGATGTTATGCTTAATACTTACTTGATAGGATGGTCGGCACTGCTACCTAAATTATGATGTTGTTATGACTCTCTACATGGTTGACACTGCTGCCTAAAATATGATGTTGTTATGACTCTCTACATGGTCGGCCCTACCGCGTATATTATAATTCTATTTCTTTAAATTTCTATATGGACGGCACTGCCGCCTATGTTAGATGTTGTTATCTTAAATTAGTTTCATGTTATGTTTTATTATATATTTAGAAAATTTACATGCTGTGGCATAAGTTGCATTGGTCTTATGCATCTCACGAGTGATTTGATAAATAGTTATTTTAAAAATTGTGAAGAAACAAAGGGTTGCTGTACTACTAGGTGACAAGCATTCATAAAGAGGGCAAGTGATGAGAACTATCAAGAGAATACCATTAAAGTTTCAAGTGATCCTTTGCACATTCATGAAGGCCCAATTACAAGAGCTAGAGCCAAAAAGATACAAGCTGCTTTAAATGGATTAATTGAGAAAATATGGATTGAAACTACAATTCAAGATGCAAGACATCATAAATTGGGCTTGAAGAGATGTCAAGGCATTGTGGGCTTTATTCAAAGCTATTGGGCAGCCAAATACACAATTCGGGACAAATGCAGAAAGGTCAATTTCGGAATAAAACTGGTATTGATTGAGCTGGAATTAACTTGCAAGCCATATACCGTTGGAAAGATAATTAAGATAGCTTTCCAAAGAATTTTACGGAGTTAGATTTGGAGTCCTCTAGAAGGAGTTATGACCAATTTATTACAGCATGCGCAGATTGGAAATTTCAACGACTCCTTAACTAGTTAGGAAAACTACTCCGACTTGAACTAGGATTTAATCTTTTTCGGATTTTTTGGGTCTCTATTGGCCTATTTAAACTCAGCAACCTTGCTATGTAAGACAATAGAGAGATTAATGTTATTTGAATTTGAGAGAATTATTCTTTCTTTGGTTCTTTTGAGAACTAGTGAACTTATCAAGAATTTGCATTCTTGTGGCGTTCCAAATCAAGACTTATCACTCACCTTCTCATCTAAATCTTGAGTGTGGCGTCAATATCCTTCTCCATACCTTTGGTTCATGTTTGATTAAGCATTGGGTCAAGGTTTTGTTTGTCTTAAATCTGTTTAGAACTTTCTTGGGTAGTTTCAATCCATATTTTCTCAATTAATCCATTTAAAGCAGCTTGTATCTTTTTGGCTCTAGCTCTTGTAATTGGGCCTTCATGAATGTGCAAAGGATCACTTGAAACTTTAATGGTATTCTCTTGATAGTTCTCATCATTCCCCCTCTCCTGAAAAGGATTCGTCCTCGAATTTTCACCTACATCAAAAGGAGAAAGATCAGAAACATTAAAAGTAGCACTCACATTATACTCACCAGGAAGGTCCAATTTGTAGGCATTGTCATTGATTCGTACAACCACTTGAAATGGACCATCTCCCCTTGGAAGCAACTTTGAACGCCTTTGTGCTGGGAATCTCTCCTTTCTCATATGCACCCAAACCCAATCTCCAGGCTGAAAAACCACTTCCTTTCGTCCTTTGTTGGCTTGATTAGCATATTGTTCAGTCCTCTTTTCTATGTTGTGCCGCACTTTCTCATGCAATTGCTTAACAAATTCAGCTTTCTTTTTACCATCCAAACTAGCACGCTCATCAACAGGTAACGGCAATAAATCCAAAGGAGTTAAAGGATTAAAACCATATACAATCTCAAATGGTGAAAATTTAGTAGCTGAATGGACAGTTCTATTGTAAGCAAATTCAACATGTGGCAAACATTCTTCCCAAGTTTTCAAATTCTTTTGAATAATGGCACACAACATCGTGGACAATGTTCTATTTACAACCTTAGTTTGTCCATCAGTTTGTGGATGACAAGTAGTAGAAAACAAAAGTTTAGTACCCAACTTACCCCACAAAGTTTTCCAAAAGTGGCTTAAGAACTTAGCATCTCGATCTGAAACTATGCTCCTTGGTACTCCATGCAATTTGACTATTTCCTTGAAAAACAAATTAGCTATGTTTGTTGCATCATCAGTTTTGTGACATGGAATGAAATGTGCCATCTTTGAAAACCTATCAACAACAACAAAAACAGAATCCTTTCCCCTTTTTGACCTAGGTAAACCCAAAACAAAGTCTATAGAAATATCAACCCAAGGTTCGCTAGGTATAGGTAAAGGTTTATACAATCCATGGGGTAAAACTCTAGACTTAGCATGTTTACAAGTGATACACTTCTCACATATTCTTTCAACATCACGTTTCATATGTGGCAAAAAAAAATGTTCTTTTAAAACATCTAAAGTCTTTGTAATGCCGAAATGTCCCATTAAACCTCCCCCATGAGCTTCACGCACAAGCAATTCACGCAAAGAACTATATGGCACACACAATTTATTCTCTCTAAATAAGAACCCATCGTGCCTATAAAACTTTCCAAATGCAGCTTTCTCACAAGCATTAAACACATTAGCAAAATCAGGATCATTAACATATAATTCTTTAATGTACTCAAATCCTAATAACTTTGTATTTAATGTAGAGATAAGTGCATACCTTCTCGATAATGCATCAGCCACTACATTCTCCTTACCTTGTTTGTATTTGATCACATAAGGAAATGGCTCAATGAATTCAACCCATTTGGCATGTCTCTTATGCAACTTACCTTGCCCTTTCAAATGCTTTAAAGACTCATGATCAGTGTGTATGACAAACTCTTTAGGTAGAAGATAATATTGCCAAGTTTCCAACGCTCTCACCAATGCATACATCTCCTTGTCATAAGTAGGATAGTTTAGGGCTGCGCCACTCAATTTCTCACTAAAATAAGCAATTGGACGCCCCTCTTGCATCAAAACAGCTCCAATACCTATACCTGAGGCATCACACTCAATTTCAAAAGTTTTAGCAAAATCGGGTAAAGTAAGTAGTGGTGCAGAAACCAATTTCTCCTTGATTAGATTAAATGCACTTTCTTGTTCACTACCCCACTTAAATCCCACGTGTTTCTTAATAATTTCAGTTAAAGGTGCAGCAAGGGTGCTAAAATCTTTCACAAATCTTCTATAAAAACTAGCCAAACCATGAAAACTTCTTACCTCACTTATGCTTTTAGGTGTAGGCCATTCCTTAATCTTTATCTTCTCTTCATCAACCTCAATTCCTTTAGCACTTATAACATAACCAAGAAAAACAATCTGATTTGTACAAAAAGCACACTTCTTCAAATTAGCATACAACTTTTCCTTCCTTAACACAGTCAATACACTTTGCAAATGCTCAACGTGTTCTTTTAGACTTTTGCTATAGATCAAAATATCATCAAAGTAGACAACTACAAACTTACCAAGAAAAGCACGCAAAACATGGTTCATTAACCTCATAAAAGTGCTGGGTGCGTTAGATAATCCAAATGGCATTACTAACCACTCATATAAACCATATTTTGTTTTAAAAGTAGTTTTCCACTCATCTCCCTCTCTAATCCTAATTTGATGATATCCACTTTTAAGATCTATTTTGCTAAACACACAAGAACCATACAATTCATCAAGCATGTCATCAAGTCTAGGAATAGGATGTCGATACTTTACAGTGATTTTATTAATTGCACGACAATCAACACACATCCTCCATGTTCCATCCTTTTTGGGCACTAGTAGAACTGGTACCGCACACGGACTCATGCTCTCCTTCACATATCCTTTTGCTAAGAGTTCTTCAACCTGCCTTTGAAGCTCCTTTGTCTCTTCGGGGTTACTTCTATAAGTGGGTCTATTAGGAATGATAGCTCCAGGAAGAAAGTCTATTTGATGCTCAATTCCCCTAATAGGTGGCAAACCATTAGGGACTTCATTTGGAAATACATCATCAAAGTCCTGCAAAAGAGTCACAATAACACTAGGCAAAAAAGAGTTAAGCTCATTAGTATGCAAACAAGCCTCTTTGCACAAAAGTACAATGATAGGCTGTTTTGAAAAGAAGGCCCTCTTAACCTCTCTCTCTTTTGCAAACAAGTTTACATGTTGCCTCTCTTTTCTCTCAATAATATTTTTTTCTATCTTTCCACTTTCTTTTCTCTCATTCTCTCTTTCTTTTGTACTCTCATTTTCTTTTTTTGTATCACTCTCTTTTTGTATTGTCATTTGATCCTCATACACTTGCTTAGGTGTTAAGGGTACAAGAGTGATTTGCCTTTTATTCATTACAAAAGAATATCTATTTAAGTAACCATCATGTGTCACTCGCCTATCATATTGCCAAGGTTGCCCCAAAAGAATGTGTCCAAAGATGCATGGGTACTACATCACATACAACCTCATCCTTATATCTCCCAATAGAGAATGAAACCAGCACTTGTTTATTTACTTTAACCTCCCCACAATCATTCAGCCATTGTAACTTATATGGCTTAGAATGTTTTAGAGTTTTCAAGTTCAATTTTTCAACCAAACTAGTGCTAGCTACATTAATACAACTTCCACCATCAATTATCATACTACATACCTTATCTTTGATGTGGCATCTAGTATGAAATATGTTATCACGTTGTACCTCCGCATCCTCCTTTACTTGCATGTTAAGAGCACCTCTAACAACCATCAATTTACCATCAACAGGATACTCTACACCATCATTAGCATCCTCCAAAGGTGGCATAGGATCATCATCTGATTCACTCTCGGTTTCAACATCACCATCTTCCCTCAAGATCATTACCCTCTTATTTGGGCATTGAGATGCAATATGACCTGTCCCCAAATATTTAAAACACTTAATATCTCTATTTCTAGAGTGTTGGGAATCAGATTTACCTTTGCTTTGGCTGCCCCCCTCTTTATGATCCTTGATTGGCTCAATCTTAGGCTTTGAAACAACCTTTTCATCTTTGCTCCATTTTGACTTCCATGAGGAAGATGAACCCAAATTGGGTCTAGTGGAACCCTTTCTTTTTAGTTGTCGTTCCACTTTTATGGCCATGTGAACCATGTCTTCCAATTCAACATAATGCTGCAAGTCAACCACATTAGCAATATCTTGATTTAAACCATGTAAAAATCTAGCCATAGTGGCCTCTCGTTCTTCTTCAATGTTTGCTCGAATCATGATTATTTCCATCTCCTTGTGGTAGTCTTCCACACTTCTGGAGCCTTGTGTAAGACTTTGAAGCCTTTGATGTAGCTCCCTATAATAATGACTAGGAATGAATCTCCTCCTCATGATGGCCTTCATCTCCTCCCAAGTGTTTATAGGCCTTTCACGGTTTCTTCTCCTACTCAAAACAAGTTGATCCCACCAAATAATAGCATAATCAATAAATTCAATAGCAGCTAGTTTTACCTTTTTCTCCTCGGAGTAATTATGGCAATCAAATACTAGCTCTACCTTTTTTTCCCACTCCAAATAAGCTTCCGGATCATTTTTACCTTAAAAAGAAGGAATTTTCAGTTTGATACTCCCCAAATCACGATCTATGCGTCTTACCCTTCTATCATCTCTTCCACGCATGTCAACGGTGACATTATGAGCTATTGGTTGTTGCCCCTTTTGTAGATTGGCTATGGCAGTGTCTTGCCTTTTCAATTGGTCACGGATCTCTCCAAACATCAGATTCATGTGCTCAAATTGTTGCTGCATGGCTTTGTGTATGATCGATTGATCTATAGCTTCTTGTTCTTTTGACATATTTTGTGATCTGAAAAATTAAAGTTAGCAAAAAAAAACCTCACAACACTCCCTCACGTGTTTCACTCAATTTGATTCACTTAACTCTCGTGTTTAACACACAAATTGGCTTTTTCCCTCTAATGATCTCACAAACTATTGCCTTTTACCACACTTAATTCTCTCTTTCAGTTCTTTATTGAACTAAAAACAAAACCAAGAAAAACAAAACAAGTGACACACCAAATATGCTATTCCAGCACACTAATAAAGAAAAAGAATTAAGAGAACACAAAGAACAAAAAAGAAATTGAAGAAAGGAAAACAAGCAAGTAAAGGACACAATTGATATTGATGAAAGTAGGAATACTTGAATCCTTTTGCAATCTTTTTTTTTTTTTTTGCTGTACGTTTCTTTTTTTTTTTTTTTACTGTTTGTTTTCTTTTTTTGATAATCAAAATAAATAAGACATTCAAACCTGATTAGAAACTTGCTCTGATACCAAATTGATGCGAATCCCACATTGAAACTTTAAGGAGAATACTTAATTTGAAGTTTCAACTACCCAAGAAAGTTCTAAACAGATTTAAGACAAACAAAACCTTGACCCAATGCTTAATCAAACATGAACCAAAGGTATGGAGAAGGATATTGACGCCACACTCAAGATTTAGATGAGAAGGTGAGTAATAAGTCTTGATTTGGAACGCCACAAGAATGCAAATTCTTGATAAGTTCACTAGTTCTCAAAAGAACCAAAGAAAGAATAATTCTCTCAAATTCAAATAACATTAATCTCTCAATTGTCTTACATAGCAAGGTTGCTGAGTTTAAATAGGCCAATAGAGACCCAAAAAATTCGAAAAATATTAAATCCTAGTTCAAATCGGAGTAGTTTTCCTAACTAGTTAAGGAGTCGTTGAAATTTCCAATTCTGCGCATGCTGTAATAAATTGGTCATAACTCCTTCTAGAGAACTCCAAATCTAACTCCGTAAAATTCTTTGGAAAGCTATCTTAATTATCTTTCAAACGGTATATGGTTTGCAAGTTAATTCCAGCTCAATCAATACCAGTTTTATTCCGAAATTGACCTTTCTGCATTTGACCCGAATTGTGTATTTGGCTGCCCAATAGCTTGAATAAAGCCCACAATGCCTTGACATCTCTTCAAGCCCAATTCATGATGTCTTGCATCTTGAATTGTAGTTTCAATCCATATTTTCTCAATTAATCCATTTAAAGCAGCTTGTATCTTTTTGGCTCTAACTCTTGTAATTGGGCCTTCATGAATGTGCAAAGGATCACTTGAAACTTTAATGGTATTCTCTTGATAGTTCTCATCAATCTCGGCGGAGTGAGATTAATCTTAACTCTTCATGGAAGAAAAGGATTACCTGTCACTGCTCGAATTGCTATGCTCGACACCAGGTTCAAACAGTATCAACACGCTGTTATTGGTACAGTTTTGACTACCTTACATGCAGGCAGTGCTCTCCTCACTTTCTACCCAAATTTAAACTTGTCCCTACAAGACATCAACCTTTCCACAGCCTTGAAAGTCTAAGTTCAAATTCAAGGTGCTGATCAGATCTCCTCAGCAAAGATCGCAACCCTCCATCATCAATTGGTCTACAGGCTTCAAAATCATGCCTTAGATCTTCCAACTCTAGAAAGTCACTCTGATGCTCTTATGGTATTAGCTGAATCAGATCAAACTCCAACGATCATTCAGATTCCCAGACAAATTCCTCAACAGGAACTTGTAAAGCTTATGCCTTTAGAATGGATTTCCAACTATGAAAAGTTCCATCAGAACGATACTCTAATTCAGACATCGGAAAGCATGTTTGAACGCAAACAAGATGGATCTGTTAAAATGACTTTCAAACCACCTCAGTCAACTTCACAGCCTCTTCCAGCTATTCTCCCCACAGCTCCACCAGAGTCTCCTAGACTATCCTTCACATATTTCTCAATGATTGCTCCAGTCCAAACTGGCCAAGAGAAACTTCCAATCACTGGCTTCACTTCAGACGGCTATCTAATTTATCCAGCAAAAATTGGAAAACACTTCCTTTGGGATGCTCCTGGATCTGATATGTGTGATCCAGATTGCCCTTGCCATCAAGACGGAGAAGATGAAGATTTTGTTCCTAAAAGAAAACCTAAAAAGAAGTATCTTACTTCTTGTAAGGTTGACCACAAAAGGCCACCAAATCCTCCTTCACCTCCATCTGCACCTTTACCCCTCTACCAAAAGGAACTTAAATGGATTGCAAAACAGAAGTCCCTTCACCAGTCATACAACCATCTCCTCAACATCAACTAATCTCCTGTATGATGTTCTCTAGAGATTATTCTTCAAACTTTCCACCCCTTGAACCACAGATTGACACCCAGAAAAAAATCGTGTCAAAACCTTTTGTCCCTTCACCAATCACCTCTACCGGTCATCTTGAAGAACCAAAACCCTTTGAATCAGTCCTCAATTGGCAAACCCAAAATGCCAGAGCCCAGAATGATGCTTTACAGCATATCCATCAACAAGTTGATCGAATCAGTTTACGCACTGATAAGATTGAAACTAAAGTTGATTCCATCACATCTCAGATGCAGCAAATCCACTAGGATCTAAAAAACAGAGTTGCTTAATTAGATGCTGACCTACGAGAGATGCTCAGACAAAGATACTATGGTCCTGAGTTTGATAGCAAAGAACGAGAAATTAGAAAGCTGCAAGCAGAACTGAACCGGATTGAATCTGAAAAACAGAGACCTACTCTCTTCACTCAGACTCCACCAGTACCATCTATTGGTCCTACCTACCATCTGTTCACCCCTTTGCTAGCTCCAATCAAACCTTACGACCCATCTAAGTTGTTTGGAATGACTCATACGTTATTCAGACAAACATCTCAACCTACTCAAACACCTCAACCTTCAAAGCCAAAACCCAGGTCAAAACCTCAACCCAAACCGGTAAAAATCCAACAACTTGTCCAAACTCAATCTCCAGAACAACAGTCTCCAGAATACACCTCAGTACCTCTTCAGGTGTCTCAACCTATTCCTCCTCCTCACATGACTCAACCTTCCCCTCATGTGCCTCAATCAAAGGATAAAGCACCAATGCATCAATATGCTTCCTATCCTCATCCTGTTGACTCTTCCACAAACACTTCCACAGATGAACCCACATCAGCCTCCGAATCTGAAACAGATCACAGATCTACTAACCTATCATCTCAACCATCAGACTCAACCTCTGCAACCAGTTCAGAACCTTCACTCTCTTCGGTTTCTACAACCGATTCAGAAAAGTCTTATGCAGACATTACCAAACTTCTCATGGCTCAACCAGAAGAAACAGAGCATGCACAGACATCTCAACCAGAATCTTACTTTGAGATTCCATCAGATGTTGATGATCCTACTGAATCTACATCTACACCTTCACCTCAACAACAGGCTCCAAAATCATCAAATGGCCCATGGTTTACTTTTGATGATATTCCAACCAGTAAATGGTGAGAAAAACTATCCGAGATTTCAGCTTGGGTAGACCTCCAAATGCTCAAAACCGGTGCAACAGTGGAAACAATTCTTAAAGAACTAACCACCCGTTTCATTGGATCCCCGAGACGGTTTTTGACAAATGAGCTCCTGCTGCATAACTCCAATTTGTCCAGTTACCTGATGTTTCCTCAACCTTAGCACTCCTTCATGAACAGTTCATTAGCGAACCAGCTGCACACTTTGAAGCAGCCAGACGAGATTATCTCAACATGAAGTGCTGTTCCCTCAAAGTCGAAGATCTTGACTTCCACTACAAAAGGATGTCAATCTTGTTCTACAAATTGAATGGTTTTAATGATCCAACTCTGAAGCATGTCTTCCTTGCTTCCTTACCTGACGAGTTACAACCAGAAATTCAGAGACAACTTGCTGTTTACAACCTCAGCCTTGAAAACATCTCATTAGGCAAGATCTTCTAGATTGCAAAGTCCTGTCTTGACAAACTTTGTGAACAAAAACAATTCTTCAAAGAATTGCTCAAAAGACAAAGAACCATTCAGAAGTGCTTGTAAAAAGCCTTATCTGCAAATCAAGTGCAAAGACAAAAAGCAATGTGATTGCGGTCCTCACAAGAAGAAGCATTTCAAAAAGCTCAAACAGAAGTCTTCTTCCAAGCCTTATTTTCAGAAAACTCGAAGACCACATTCTACAAAAAAAAGTCTCCTTTCTCTAAGGAACGACAACGGCAAAAGTCCAGTAGATGCTTTATTTGCAAAAAGAAAGAACACTACTCAAGAGACTGTCCTAACAAGAGAGACAAAGCTGTTCGTCTCATCAAGCATTTACAGACTGTTATAGACTATTCTCCAGACAAAGAAGAAGTTGAATCTTGTTTCTCAGAACAAGAAGCACCAAATGAAGAAACAGTGTTCGCACTGGAAAATTCATCTGATGATTCTGATACAGATGGATTCCTCACTGTCTACAACCAACAATCTTTGTCCTTGGATTCCTCTATTCCAATTCCATCAGTCAAAATCCAGATTTTACCCTCAAAGTTTCATAGACCAATTCCTGTCATTGGATTTCTTGACACAGGCGCTCAAAAGACTATGCTCAATCCTAATATCCTTCCACTTCACCATTGGAAACCTCACACAGAACATTTCAAAGCAGCCGATGGAAAACTCTTCACAACAGATTTGATTACCAAACATCCCATTGGTATTCAGATTTTTCCCAATTGTGTCATTTGGACACATGTCATTGGTTCAAACTTACCTGATAAAGACATCTTATTTTCAGAAAACTCGAAGACCATTCACATTCTACAGAAAAAATTCTCCTTCCTCTAAGGAACGACAACGGCAAAAGTCCAGTAGATGCTTTATTTGCAAAAAGAAAGGACACTACTCCAGAGACTGTCCTAACAAGAGAGACAAAGCTGTTCGTCTCATCAAGCATTTACAGACTGTTACAGACTATTCTCCAGACAAAGAAGAAGTTGAATCTTGTTTCTCGGAACAAGAAGCAAAAGGAGGAGTAGGGCAGCAGAATACAAGATCACCATAATATCAAGGAAAACATAGCTTATCATAAAACTTCAAAACAGTTTCCACTGGTGGTACAACCCAAATCTAAGACTCTCCTGGTCTTTTCAACAGGGTACCAGATCGTCTAGGAAACAAGCATGAGTTTTTCTGATGCACAGGGTCCTTGAACAAGGCAAGTGCAGAGCATACTATCTCAAGTTTTCTTTTCAAAAAATGAACTGATGAAAATCTTTTTCAAACCTTTTCAGATCCTAAGAACTTCGTTAACAGAGAGAGAAGAGAGAGTTTAGAGATTCATAGCTTAAAACAAACTTCTTGAATTTTAAATATTTTTTCCAGTCTGATTTACAATGAAGAGGGAGCTGCCTTATATAGGCGAGCTGAGCAGGACAGGACCCCGGCTTTTACAAAAGCAAGAATAAAATAAAACATCTACTTTTCAAAAGTAGGAGACAGGATAAAAAGCAAAAGCTAAAAGGATAGGACACATCCCTATCTCTTTTCTAAAGCAACTTTAATAAAGCAAAATAAAGCAAAAGCATAAGCACACTCAAACAAAACACAATTATTACAACACGACAAAATACAAAGAGTGTCGGCAGGCTGATGAGTCTCAAAGTGAGATAGCATCAGTGTCTGAGTCAGTGTCATCGTCAGTGTCATCCTTATCCGAATAGGGCAGATCAGCTAAGTGATCTGGAACAGCAGGTAGGAGAGAAGTAGAGGATGATTCTGCTATGTCCGGAATGAAGGGCTCTGGATGGTGTGGCTGTGGCCATTCGAGATCAAAAGCATGATCTCCATTGAGGGCATAGTTATGGAGCCGTTCTCTGTAGAAGAGACGAGGAGTTGAAGTGATATCCGGTGACAAAGGGCTGTGAGTGTTGTAGGATGGAGGGACTCTGTATTCTTCAGCTAAGGCGAGCCTGGCTGTAAGACATTCGTTCCACATAGGACTGAAGGACTCACAGTGATGAGTGTGGTCAATAACTTTGAGAAGGGGAGCTCAAAACCAGTAATTCTTCCAACCAACTCCCAATCATCGCTATGGCTTCATCCTCCTCAGCCAATGCCTCGACAAAGCCTTTATCTCCTCATTACCAGAGGATCTTCGACACCTCATTTTCCAAAAGGTCATTGATCACAAATCTTTTTTGGAAACCCCAGAGCTCACAGACAGACTATGGTCTCTAATGGCCATGCAAGAATTTCTCCCTCCAGAGAATGGGTTATCTCAACGACCTTTATATTTCAAAGTTCATGTAAAAGCTTCAGTACTTATTTCATAAAGTCATTCATGTGCATGATACATAATATATGCATCAAGTGTTTACTTACTGGGCTTTAGCCACGTAATCCTTACATTGCAGGAACTGAGTAGGAAAAAGCTAACGCCAAGTCCCAACCAAGGTAAGGTGCATATGGACATAATAGACCTTGGGTTATATAACGGGCTCAACTGTATTCCTATCTAAGCATAAATACTACAAGCTTGTTTTGTGATTTTTGTAACAAAGTTTTTGGTGTGACAAACCCTTTTGTATAGTTTTTATAGTAGAGATGTCAAGTACTAGGGTAATAGAGGCCAAAGAGTGGGAGAGACTTCAAAAGAGCAATCTTCTGCAATTGATCAACTTATAGAAATTGTCACACGACTCTTAGAAAGAGAAGTCAGAAGAGATGAATGTGAGAATTTATAAGATTAAACCCATCTATATTTAAAGAAGGTGCGGATCCTATGGCAGCAGACCAATGGTTGTGAACCATGGAAAGAATGACTGAAGTAGCCAAGGTACCAGAAGAGGAAGACGATGCCACAATGAAACAACAATACGATGGAAGGAATTTAAAGAACACTTTTACAATAAGTATTTTTCAGAGACAGTGAGGTCTACCAAAAGAAGAGAATTTGTTTATTTGCAACAAGGAAAAATGACAATACTAAAGTATATCCGAAAATTTGATGAGCTCTCTCGTTATGCGCCACATATAGTTGCCACAGAAGATTTGAAAAAGGATCATTTTATGCAAGGATTGCATAAAGATTTAGCAAAGGACTTAAAAGTGGTTGAAATTCAGGATGCTCCCTTCAATGAGCTCATGGATCGAGCCTTGGTAATTGAACAAGCAGATGAAGAAAAGAAGGAAGAAGAATGAAGGAATAAAGGGGGCATAGATCAAGGGACTTGTGTAGCTAATCATGAAAGAAAATCCTTAAACAATAAGAAGAAGAGAGCACCAACTTACCAAGAGCAAGATAAGAACAAGTGTATAAAGAATCACCAAAACTCACCCTAGAGAATGCTTAGCCAACATTAGAACATGTTTCAAATGTGGAAAGGAAGGACGCTTCATCAAAGACTACCCAGAGAAGGGAACGCAGCGGGAAAGGACTAATGCACAAGTATTTGTACTCACTAAGGCGGATGCAGAGGCAAACCCCTCGGTAATATCAGGTGAACTATTTATCTCTCAAACTCCTGTATATGGTTGATAGACTCAGGAGCTACACATTTATTTATCTCACTAGCATTTATTTGGAAAATCAAAAGGGCCCTTAACATAATAAGAAGACCTTATAGTGTCATGCTTCCATCTGGTGAAGTATTAAACTTAGGACAACTAGTAAGAGCATGCAAAGTCAACATTAGTGGTCATACACTATGTGTTGACTTAATAATCCTTGAGATGCACGACTATGACATGATTCTTGGTATGGATTTGTTATTAAAATACCATGCCAAGATAGATTGTGAGAAAAAGGAGGTAACATTCCAACCACCCCAAAAGGGATCATTTATATTTAAAGGGGGAAGTAAGGAGAATAGAATACCTGTCATCTCCGCCCTAAAAGCAATTAGACTATTAAAGGAAGGATATGAAGGATACTTGACAAGCATCATTAAAATCCAAGAGCAAGTGATGCGAATCCAACATTGAAACTTTAAGGAGAACACTTAATTTGAAGTTTCAACTACCCAAGAAAGTTCTAAACAGATTTAAGACACACAAAACCTTGACCCAATGCTTAATCAAACATGAACCAAAGGTATGGAGAAGGATATTGATGCCACACTCAAGATTTAGATGAGAAGGTGAGTGATAAGTCTTGATTTGGAACGCCACAAGAATGCAAATTCTTGATAAGTTCACTAGTTCTCAAAAGAACCAAAGAAAGAATAATTCTCTCAAATTCAAATAACATTAATCTCTCAATTGTCTTACATAGCAAGGTTGCTGAGTTTAAATAGGCCAATAGAGACCTAAAAAATCTGAAAAAGATTAAATCCTAGTTCAAGTCGGAGTAGTTCTCCTAATTAGTTAAGGAGTCGTTGAAATTTCCAATTCTGCACATGCTGTAATAAATTGGTCATAACTCCTTCTAGAGAACTCCAAATCTAACTCTGTAAAATTATTTGGAAAGCTATCTTAATTATCTTTCCAACGATATATGGCTTGCAAGTTAATTCCAGCTCAATCAATACCAGTTTTATTCCGAAATTGACCTTTCTACATTTGATCCGAATTGTGTATTTGGCTGCCCAATAGCTTGAATAAAGCCCACAATGCCTTGACATCTCTTCAAGCCCAATTCATGATGTCTTGCATCTTGAATTGTAGTTTCAATCCATATTTTCTCAATTAATCCATTTAAAGCAGCTTGTATCTTTTTGGCTCTAGCTCTTGTAATTGGGCCTTCATGAATGTGCAAAGGATCACTTGAAGCTTTAATGGTATTCTCTTGATAGTTCTTATCAGCAAGGCCAAAGCTGGAAGAAATCCCAGTGGTGAATGAATTTCCTATGGTCTTTCCTAAAGAACCCACCGGACTACCACCTAACCGAGAAGTTTAGTTCAAGATTGACTTATTACCAGGAATGGCCCCAATCTCAAAAGCACCCTACAGGATGGCCCCATTGAAATTAAAGGAGTTAAAGAATCAATTGTAAGAACTATTAGACAAAGGCTACAATCGTCCAAGTCATTCACCTTGGGGAGCACCAGTATTGTTCGTAAAGAAAAAGGATGGATCCATGCGGATGTGCATAGACTATCGAGAATTGAATAAAGTCACCATCAAGAATAAGTACCCACTTCCAAGAATCGAGTATCTATTTGATCAACTATAAGGAGCAGCAGTATTTTCAAAGATTGATCTACGGTCAGGATATCACCAGCTAAAAGTCAGAGAGGAGGATATTCCAAAGATTGCATTTAGAACACATTATAGACACTATGAATTTGTCGTCAAGCCATTTGGTCTAACTAATGCCCCAGCAGCTTTCATAGATCTCATGAACAGAGCATTTAAAGACTATTTGGACAAATTCATAGTGGTATTTATTGCTGACATCTTGATCTGCTCACGAATGAAGAAAGAACATGTCGAACATCTGAGAATCACTCTTCAAACTTTAAAGGAGAAGCAACTTTATGCAAAATTCAAGAAGTGCGAATTTTGGCTGGAAAGCGTTATATTCTTAGGGCACGTTGTGTCTAAGGATGGAATATCAGTCGATCCCTTAAAGGTGGAAGTAGTAAGCCAATGGACTACACCAACTAATGCTAAAGAAGTTAAAAGCTTATTGGGATTAGCAGGCTATTACCGAAGATTCGTGGAAGGCTTCTCCAAGATCGCAATGACATTAACCCAATTAACAAAGAAAAACACCAAATTTGTATGGGCCGCTGAAATGTGAGAAAAGCTTTTAAGAGTTAAAACGACGGTTGGTCACTTTCCCAATCTTAGCCATTCCTAATAGCTCTGAGGAATTCATTATATATAGCGATGCCTCCAAAAATAGAGTAAGATGCATTCTCATGCAGAATGGAAAGGTCATTGCATATGCCTCTAGAAAATTAAAGGAATATGAGAAGAACTATCCCACACATGACTTAGAGTTGGCCGCGATGGTGCATGCATTAAAAATATGGCGTCACTATTTAATAGGAGCACGTTGTAAGATTTATACAGATCACAAGAGCCTTAAATACTTCTTTATACAAAAGAAGCTGAACAAGTGACAACGCCGTTTGCTGGAACTCGTCAAGGACTATGATTATGAAATAAACTACCATCCTGGAAAAGGAAATATGGTAGCAAATACACTAAGTCGAAAGTCAAGTTTGTCAGCTTTAAAGATGCTACCCAAGCTATTACAAGATGAGATATGCAGGGCAGAGATCGGGCTCCTGATAGGAAAACTCACTTACATGACACTTTACTCAACTTTTTTGGAAAAGATTAAGGAAGAGCAGAAAGTCGATTCGTACTTAAAGAATTTAAAGAAGGAGACTAATTCAGAGAAAGAGATGCCATTCAAGAAGTCAGGAAAGGAATCATTTTATTTAAAGATAGGATATGCGTATCAGATAATGAAGATCTAAAGAAGGAAATCCTACTTGAAGCTCATACAGCCCCATATTCGCTTCATCCTGGCACAACAAAAATGTATAAAGATTTAAAGAGGCACTATTGGTGGCTTGGGATGAAGAAAGATATAGTTAAGTTCGTGGCTCAATGCCTCACCTGTTAACAAATCAAGGCAAAACATCAGAGACCAACAGGACTTCTACAACCCAATCAAATCCCTCAATGGAAGTAGGAAGAAATCACAATGACTTCGTCGTTGGCCTCCCAAGAGCTACAAAAATGTATGATGCCATCTGGGTGATAGTTGATCGACTCACAAAGTTTGCCCACTTTTTGCCTATTCGGATGACATACACCATGGACCAACTCGCAGAAATATACATAAAGGAGATAGTTAGACTACATGGTGTACCTGTCTCT
Source organism: Aegle marmelos (assembly GCA_030449875.1). Taxonomy (NCBI): domain Eukaryota; kingdom Viridiplantae; phylum Streptophyta; class Magnoliopsida; order Sapindales; family Rutaceae; genus Aegle; species Aegle marmelos. Next base: position 699,465 of record JASUUL010000041.1, on the reverse strand, counting down.
ATTATTTCTAATCAAGATACAAGACTCACCTCGACATTTTAGGAGAAGCTACATAAGGCTATGCGGACAAGACTAAAATTTAGCACAGCATTTCACCCCCAAACAGATGGCCAATTAGAGAGGACGATTCAAACACTCGAAGAAATGTTACGAGGATGTGTCATCGACTTTTAAGGATCATAGAGCAAATATTTAGCATTGGCTGAATTCACCTGTAATAATAGTTACCAAGCAACAATCGGCATGGCACCATACGAAGCCTTATATGGTACAAAATGTCGGTCACCTATTCATTGGGATGAAATGGGTGAGCGAATATACCTTGGACTAGACTTAGTTGCAGCCTCATCTTAAGCAATTAAGAAAATACGACAAAGAATGCAAGTAGCCCAAAGTCGACAAAAAAAGTTATGCAGATAAAAAACAAAGACCGTTGGAATTTTAAGTTGGCGAGAAAGTATTCCTAAAGGTCGCCCAAATGAAAGGATTGATGAGATTTGGAAACAAGGGAAAATTAAGCCTAAGGTTCATTGGGCCATTTGAAGTACTTGAACATATTGGGAGTATCTCCTATCGACTTGAACTACCACCATCATTATCAAGAATACACAATGTCTTTCATATCTCCATGTTAAAGAAATATGTTCTAGACCCTTCTCACGTGCTAGACTATGAGCCTCTTCAACTCGAAGAAGGCCTAACCTACGAAGAACGCCCAGTTCAAGTACTCAATAGAAGAATAAAAAAGTTAAGGCACAAGAAAATCCCTCTAGTTAAGATACTATAGTGGAACAACTCAATGGAGGAGAAAACATGGGAGCACGAGGAAGAAATGAAGAACAAGTACCCCAAGCTATTCAGTAAGTAAATTTCGAGGAAGAAATTTTTAAAAGGAAAGGAGATTGTGAGGTACAATCTTCTTACTTAGATATAATATAATTAACCTAACAAACTCCCTTAAGCATTTATTATAAGAATAATAATAATAATAATGTATAATAATATAATGACATAAGTAATGTTGTAGAAATATTAGAAATTCTAGAAATTCTTTGGCAACGGGGAGCGGAAGGATCGCCATTATCAAGGGAGGTTAATGCATGAGAATTTCAAAACAGTTTCCAAAGGTCATACAACCCAAAACTAAGACACTCTTTGTCTTTTCAACAGGGTACCAAACCAAGAAGGAAACAAGCATGAGTTTTCTGATGCATGCACAGTCCCTTGAATAAGGCAAGTGCGGAGCATATTATCTCAAGTTTTTTGAAAATGAACTGATAAAACTTCCTTATCGAATTTCAAAAAACACTAGGATTTCATTCACCAGAGAGACTATAAAGAGTTTAGAGAGTCATAGCTTAAAACACACTTCAAACTTTGTTCAAGAGACTTAGAAGCTTGTTTTACAATGAAGAGGAAGCTGCCTTATATAGGCGAGCTAAGCAAGACAGGGCCCCTGCTTTTACAAAAGCAAGATTAAAATAAAACATCTACTTTTGAAAAGTAGAACGACAAGATAAAAGTAAAAGCTAAAAGGATAGGACACGTCCCTATCTCTTTTCTAAAGCATTCTTTTAAAAAGTAACTTTAATAAAGTAAAGCAAAAGTAAAAGCATATTCAAACAAAAATACACTTATTACAACACGACAAATTACTTTAGCTTTGGATAATGTCGGCATGTTAGGTGGATCCCATTAGAGTGAGATCGTGTCAGCATCTGTGTCAGTTTCATCCTCATCATCTCTTTTGAAGATCTTATCAGGATGAGTACAGCCTGGCACACAGGGCCAAGGGCAAAATCAGGCTCTTTGCTCTTCTTCTGGGTCTGGTGAAGGTTGAGTCCGAACCTGTGAACAATAAGGTGGATAGTGTCCTGGTGGCTGTGTAGAATAGTACTGATCAGCTGGCTGATTGCTTGTGCTTGCTTCATTGAATGTGGGGTTGACTGGTGGTGTTTGAAGCTGTTCTAGGTGTTGAGTTAGAGACATGAAATCTTCCCAAGGGTCTTGGGCATCTTGGAATAAAAAGTCAGTGTAATCTGGCTTTTCTTCCTTGAGGATAATTCCCGTGGACTTTGGTGTAGATATGGCTGAAGGAGTTGGGACCATAAGAATTTCATGTTGTGGACCTAGAGAGGTATGAAGGATGTTCTTTGGTGGGTCTGTCCTGTGATTGAGTTGGCAAAGGAAGTTGTGTAGGTTCCTTTGGATATCCTGATCCTATTCTAAGAGAGCTGGATGTGGCATAGTATACCATTCATGTGCCTGATTCACAGTCCAGAAGTTATCAGTATGTGGATGCTGGAAATATGGTCTGTGAATTGTGAAGACAGATGTGAACATATCTGCTTCTGTTTCTGGTATCTTCTCAAGATTATTGAGGAAGATTATTTGCTGCAATTTCATTCTCCACCAAGGAATTGGAGAATACCATTCAAGCACGGTCCAGATGAGAGAAGTGGATTGTTCAGGATCCATGAGGTGTTTATACACGAGTTTTACTGGGGAAGACCAATTTTGTAACATAAAGGACTGTTAGGCACCAGATGTACCATAACTCATCTTCAGTGATTCCTTTGACTGGATGGAGATAAAGACCTGTAAGGAATAAGTCTTCCGGATGGAAATCCAGGACAGGGATATTTTCAGTGAGGAGGTAGGCACGGATGAAAAACCTGAAAACATATTTTCGGGCATAGTCTTAGATAGCAAAGGCTGAATTAAAAGTTTTGCCAGGGGGAAAATATCGTTTGTTCAGGGCCTATTTTGGTAGGGAGGTTGCCATGGTGATTAGAGGAAAATGGTGTTGTGAGGAAATACAATGTATGAGTTGAGAAGGTTTGGCAAGTCTGGATAGTAGATCTGGGATGAGGTTCTAGGTTCCTTTTATATGCTTCACTGAGAAGTCATATTTCGAAAACCAGTCTTTCAATCTCAAAAGCATCTTCTCTGAAATATTCTTTCCTTTGGAGTTCATTATGGCTGGAAATGATGAGCTGTCCATTCTAATGAGAAAATGATAACCGATTAAATGATATTCAAATTTCTTGATACCATTTTTAATGGCTAAGATTTCTTTGTAGATACTGTGGTAGTGGCATTGTGAGTCAGAGAAATGTCCATTAGCATATCCAATAAAGCTTTCTTTTCCATTGATTTCTTCAAGGAGTACAGCACCCCATGACTTATTGCTTGCGTCGGTTTGCAGTATCCGATTGCCATCTGTAATGATCTTTAATGGTGGAGGATCTTGTGCAATCTGCTTTAGCTTGGTGACGGCTAATGTATGGTTGTCATTCCATTCTGGCGGCTTCTTTTTCAATAAAGCCGAAAGCTGCTTTGTGTGCTGGTCCACGTGAGGGATAAAGTCACGGATGTAATTGATAATTCCAAGAAATTGCTGGATCTACTTTCTGGATGGATGTTGATCTGGAAAGTGAAGCAGCTCTTGGGCAATGTACTTTTCTGGTTGGTAATGACCGTCTTTGATGACCATGCCAAGAAATTCAATGTTATCAGTGGCGATGGTGCTTTTCTTTGGTGACAGCATTATTCCATAAGATTGAACAATGTCAAGAAATTGATTTAACAACTGGCGATGTTCTTCATGTGTTCCTGAAAATAGTAAGATATCGTCAATGTAAACCAATGCATGATGCAAAATGGGTTGAAAGATTTTGACCATAGCTTTTTGAAAAATGGAAGGAGCAATTTTTAATCCAAATGGTAAAACTGTCTATTGGTAGTGAGCATTCGGAATGCAAAAAGCTGTTTTTTATCTTTCAGAGGGTTCAATGCCTAATTGCCAAAAACCTGATTTTAAATCAAATTTTGAAAAGATTTGGGCATTTTTCAAATATGTGAAAATGTTTTGTCGTTTAGGAAGTGGAAATTTGTCATCTTGTAAAAACATATTCAAAGGTTGATAATCAATGACTAATCTCTTTTTCCCACAGACAAGTTCAGATCGTTTTTCCACATAAAAGGCTTGACAAGCCCATTGAGAATCTGTGGGCTCAATGAGACCTTGGGCTAAGAGTTGAGAACACTCATTCTGGGCTAGGACTAAGTCAGAAGGACTCATTCCTGGATGGGTGGCTTTGGTCGAGTTTGTGTCTTCATTTAGCTTGAAGGGGAGCTTAATGAAGAAGGACTTATTTTTCCACAATGGATTTGGATGGGTGAATTCAGCATGAGACTCTGGACAATACTGGAGTAGTTTGGCTGAGATGTCTTGGTAAAACTGTGGGGAGTCGGTGAGACTGTAGAGTCTGAGAATGTTAATGAAGGGTTTGAACATGGATTTGACTCGAATTCCATTAGGAAAGATTTGGAGGTGTTTGACTTTGGAGATGGTATCAAAACCTAATAAGATATCCTTATCAGGCAAATTTGAACCAATGACATGGGTCCAAATGACACAATTGAGGAAAATCTGAATACTAATGGGATGTTTGGTAATCAAATCTGTGGTAAAGATTTTTTCATCTGCTGCTTTGAAATGTTCTGTGTGTGACTTCCAGTGTTGTAGTGAAAGGATATTTGGATTGAGCATCTTCTTTTGAGCACCTGTGTCAAAGAAACCAATGACAGGGATTGGCCTTTAGAACTTTGAGGGCAAAAGTTGGATTTTGACTGATGGAATTGGAATGGTGGAGTTCAGGGACAAAGACTGTTGACTGTAGATGGTATGAACTTCATCTGCTTCGGAGTCATTGGATGAACTTTCCAGTGCAAATACTGTATCTTCATTTGGTTCTTCTTGTTCAGAGAAACAAGATTCAACTTCTTCTTTGTCTGGAGAATAGTCTGTAACAGTCTGTAAATGCTTGATGAGTCTGATAGCTTTGTCTCGCTTGTTAGGACAATCTCTGGAAAAATGTCCTTTCTTTTTGTAAATAAAGCATCTACTAGATCTCTTCTTTTGCTGTTCTTTGGTAGAAGGAGATTTTTTCCTATAGAATGTGAATGGTCTGCGAGCTTTCTGAGAATAAGGCTTGGAAGAAGATTTCTATTTGACTTTTCTGAAATGCTTCTTCTTGTGAGGACTGCAATCACATTGCTTCTTATCTTTGCACTTAATTTGCAGATATGGCTTTTTACAAGCACTTCTGAATGGTTCTTTGTCTTTGATCAATTCCTTAAAGAATTGTTTCTGTTTACAAAGCTTGTCAAGGCATGCTTTGGCAATTTGGAAGAGCTTGCCTAAAGAAATGTTGTCGAGACTGAGATTGTAAACAGTGAGCTGCCTCTGAATTTCTGGTTGCAATTCTTCAGGTAAGGAGGCAAGAAAGACATGCTTCAGAGTAGGGTCATTGAAACCATTCAATTTGTAAAACAAAATTGACATTCTTTTGTAGTGAAAGTCAAGATCTTTGGCTTTGAGTGAACAACACTTCATGTTGAGATAATCTTATCTTGCTGCTTCAAAGTGTGCAGCTAGTTCACCAATGAACTGTTCATGAAGGAGTGCTAAGGCTGAGGAGACATTGGACAACTGGACAAATTGGAGTTGTCTGTAAGATCCTAGACTGTCAAACCAGTCTCTGAGGGATCTTATGAAATGAGTGACAAGTTCCTTAAGAACTGATTCCACTGTTGCTTCTGCTTTGAGCATTTGAAGATCTACCCAAGCTGAAATCTCGGATAGCTTTTTTCTCCATTTACTGGCTGGAATATCGTCAAAGGTAAACCATGGGCCGTTTGATGGTTTTGGAGCCTGTTGTGGAGGAGGAGGTGCAGATGTAGATTCAGTTGGATCATCAACATCAGAAGGAATCTCAAAATAAGATTCTGGTTGAGATGTTTGTGCATGCTCTGTTTCTTCTGGTTGAGCCATGAGGAGTTTGGTGATGTCTGCATAAGACTTTTATGAGTCTGTTGTGGAATATGAAGAGACTGAAGATTCTGAACTGGAGTTAGAAACAGGTTCAGATGATTGAGAGGATACATCAGCAGATCTGTGATCAGATTCTGATTCTGACGCTGAGGTGGTGTCTTTATGTAGGAGTGTCAGGATGGTGAGAATAGGAAGTATACTGGTGCATGGGTTCTTTATCTTTGGACTAGGACACATGAGGTGGAGGAACAGATTAAGGCACATATGGAGGAGGCATATGTGGAGGAGGAACCGAAGTGTATTCTGGTGATTGTTATTCTTGAGTTTCTGGTTGAACGGGTTGTGGTTGAACAGGTTGGTTTATTTTTAAAGGTTTGGGTTGCGGTTTAGGTTTTGGTTTTGGCTTTGGTGGTTGAGTAGGTTGAGATGTTTGTTAGAATAGTGTATGGGTCATTCCAAATAACTTAGAGGGGTCATATGGTCTGATTGGAGCTAGCAAAGGAGTGAAAGGATGGTATGACGGACCAATAGTGGGTACTGGTGGAGTCTGGGTGAAGAGCGTAGGTCTTTGCTTTTCTGATTCAATCTGAGCTAGTTCTGCTTGTAGCTTTCTGATCTCTCATTCTTTTTTATCAAACTCAGAACCATAATATCTGTGTTGGAGCATCAACCGCAAATTAGCATCTAATTGAGCAACTCTGGTTTTTAGATCCTGGTGGATTTGCTGCATTTGTGAGGTTATGGAATCAACCTTAGTTTCAATCTTATCAGTTCGTAAACTGATTCTATCAACTTGGTGATGGATGTGCTGTAAAGCATCATTCTAAGCTCTGGCATTTTGGGTTTGCCAGTTTAAGACTAATTCAAATGGTTTTGGTTCTTCAAGATGGCCAGCAGAGGTGATTGGTGAAGGGACAAAAGGTTTTGACACAAATTTTCTCTGGGTGTCGGTTTGAGGTTCAAGAGGTGGAAAGTTTGAGGAATAATCTCTCGAAAACATCATATAAGAGATTGGTTGATTTTGTGGTAATGGATTTGTGACTGGTGAAGAGACTTCTGTTTTGCAGTTTTTTACAATCCATTAAAGTTCTTTTTGGTAAAGAGGTAAAGGTGCAGGTGGACGTGAAGGAGGGTTTTGTGGCCTTTTGGAGTCTTGCTTGTAAGAAGTAAGATACTTCTTTTTAGGTTTTCTTTTTTGCTTTGAAGTAAAATCTTCATCTTCGCCGTCTTGCCAACAAGAGCAATCTGGATCACACATGTCAGATCCAGGAGCATCCCAAAGGAAATGCTTGCCAATCTTTGCAGGATAAACTGGGTAGGCTTCTTGGCCAGTTTGGACTGCAGTGATCATTGAAGAGTATGTGAAGGATAGTCTTAGAGACTCTGGTGGAGCTATGGGTAGAACAGCTGGAGGAGGCTGAGAGGCCGATTGAGGTGGTTTGAAAGTCATTTTGACAGATCCATCTTGTCTGCGTTCAAACATGCTTTCAGATGTCTGAATTGGAGTATCATTCTGATGGAACTTTTCATAGTTAGAGATCCATTCTAAAGGCATGAGCTTGACAAGTTCGTGTTGAGGAATTTGTCTGGGAATTTGAATGATGGTTGGAATTTGATCAGATTCAGCTAATACCATAAGAGCATCAGAGTGACTTTCTGGAGTTGGAAGATTTAAGGCATGATTTTGAAGCCTATAGACCAATTGATGATGGAGGGTAGCGATCTTTGCTGAAGAGATCTGGTCAGCACCTTGAATTTGGACTTGGACTTTCAAGGTCATGGAAAGGTTGGTGTCTTGTAGAGACAGTTGAAATTTGGGTAAAAGGTGAGAGAACACCGCCCGCATGTAAGGTGGTGGTCAAATCGTACTCAACGACATGTTGATCTTTGTTTGAATCTGGTGTCGAGCATAGCAATTCGAGCTGTGATAGGTAATCTTTTTCTTCCATGAAGAGTCAAGATTAATCTCACTGCTCCCAAATGGAGGTGAGTATAACCTTCTCGTTTCCAGTTGGCAACGAGGTCTGGAGGAATTTCTAGGGTGACATACTATTTAGCTATAGTAGCTTGGAGAGTACACTGGTCCAACCGTGAGGATTGGATGTATTCTTTAGGAAGAGGTCTTTTTGTACTAATCAAGGATTTGATACTATGGGTGAGAGAAGTAGAACGTTTATACAGATGATAAGGCTAATAAGAGGAAAAGAAGACTCAGTGATTTGAGCAGATTCGGGAATATAAGAATATTCTACAAGATTTTCTATTTTATTTGCACTATGTTTTGTGCAAGATTTTAGTAGAGACAAGGTTGAAGAAAGTGAAACAGTACTTGAAGGTTCTGAAGAAGATGATGTAGAAGCCATGATTTTGAAATCTCTCTCTCTGTTTTCTGAAATCTAGTGTTCCTTTAAAACTGAAAAGGAATTTTATCTTACCACTTTTCTAAAATCAAAACATGATATCATATGCATGAAACCAACGACAATATGGGCTCTGATACAATGACATAAGTGATGATGCAACAAGAAATATTGTAGAGATATAAGGAATTCTAGAAATTACTAAGATATTTATAAAGAGATAAATCTTCACCATTAATTAAGTGCTAGGTGGTAAAATCTTAGCATTCTAGAAATCACTAAGATATTTATGGAGGAATAAATCTCCACCATTAATCAAATGATATGGTGGCAAAATCCTAACCACACATGGGCCTTAGGAAACTCTATAAATACCCCTTAGTCCTTGCATTTTCCATAAACCCTAGAAATCCCATCTTTTACCATTCTAAGCCAAAGCATCACTAGTAAAGAAATTCTCAAGTTTAGGAAGGAAGGTTTAAGGGAATTAAAGAAAACAGGTAAGTAACACTTCACTTCAACTGCAATGTAAGGACAATATGTTAAATTAGCTTTAAGTAATAATTCTCTTATGCTAGGTTTAGTTCTAAATAATCTCTTATTTTAAAATAATTATTATTGTGTTGTGATTGGTTATTATTAAATCCCACATCCTCATATGGCCGCGAGCTAAATCTGTCCTCTTCTATTTTTCTAATAAGGATCACATATCAACTTAGATAGTTTATTTTCTTCCTAGCTTAATGACAAGTATACTATACACTTGCTTCTTGTAGGATCCTGTGTATCAGAAAGTCTTATTTTCTTATACCAGATACTAGTCTCGGTCTCTTTTCCTTGTATTAGATACTAGTCCCAATAACTAAAAACACTATTCATCCTCATTAATGCCTAGAGAGAGGCTCTAGTTTTAGGTGGTATCTGTTATGGTTTCTTTTTTGGTATTAGGTATATAGGTTGGAAACCTAAACATGTGGGCTACTAGCCTGAAGGATTATTAAGTTCATCATTGTTCTGGTATAACAATGCTATATACTCTGCTACCCGCGTGGTTATGTCTTAGTTCTAAAAACCTTCATTTTCTCTAAATCTAAGAATAAGAGAGTTTCTAGAGTCTTGAAATAGTGGTCTGTTCATCTTCTTCTCCAAGCAAGTATACTTTACCTCTTTTAAGGATCCTATGTATTAGAAACCCATCAGCTCTTTAAGATTGTAGAACATCTAGCAATTATAGGAACCCACCTTAGATAAGAGACCAGAGAGTCCAAAGATCGCCTGGTGAGCTAATGCCTAATAAGTTAACACTTAATGTATGTATTACCTACTATGCACATGAATGACTAAATGGAACTTAGAAATGTAAAGAACTGTAAAGGTTGAGAAGGTTAAAACTTAGAAATGTATTACCTTCTCAGCTCTTTGGTGGCTGAGAAGGTTGAGGTGTATTTAGAATAGTGTATAGGTCATTCCAAATAATTTAGACGGGTCATAGGGTCTGACTGGTACTAACATGGGCATGAATGGATGATATGTTAGGCTAATTGTTGGTATTGGTGGAGACTCAGTAAAGAGTATGGGTCTTTGCTTCTCTAATTTGATTCGGTCTAGCTCTGCTTTTAATTGTCTGATCTCTCTTTCTTTTTTATCAAATCAGGACCATAATACCTCTGCTGGAGCATGGTACGCAATTCAGAATCCAGTTGAGCAACTCTGGACTATAAAGTCTAATGAATTTGTTGCATTTATAGGGTTATAGAGTCAACCTTGGTTTCAATTCGGTCAATTCATAAACTGATTTTATCAATTTATTGGCAAATGTGTTGCAAGGCATCATTCTGGGCTTTGGCATTTTAAGTTTGCCAATTCAAGATGAATTCAAAAGGTTTTGGCTCTTCAAGGTGACCAGTAAGAGTAATGGGTGAATGAACAGAGGGTTTTGACACTATTTTTCTTTGGGTGTCTGTTTGAGTTTCTAGTGGTGGAAAATTTGAAACATAATCCTTAGATGACAAAGAGAACATCATACAAGAGACTGGTTGGCTTTGAGGTATTGGACTTAGGACTGGTGAAGAGACTTTTATCTTGTAATTTTTTGCAATCCATTTTAGTTCTTTTTTATACGGGGGCAAAGGTGTTAGTAGAGGTGAAGGAGGGTTTTGTGGTGGTTTTTTGCGGTGATGATTACAAAGTGATTCTGATGGAATTTTTCATAGTTAGAGATCCATTCCAAAGGCATAAGCTTTATTATCAATTAATGTTGCCTCTTGAAGAGGATCATGTGTATCAAAAAGTCTTCATTATACCAGATCTAGGTCTCAGTTTCTTTCTCGTGTATCAAATTTCAGTGTCAGTTTCCAAAAACACTTATCATCCTCATTTATGCCCAGAGTGTGGCTCCAGTTTTGGGTGGTATGTGCTATGATTTCTTCTCTAGTATTGGGTATATAGGCTGGAAACCCGAGCATGCGAGCTACTGGTTGAAAGGATAACCCATCTTTAGGTCTGAATTTTGAAGATTAAACCCATCTATATTTGAAGAAGGTGCGGATCCCATTGTGGTAGACCAATGCTTGCGAACCATGGAAAGAATGACTGAAGTAGCCAATGATGAGAACTATCAAGAGAATACCATTAAAGCTTCAAGTGATCCTTTGCACATTCATGAAAGCCCAATTACAAGAGCTAGAACCAAAAAGATACAAGCTGCTTTAAATGGATTAATTGAGAAAATATGGATTGAAACTACAATTCAAGATGCAAGACATCATGAATTGGGCTTGAAGAGATGTCAAGGCATTGTGGGCTTTATTCAAGCTATTGGGCAGCCAAATACACAATTCGGATCAAATACAGAAAGGTCAATTTCGGAATAAAACTGGTATTGATTGAGCTGGAATTAACTTGCAAGCCATATACCGTTGGAAAGATAATTAAGATAGCTTTCCAAAGAATTTTACGGAGTTAGATTTGGAGTTCTCTAGAAGGAGTTATGACCAATTCATTACAGCATATGCAGAATTGGAAATTTCAACGAATCCTTAACTAGTTAGGAGAACTACTCCGACTTGAACTAGGATTTAATCTTTTTCGGATTTTTTGGGTCTCTATTGGCCTATTTAAACTCAGCAACCTTGCTATGTAAGACAATTGAGAGATTAATGTTATTTGAATTTGAGAGAATTATTCTTTCTTTGGTTCTTTTGAGAACTAGTGAACTTATCAAGAATTTTCATTCTTGTGGCGTTCCAAATCAAGACTTATCACTCACCTTCTCATCTAAATCTTGAGTGTGGCGTCAATATCCTTCTCCATACCTTTGGTTCATGTTTGATTAAGCATTGGGTTAAGGTTTTGTGTGTCTTAAATCTGTTTAGAACTTTCTTGGGTAGTTGAAACTTCAAATTAAGTGTTCTCCTTAAAAGTTTCAATGTGGGATTCGCATCAGCCAAGTTGCCAGAAAAAGAAAAGGTGACTTGTATTTCCTTTATGCTACAAGGGGTCGCTGAATATTGGTGGGATTCCATCAGACGATGCCATAACGAAGCAACAATGCAATGGAAGGAATTTAAAGAAAACTTTTACAATAAGTATTTTTCAGAGACGGTACGAGCTACCAAAAGAAGAGAATTCATTTATTTGCAACAAGGACAAATGGCAGTACTAGAGTATATTCAAAAATTTAATGAGCTCTCTCATTATGCCCCATACATGGTTGCCACAGAAAACTTGAAAAAGGATCATTTTATGCAAGGATGTATAAAGATTTAGCAAAAGACTTAAAGGTGGCTGGAATTCGGGATGCTTCTTTTAATGAGCTCATGGATCGAGCCTTAGTAATTGAACAAGCAGATGAAGAAAAGAAGAAAGAAAAATGAGGGAATAAAGGGAGCATAGATCAAGGGAATTGTGTAGCTAATCACGAAAGACAACTTTTAAATAATAAGAGGAAGAGAGCACCAATTACCCAGGAGCAAGTATAAAGAATCACCAAAAAGAGGTCCTACCAAGGCCTAAATGCAATCAATGTGGCAGAACTTACCTTGGGGAATGCCGAGCCAACACTAGAACATGTTTCAAATATAGGAAAGAAGGACACTTCATCAAAGATTGCACAAAGAATGGTACGTAGTGAGAAAGGACTAATGCACGAGTATTCGCAATATTAGGTGAACTATTTATGTCTCAAACTCCTACATATGTATTGATAGACTCAGGAGCTACACATTCATTTGTCTCACCAGCTTTTATTAGGAAAATCAAAGGGGCCCTTAACATAATAAGTAGACCTTATAGTGTCATGCTTCCATCTGGTAAAGTATTAAACTTAGGATAGCTAGTAAGAGCATACAAAGTCAACATTAGTGGTCATACATTAGTGTTGACTTAATAATCCTTGAGATGCATGACTATGATGTGATTCTTAGTATAGATTGGTTATCAAAGTACCATGCCAAGATAGATTGTGAGAATAAAGAGGTAACATTCCAACCACCACAAAAGGAACCATTTATATTCAAAAGGGGATATAAAGAGGATAGAATACCTGTCATCTTCCCCTTAAAAGTAATTAGACTATTAAAGGAAGGATGTGAGGGATACTTGGCAAGCGTCATCAAAGTTGAAGAGCAAAAGCCAAAGCTGGAAGAAATTCCAGTGGTGAATGAATTCCCTAAGGTCTTTCCTGAAGAACTCCCCGGACTACCACCAGATTGAGAAGTTGATTTCAAGATTGACTTGTTACTAGGAACGACCCCAATCTCAAAAACACCCTATAGGATGGCCCCATCGAAATTAAAGGAGTTAAAGAATCAACTGCAGGAACTATTAGACAAAGGCTACATACATCCAAGTCACTCATCTTGGGGAGCACCAGTGTTGTTCATAAGAAAAAGGATGGATCCATACGGATGTGCATAGACTATCGAGAACTAAATAAGGTCACTATCAAGAATAAGTACCCACTTCCACGTATCGAGGATCTGTTTGATCAACTACAGAAAGGAGTAGTATTTTTAAAGATTGATATACGGTCAGGATATCACCAGCTAAAAGTCAGAGAGGAGGATATTCCAAAGACTGCATTCAGAACACGTTATGGAGACTATGAATTTGTCATCATGCCATTTGGTCTAACTAATACCCCAGCAGCTTTCATGGATCTCATGAATAGAGTATTTAAAGACTATTTAGACAAATTCATAGTGGTATTCATTGACAACATTTTGATCTACTCACGAATAAAGAAAGAACATGCCAAACATCTTAGAATCACTCTTTAGACTTTGAAGGAGAAGCAACTTTATGTAAAATTCAAGAAGAGTGAATATCAGTCTATCCCTCAAAGGTGGAAGCAGTGAGCCAATGGACTAGGCCAACTAATGCTAAAGAAATTAGAAGCTTCTTGGGATTAACAGGCAATTACCGAAGATTCATAGAAGGCTTCTCTAAGATCTTAATGCCATTAACCCAATTAATAAAGAAAAACACCAAGTTTGTTTGGATGCCAGAATGTAAGAAAAGCTTTGAAGAGCTAAAACAACGGTTGGTCACTGCCCTGATCTTAGCCATTCTTAATAGTTCTGAGGAATTCATTATATACAACAATGCCTTTATAGGATGCGTTCTCATACAGAATGGAAAGGTCATTGCATATGCCTCTAGACAATTAAAGGCACATGACTGATGCGAATCCAACCATTGAAACTTTAAGGAGAACACTTAATTTGAAGTTTCAACTACCCAAGAAAGTTCTAAACAGATTTAAGACACACAAAACCTTGACCCAATGCTTAATCAAATATGAACCAAAGGTATGGAGAAGGATATTGATGCCACACTTAAGATTTAGATGAGAAGGTGAGTGATAAGTCTTGATTTAGAACGCCACAAGAATGTAAATTCTTGATAAGTTCACTAGTTCTCAAAAGAACCAAAGAAAGAATAATTCTCTCAAATTCAAATAACATTAATCTCTTAATTGTCTTACATAGCAAGGTTGCTGAGTTTAAATAGGCCAATAGAGACCCAAAAAATCCGAAAAAGATTAAATCCTAGTTCAAGTTGAAGTAGTTCTCCTAACTAGTTAAGGAGTCGTTGAAATTTCCAATTTGCACATGCTGTAATGAATTGGTCATAACTCCTTCTAGAGAACTCCAAATCTAACTCCGTAAAATTCTTTGGAAAGCTGTCTTAATTATCTTTCTAACGGTATATGGTTTGCAAGTTAATTCCAGCTCAATCAATACCAATTTTATTCCGAAATTGACCTTTCTGCATTTGATCCGAATTGTGTATTTGGCTGCCCAATAGCTTGAATAAAGCCCACAATACCTTGACATCTCTTCAAGCCCAATTCATGATGTCTTGCATCTTGAATTGTAGTTTCAATCCATATTTTCTCAATTAATCCATTTAAAGCAGCTTATATCTTTTTGGCTCTAGCTCTTGTAATTGGGCCTTCATGAATGTTCAAAGGATCACTTGAAGCTTTAATGGTATTCTCTTGATAGTTCTCATCAATGAATTAGAGTTGGCCACGGTGGTGTATGCATTAAAAATATGATGTCACTATTTGATAGAAGTGCATTGTAAGATTTATACAAATCACAAGAGCCTTAAATACCTTTTTACACAAAAAAAGCTGAACATACGACAACGATATTGGCTGGAAATCATCAAGGACTATGATTGTGAAATAAACTATCATCCTGGAAAAGCAAATGTGGTAGCAAATGTACTAAGTCAAAAGTCAAGTTTGTCAGCTTTAAAGATGCTACCTAAGCCATTACAAGATGAGATATGCAAGGCGGAAAACGAGCTCATACATAAAGAATTTAAGGATGGAGACCAATTCAAAGAAAGAGATGCCATTCAAGAAGTCAGAGAAAGGAATCATTCTATTTAGAGATATGCATACTAGATAATGAAGATCTAAAGAAGAAAATTCTACTTGAAGCTCATACAGCCCCATATTTACTTCATCTTGACACAACAAAAATGTATAAAGATTTAAAAAGATACTACTTCTAGCTTGGGATGAAGAGGGATATAGTTAAGTTCGTGGCTCAATGCCTCACCTATCAACAAATCAAGGTGGAGCATCAGAAACCTACAGGACTTTTGGAACCCAATCAAATCCCTCAATGGAAATGGGAAGAAATCACAATGGACTTCGTTGTTGGCCTCCTAAGGATTACAAAAATGCATGATGCCATCTGGGCGATAATTGATCGACTCATAAAGTCTGCCTACTTCTTGCCCATTCGGATGACATGCTCCATGGACCAACTCGTAGAAATATACATAAAGGAGATAGTTAGACTAAATGGTGTACCTGTATCTATTATTTCTGATCAAGATACAAGATTCACCTCGACATTCTGAGAGAAGTTACACAAGGCTATAGGGACAAGACTAAAATTTAGCATGACATTTCACCCCCAAAAAGATGGCCAATCAGAGAGGATGATTCAAAAACTTGAAGATATGTTACGAGGATGTTCCATCGACTTTCAAAGATCAGGGAGTAAATATTTAGCATTGGCTGAATTTGCCTATAATAATAGTTACCAAGCAACAATTGGCATGGCATCCTACGAAGCTCTATATGGTAGAAAATATCGATTACCTATTCATTAAGATGAGATGGGTGAGTAAAGATACCTTGGACCAGATTTAGTTGTGGCCTCATCTAAAGCAATCGAGAAAATATGATAAAGAATACAAGTAGCCCAAAGCCGACAGAAAAGTTATGCAGATAAAAGACGAAGATCGTTGGAATTTCAAGTTGGTGAGAAAGTATTCCTAAAGGTCACCCCAATGAAAGGATTGATGAGATTTAGAAATAAGGGAAAATTAAGCCCAAGGTTCATTAGGCCATTTGAAGTACTAGAACGTATCGGGAGTGTCTCCTATCGACTTGCACTACCACCATCACTATCAAGAATACACAATGTCTTCCATATTTCCATGTTAAAGAAATATGTTTTAGACCCCTCTCACATGCTAGACTATGAGCCTCTTCAACTCGAGGAAGACCTAACCTACCAAAAATGTTCAGTTCAAGTACTTGATAGAAAAATAAAAGAGTTAAGGCACAGGAAAATCCCTCTAGTTAAGATACTATAGCAGAACAACTCAGTGGAGGAGACAACACGGGAGCACAAGGAAGAAATGAAGAACAAATATCACAAGCTATTCAGTAAGTAAATTTCGAGGACGAAATTTTTAAAAAGGAAGGAGATTGTGAGGTACAATCTTCTTTCTTAGATATAATATAATTAACCTAACTAACTCTCATAAGTAATGTTGTAGTGATATTAGAAATTGTAGAAATTACTAAGTTATTTTTGGAGGGATAAATTAATAATTAAACTAATGATGACATAAGCAATGACATAAGTGATGACGTAACAAGAAATGTTGTAGAGATATTAGGAATTCTAGAAATTACTAAGATATTTATGGAAAGATAAATTAATAATTTAAAAGTAATGATGACATAAGCAATGACATAAGTGATGATGTAATAAGCAATGTTGTAGAGATTTAAAAATTCTAGAAATTACTAAGATATTTATAAATAGAAAAATCTTCACCATTAATTAAGTGCTAGGTGGCAAAATCTTAACATTCTAGAAATCAATAAGATATTTATGGAGAATAAATCTCCACCGTTAATCAAATGATATGGTGGCAAAATCCTAGTAACTGATGGGTCTTAGGAAATCCTATAAATACCCCTTAGCCTTTGCATTTTCCATAAACCCTAGAAATCCCATCTTTTTCCATTCTAAGCCAAAGCATCACTAGTGAAGAATTTAAGGAAGGTTTAGGGGAATCAAAGAAAACTGGTAAGTAACACTTCACTTGAACTGCAATCTAAGGACAATATGTTAAATTAGCTTTAACTAATAATTCTCTTATGCTAGGTTTAGTTTTAAATAATTTCTTATCTTATAATGATTATTATTGTGGTGTGATTGGCTATTATTAAATCCCACATGGCTGGCTATGCCGCCTACATCATGATATCATCCTCATATGGCCGGCTATGTCGCCTAGGATATTATACTTACTACTTACTTGATTGGATGGTCGGCTATGCCGCCTAATATCATGCCATGGTCGGCACTGCTGTCTAAAATATGATGTTGTTATTACTCCTTACATGGTCCACCGTGCCGCCTATATTATAATTCTATTTCCTTAATTTCTGTATGGACCGCACTGCCGCCTATGTTATATGTTGTTGTCTTAAATTAGTTTCATGTTTTGCTTTATTATATATTTGAAAAATTTACATGCTATGGCATAAGTTGCATTTGTGTCATGCATTTCATGAGTAATTTGATAAAGAGATATTTTAATGAATTTGAAGAAAGAAAGGGTTGCTGTACTACTAGATGGCAAGCATTCATAAAGAGGACAAGCCCACTAAGTTAAGAAAAGAGATCCTTTGGGGATGGTGATACATAACGCCTAACGAATCAATTAATTTAAGCCAAAGAGCATGTTATGGAATGCTAGCCTTGTAGTACAACAAACCTAGAGCCCTATCACCGTTCTTTACTTTCGAAGTTTCATGTAAAAGATTGAAATGTGGAGAGGTGTGATAATCCAAAGAATTTTGCATAATCCACGGGTTGTTCATAACTCGTGGGTTTTAGATGTCTATTGTTTTTCGGCATCAATTCTTGCGAGCTCACTCTTAAGCTGTCTGATTTCAGCTTCTTTTTTGTTGAACTCTGGACCCCAGTACTTATTATAGATCATTTTTCTGAGCTTAATATCCAGCTTAGCAATCTGATTGTGCAGATTAAGATACAGTTGTTCTAGTTGAGCTGTTATCTTATCAACCTTTTTATCTATTCTTTGAAATTGAGCCTGAATGATGAGAACTATCAAGATAATACTATTAAAGCTTTAAGTGATCCTTTGCACATTCATGAAGGCCTAATTACAAGAGCTAGAGCCAAAAAGATACAAGCTGCTTTAAATGGATTAATTGAGAAAATATGGATTAAAACTACAATTCAACATGCAAGACATCATGAATTGGGCTTGAAGAGATGTCAAGGCATTGTGGGCTTTATTCAAGCTATTGGGCAGCCAAATACATAATTCGGATCAAATGCAGAAAGGTCAATTTCGGAATAAAACTGGTATTGATTGAGCTGGAATTAACTTGCACGCCATATACCGTTGGAAAGATAATTAAGATAGCTTTCTAAAGAATTTTACGGAGTTAGATTTGGAGTTCTCTAGAAGGAGTTATGACCAATTTATTACAGCATGCGCAGAATTGGAAATTTCAACGAATCCTTAACTAGTTAGGAGAACTACTCCGACTTGAACTAGGATTTAATCTTTTTCGGATTTTTTGGGTCTCTATTGGCCTATTTAAACTCAGCAACCTTGCTATGTAAGACAATTGAGAGATTAATGTTATTTGAATTTGAGAGAATTATTCTTTCTTTGGTTCTTTTGAGAACTAGTGAACTTATCAAGAATTTACATTCTTGTGGCGTTCCAAATCAAGACTTATCACTCACCTTTTCATCTAAATCTTGAGTGTGGCGTCAATATCCTTCTCCATACCTTTGGTTCATGTTTGATTAAGCATTGGGTCAAGGTTTTGTGTGTCTTAAATCTGTGTAGAACTTTCTTGGGTAGTTGAAACTTTAAATTAAGTGTTCTCCTTAAAGTTTCAATGTGGGATTCGCATCACTGAACATTGTTGAGCCTGGTATCAAAAAATTTCAGGACTGTATTTTGAACCATGACATTATGAGTTTGCCAATTGAGTACTACTTCAGACTGCTTAGGTTCTTCAAGTTGTCTAATAGGAGTAATAGGAGACTGGACGAATGGTTTAGAAACCACTTTGGTTTATGAGTCTGTCTGTTTTTCCAGAGGAGGAAAATGCTCATGGTATGAGCTGGATGAAAACATCATGCAAGGCTGTGAATAGAATGAAGATAGCAATGGGTTCTTTACTGCCTATCTGCATGTTGTTGGCTATTGAGGGATAGAAGTTGCTTCAGTTGTTACCTCAACTGGCCAAGGAGTATAATCTAGATCATCATCATCTCGGGCATCCAAATTGATGGAGTCTTACAAACATCTGGTTGTTTCTTCTTTTTAAGCCCTCTATTAACATACCAGTTGTCATAGTAGTGTATGACAGTCTGGGAGGCTGTTGTTTTTGTTAGACTCTAAAGGCTAAAAAGTTAGCATGACAGTGCCATCTGGTCTTTTTTCAAACTAGGCCTCAGAAGTTTGGATAGGTTGGGAATAACCACTCTAGTGTCATCAGTTTGAGAAGCTCTTGTTTTTTGATTTGTTTAGGATTTGGACAATTGTGGGAACAGACTCATTGTCAACAAGGATCATGAGCGTATTTGAGGTTGTCTGAGGTGAAGGTAGGTCAAGGGCATGGTTTTGAAGACGATACACCAACTAAAGGTGTAAAGTAGCCATTTTTGTAGTGACTACTTGTTTAGCCCCCTAAAATTGGATCTGAACCTTTAAAGTTGTGGGCAAGGTAGGGTCTTCAAGAGAAAGATTAAAATTTAAATAATAGGTGAAGAAGACACTCCGAGCATGAAGTGTTGTCAAGACTGTACCAATAACAGTATGTTGATACTCCTTGAATCTTATGTCCATCGAGCTATTCTAGATGTTATTGGCAAACCTTTTCTACCGTGTAAAGTAAGGATAATACGGATCCCCCCAAGATGGAGGTGCGTATGTTGGGCAGAATCTGTAATCTTGTGAGAAACAAGTGGTCAGGATGAAAGCTTGGAAAGATCATAGGTTCATGGCGTGAACATTACAGATACATATTATGAAAAAATCTAAAAACTTTTTGGCAAAATCCTGAATTTAGTGAAGGGAAATGAAAGACATTCTTAGAGGAAAATATTTTTTGGTAAGAGCTTGGTTAAGAAAGGAGGACACCATGGTTATGACTGGAATTAGACCAAAAGAGTTTATAAGTGAGATGTATTTGGAGGGTCTAGAGAGAAGGTCAGGGATGAGATTTTTATGTCGATGTGTTGGACTGTGAAATCATAATGAGAGAACTAGTTTTTAAGGTGGAGAAGGTGCTTGTCTCGTAGCACTTTAATTTTAAATTTCATGATCCTCGGGAAAGATGAGTTGTCCAATCTAACAACAAAATTATGGCTCATGAGGTGGAATTTAAATTTTTGGATCCCGTATTTGACTGCTAGGATCTTCTTATAGATCACATGGTAGTGTTTTTCAGATTTTTTGAATTGTCTGCTGGCGTGAGCATAGTAAAAGTCTTTGCCATCAATTCTTTCTAAAAGAATTACTTTCCAGTATTCATCGTTGGCATCTGTCTGTAATATGCATTGTCCAACTGATGGGATCCTCAGGGACAAAGGATGCTGAGTTATCTATTTCAGCTTTTGGACAGCTATGGTCTGTTCTGGCCTCCAAGGTGGGGCATTCTTCTTTAGAATTTTTGACAACTGTGAAGTGTAGACCATTAAATGAGGGAAAAAATATCTGAGATAGTTGACTATCCTAAGAAATTACTGAATCTGCTTTTTGGATAAGTGTTGATAGGAAAATGCATGAGTTCTTAAGCAATGTGGGGTCCTAGATGGTAATGACCATCTTTAATTATCATACCCAAGAATTCAATAGATTCCTGGCCCATCTTACTTTTCTTTTCAGAAAACATGATGCCATATGACTCAGTAATGGACAGGAATTGACTCAAAAGTTGCTGGTGGGATTCATGGTCTTTTAAGAAAAATAGGATGTCATAATATAGATGAGAGCATTATTGATGATGGGTTCAAAGATTTTTACCATGGTTTTCTATAATAGGGATGGTGCAACTTTTAGACTAGAAGGCATAACGGTCCATTGATAATGAGCATTAAGGATACAGAATGCTCTTTTAGGCCGATCATCAAGATGGATGCCAATTTGCCAAAATCCTAATTTAAGATCAAACTTAGAAAAAACTTTTACACCCTGAAGATGAATGAACAGGGATTGGATCTTGAGCAAAGAAAATTTATCATCCTTGAGAAAATAATTAAGGGGTTGATAATCAATCACCAGTATTTTCTTTACCCCAAGTAATTTTTGATCTTTTCTCAACATAAAAGGCTTGACAAGCCCAATTAGAATGAGTGGGCTCAATGAGACCTTGGACCATAAGCTATTGGCATTTAGCTTGGGCTAAATTTAGATTTGAAAGAGTCATTCCAGGATGAATGGCTTTGGTTGGGTTAATGTCTTTATTAAACTTGAATGGTAACTTAATAAAGAACTTGGAATTTTTCCACAGAGGAGATGGATGAGAAAATTAGAGGTGGCATTCTGGACAGAAAGGAAGGAATTGTTAAAAGAGGAGCATTAGAAATTGAATATAATTTTAAGGTATCCGTATAAGGTAAAAACCTTTGCTTGTACAGAATACCGTTAAAGGATATATTCAACTTTTTAACCAATTAGAGAACACCAAACCCTAATAATAGGTCTTTATTGGGAAGGGAAGATCCTACTATTTTGACCCAGAGAATGTAGTTTAGAAAGAATTGAATACCTATGGGTTTTTTGGTGATGAGATCTATTTTGAATAATTTCCCATTAGAGGCTTTAAAGTACTCAGTATGATGTTCCCAATACTCTAATGGAAGAATAGAAGGATTGATCATGCTCCTTTGTGCCCCTGTGTCAATGAAAACAATAACAGAAATTGGTTAGAAAACTTTGAAAGAAGAAGGCTAATTTTTACAGAGGGTCTGGTTTCTTAGACTAGGTTGATGATGCTTTGTTCAGCAAGAATGAACACTGTATCATCATCATAGTTCTGTTGTTTTAAAAATATGGATTCAACATCTTCACTGTTTGAGAGAGGTGAGACCTTTTGAAGGTGCTCAAGTAGTCTGGCCAATTTGGCTGGATTATTTGGACAAGATTTTGCAAAATGACCTTTTTTTTTGCAAATAAAGCATCGAGCATCATTTTGTCTTTTGGACTGAAAAGGCTTTCTTCGAAAAAACCTATAGGGCTTTTTTGGTTTTTTGAAACTATATTTCTTTGAATGCTTGGATATAGAGTATTTCTGGAAATGGGATTTTTTCTTGGTTGGATAGTAGCAGGTTTTCTAATCCTTGCATTTGATAGTAAGGTGAGGCTTTTTGCAGGCACTTTTAAAGGGCTCTTTGTGCTCCATAAAATTATTGAAAAACACCTTTTGTTCACAGAGCTTTTCTAGGCAAGAGACAGCTAATTGATATATTTTCCCAAGAAAGAGGGTATCAATATTGAGTTAGTGAAGATGTAGTTGCCGTTGTAATTCTGGAAGGATCTCTTTAGGAAGAGATGCAACGAAGACATGCTTAAGAGAAGCATAATTGAAGTCGTTGAGTTTGTAATACAAAACTGTCATCTTTTTGTAATGGAAGTCTAGATCCTTGATTTTTAGAGAGCAGCATTTCATTTGGTGAAATTCCCGTCTGGCTACTTCTTGAGCTACCGTTGGTTCCCCTAGGAATTGTTCATAGATGAGTCTTAAGACTTGAGGGATTGTGGCCTGATAGAGCTAGAGCTATCTGTACTGGCCAAGACTTTCAAACTAGTCTCGTAGAGAACCAAGAAATCTTGAACAGAATTCTCTAAGAACAGATTCTGAAGTAGCATCAGGTTTAAGCATCTGAACATCTATCTATACAGAGAACTCTTGAAATCTTTGGATCCTTTTGATTTTTGGTACGTCATCAAATATGAACCAAGGCCCATGAGTTGACTTGGGAATAGAATTATGTTCATATGTAGGAATATCTTCAGGATCTTCAACTATAAGAGGTCCTAGTGAGGTAGAGGGATCATCTTCTCCAAGAGAAGGAGGTTCATTGGATCTGTTGATGGTTGAACCATGAACAAATCTGGTATATCAACATAATGTTCTTCTAAGTCTGGAACAGAGACTGACTCTATTCAAGAATATGATTCATCAGAAGAAGACTTTGAGGTTGCTATAGGAGTACTGGCTTCTAAAGAAGGAAAACCAGTGTGAAGCTCTTGGGAAAAGAGCTGGTGCATAGGTTCTTTGTCTTTTGCTGGTTTGTGAGTGGGTTCTGGTGTGGCCTGAGGAGAAGTGGGTTGCTATTTGGAAGTAAAGGGTCTAGAAGCTGTAGGCTTGGTGGATGGTTTTAGTCTTGATACTGGTTGAGATATGGAGAGGTGTGATAATCCAAAGAATTTTGCATAACCACAGGTTGTTCATAACTGGTGGGTTTGTAAAAAGGTTGGAATGTAGTAAAGGAGGGAGTGTATGTAGGTAGAGTTTTGGTTTTCTCAAAAAGGGATGGCTGTTGTTTTTCAGCATAAATTTTGTGAGTTCACTTTTAAGCTGTCTGATTTCAGCTTCCTTTTGATTGAACTCTGGACTTTAGTACCTATTATGGATCAACTTTTTGAGCTCGATATCCAGCTTGGCAATCTGATTGTGCATATTAAGATACAGCTGTTCTAGTTGAGCTGTTATCTTATCAACCTTTTTGTATGTACATTGAACTTGAGCCTGAACATTGTTGAGCTTGGTATCAAGAGATTCCAGGACTGTATTTTAAACCTTGGGATTCTGAGTTTGCCAATTAAGTATTGCTTCATACTGCTTAGGTTCTTCAAGTTATCGAGTAGGAGTGACAAGAGACTGGACGAATGGATCTTTTGCTGCCTGTCTGCATGTTGTTGGCTATTGAGGGGTGACAGTTACTTCAGTTGTTGTCATAACTGGCCAAGGAGTATCATCTGGATCATCATCATCTTCAGGCATCAGATTGATGGAGTTTTACAGACATCTGGTTGTTTCTTCTTTTTGGGCCGTCTATTAACATGCCAGTTGTCATCTAAGGATCTTCAAGGCAAGGACAGTTTGGATCACACATGTGAGAACCTAGTGCATCCCAAAGGAAATGTCCTCGGATTTTTACAGGATAAATTGGGTATCCGTCAGAGGCAAATCCTTTAATGGGTAGTTTTTCCTATCTTGTTTTTACTGCTGTAATCATAGTAGTGTATGACAGCTTGGGAGGTTGTTGTGGTTTGTTGGACTCTAGAGGCTAAAAAGTTAGCCTGACAGTGTCATCTAGTCTTTTTTCCAACTGGGCCTTAGAAGTTTGGATAGGTTAGGAATTTTGGTGAAACTTTTCATAGTTTGATAACCACTCTAGTGGCATCAGTTTGAAAAGCTCTTGTTTTTGGATTTGTTTAGGGATTTAGACAATTATGGAAAAAGACTCATATTTAAGGTTGTCTGAGCTGAAGGTAGGTCAAGGGCATGGTTTTGGAGGCGATACACCAACTGATGGTGTAAAGTAGCCATTTTTGTAGTGACTACTTGTTCAGCTCCTAGGAGTTGGATCTGAACCTTTAAAGTTGTGGGTAAGTTAGGGTCTTCAAGGGAAAGGTTAAAACTTGGATAACATGTGAGGAGGACACTCCCAGCATGAAATGTTGTTAGGACTGTACTAATAACAGCATGTTGGTACTCTTTGAATCTTGTGTCTATCAGAGATATTCTAGCCGTCGTCGGCAAACCTCTTCTGCCATGTAAAGTAAGGATAATACGGAATTCCCCCAAGATGGAGGTGCGTATAGCCTTCTTTTTTCAATTGGGTTACAAGCTCTGTTAGGATCTCCAAAGTGACATATTGCTCTGCTTGAGTTGCTTGCAAAGCACACTGATTCAAACAAGAGGACTAGATATATTTTTTTAGAGCTAGCCTTTTTGTAGAAATAAGGGTACGGATAGTTCTGGTAAAAGAGTTGGGTCTTTGGTAGAGTTTATATGGACTGATCAGGGGTAAGGAAGATTCAAAGATCTGAGCAGAATCTAGAACATAAGAGTATTCTACAAGGTTTTTGATTTTTGAAGCAAGATGTTTTATGCAAGATTTGGGAAGAGAAAGAGTAGAAGAAAGAAATACAGGAGACTTAGTAGATTAGGAATTTGAAAAGGAAGCCATGAGAATAGATTTTTATTTTTCTATTTTAGGAATCACAGATCTTCTACAATATACCACCCTTCATAGGAAGAACGATGGCTCTAATACCACTCGGGTGTCTTATAGTCTTGTATGCCACCAAGATAATTTTTCCTATTTTGCCTATTCTTGATAGGTTAAATAATCCAGACTATGCAACCATCTTGACATGGACATTGTTCGAATGGTTCTCACCATTGCCATAGTGGCGCAGAAAGCTGAAACAACTTGCCGACAATTCACTGCTGTCTTTATCGTCCATCGTCCATATTTCCAACATCTACAAACCAATGACTTCTGGACATAAGACTTTGCCTACAAATGGATTATGGTTCCACATGTCACCCAACTGGAGCAAGACAACAGCATCAAAGAACCTCTTAGAAACTTCCTCATGGAATATAATGAGTTTCTCATAGCTAGCAGGTTTGTAAAAAGGTTAGTATATGGTGAAAGAGAGAGTGTATGTAGGTATATTTTGGGTTTTTTCAAAGAAGGATGGTTGTTATTTTTCAGCATCAATTCTTACGAGCTCATTTTTAAGCTGTCTGATTTTAGCTTCTTTTTTGTTAAACTCTGGACCCCAATACTTATTATGAATCATCATTCTGTATTTGATATCTAGCTTGGTAATTTGATTGTGCAGATTAAGATACAGCTGTTCTAGTTGAGTTGTTATTTTGTCAACCTTTTTGTCAATACTTTGAACTTGAGCCTAAACATTGTTGAGCCTGGTATCAAGAGATTCCAAGATTGTATTCTGAATCCTACCAGTTAAGTACTGCTTCATATTGCTTGGGTTTTTCAAGTTGTCCAGTAAGAGTAACAGGAGACTGGACAAATAGTTTAGAAACCACTTTGGTTCGTGAGTTTGTCTGTTTTTCCAAATGAGGAAAATGCTTATAGTATGAGTTAGATGAAAACATCATGCAAGGCTGTGAATAAGATAAGGACAACAATAGATCTTTTGCTACCCATCTACATGCTGTCGGCTGTTGAGGGGTCATAGTTACTTTAGTTGTTGCCTCAACTAGCCAAGGAGTGTAATCTAGATTATCATCATCTTCAGGCATCCAAATTGATAGTCTTACAAACATTTGGTTGTTTCTTCTTTTTGGGCCGTCTGTTAACATACTAGTTGCCTTCTAATTCCCCATCTTCAAGGCAAGGACAATTGGAATCACACATGTGGGATCCTAGTGCATCCCAAACGAAGTGTCCTCGGACTTTTACAGGATAAATTATATAGCCATCAGAGGCAAAACCTTCAATGGGCAGATTTTCTTATCCTATTTTTACTACTATAATCATAGCAGTATATGAAAGTCTGGGCAACTATTGCTGTTCGTTGGATTCTGAAGGCTGAAAAGTTAGCCTGACAGTGCCATCTGGCCTTTTTTCAAACTGGGCATCAGAAGTTTGGATAGGTGGGAAAAATCATGGCTTCTACATCTTCTTCTTTAGAATCTTCAAGTACTATTTCCCTTTCTTCAACCTTATCTCTACCAAAATCATGCACTAGGCATACTGCAAATAAAATAGAAAACCTTGTAGAATATTCCTATATTCCAGAATCTGCTCAAATCACTGAGTCTTCCTTTCCTCTTATAAGTCCTTATCATCTGTATAAACGTACTACTTCTCTTACCCGTAGTATCAAATCCCTCATCAGTACAAAACGTCCTCTTCCTAAAGAATATATCCAGTCCTCTAGACTAGATCAGTGTACTCTCCAAGCTACTACTGCTGAACAGTATGTTACTCTAGAAATTCCTCCAGAACTCGTTGCCAACTAGAAACGAGAAGGTTATACTCATCTCCATCTCAGCGGAGTAAGATTAATCTTGACTCTTCATGGAAGAAAAGGATTACCTGTCACTGCTCGAATTGCTATGCTTGATACCAGGTTCAAACAGTATCAACACGTTGTTATTGGTACAATTTTGATTACCTTACATGCAAGCAGTGCTCTTCTCACCTTCTATCCAAATTTCAACTTGTCCTTACAAGATATTAACCTTTCCACCGCCTTGAAAGTTTAAGTACAAATTCAGGGTGCTGACCAGATCTCCTCAGCAAAGATCGCAACCCTTCATCATCAATTGGTCTATAGGCTTCAAAATCATGCCTTAGATCTTCCAACTTCAGAAAGTCACTCGGATGCTCTTATGGTATTAGCTGAATCTGATCAAACTCCAACTATCATCCAGATTCCCAGGCAAATTTCTCAACAAGAACTTGTCAAGCTCATGCCTTTAGAATGGATTTCCAACTATGAAAAGTTCCATCAAAACGATACTCCAATTCAGACATCTGAAAGCATGTTTGAACGCAGACAAGATGGATCTGTCAAAATGACTTTCAAACCACCTCAGTCGGCTTCACAGCCTCCTCCAGCTGTTCTACCTACAGCTCCACCAGAGCCTCCTCGCCTATCCTTCACATATTCCTCAATGATTGCTCCAGTTCAAACTGGCCAAGAAAAGCTTCCAATCACTGGCTTCACTTCAGAAGGCTATCCAATTTATCCTGCTAAAATTGGAAAACACTTCCTTTGGGATGCTCCTGGATCTAATATGTGCGACTCAGATTGTCCGTGCTGGCAAGATGGCAAAGATGAATTTGTTCCTAAAAGAAAACCTAAAAAGAAGTATCTTACTTCTTGATGCGAATCCCACATTGAAACTTTAAGGAGAATACTTAATTTGAAGTTTCAACTACCCAAGAAAGTTCTAAACAGATTTAAGACAAACAAAACCTTGACCCAATGCTTAATCAAGCATGAACCAAAGGTATGGAGAAGGATATTGACGCCACACTCAAGATTTAGATGAGAAGGTGAGTGATAAGTCTTGATTTGGAACGCCACAAGAATGCAAATTCTTGATAAGTTCACTAGTTCTCAAAAGAACCAAAGAAAGAATAATTCTCTCAAATTCAAATAACATTAATCTCTCAATTGTCTTACATAGCAAGGTTGCTGAGTTTAAATAGGCCAATAGAGACCCAAAAAAATCCGAAAAAGATTAAATCCTAGTTCAAGTCAGAGTAGTTTTCCTAACTAGTTAAGGAGTCGTTGAAATTTCCAATTCTGCGCATGCTGTAATAAATTGGTCATAACTCCTTCTAGAGAACTCCAAATCTAACTCTGTAAAATTCTTTGGAAAGCTATCTTAATTATCTTTCCAACGGTATATGGCTTGCAAGTTAATTCCAGCTCAATCAATACCAGTTTTATTTCGAAATTGACCTTTCTGCATTTGACCCAAATTGTGTATTTGGCTGCCCAATAGCTTGAATAAAGCCCACAATGCCTTGACATCTCTTCAAGCCCAATTCATGATGTCTTGCATCTTGAATTGTAGTTTCAATCCATATTTTCTCAATTAATCCATTTAAAGCAGCTTGTATCTTTTTGGCTCTAGCTCTTGTAATTGGGCCTTCATGAATGTGCAAAGGATCACTTGAAACTTTAATGGTATTCTCTTGATAGTTCTCATCATTCCCCCTCTCCTGAAAAGGATTCGTCCTCGAATCTTCACCTACATCAAAAGGAGAAAGATCAGAAACATTAAAAGTAGCACTCACATTATACTCACCAGGAAGGTCCAATTTGTAGGCATTGTCATTGATTCGTGCAACCACTTGAAATGGACCATCTCCCCTTGGAAGCAACTTTGAACGCCTTTGTGCTGGGAATCTCTCCTTTCTCATATGCACCCAAACCCAATCTCCAGGCTGAAAAACCACTTCCTTTCGTCCTTTGTTGGCTTGATTAGCATATTGTTCAGTCCTCTTTTCTATGTTGTGCCGCACTTTCTCATGCAATTGCTTAACAAATTCAGCTTTCTTTTTACCATCCAAACTAGCACGCTCATCAACAGGTAACGGCAATAAATCCAAAGGAGTTAAAGGATTAAAACCATATACAATCTCAAATGGTGAAAATTTAGTAGCTGAATGGATAATTCTATTGTAAGCAAATTCAACATGTGGCAAACATTCTTCCCAAGTTTTCAAATTCTTTTGAATAATGGCACGCAACATCGTGGACAATGTTCTATTTACAACCTTAGTTTGTCCATCAGTTTGTGGATGACAAGTAGTAGAAAACAAAAGTTTAGTACCCAACTTACCCCACAAAGTTTTCCAAAAGTGGCTTAAGAACTTAGCATCTCGATCTGAAACTATGCTCCTTGGTACTCCATGCAATTTGACTATTTCCTTGAAAAACAAATTAGCTATGTTTGTTGCATCATCAGTTTTGTGACATGGAATGAAATGTGCCATCTTTGAAAACCTATCAACAACAACAAAAACAGAATCCTTTCCCCTTTTTGACCTAGGTAAACCTAAAACAAAGTCCATAGAAATATCAACCCAAGGTTCGCTAGGTATAGGTAAAGGTTTATACAATCCATGGGGTAAAACTCTAGACTTAGCATGTTTACAAGTGATACACTTTTCACATATTCTTTCAACATCACGTTTCATATGTGGCAAAAAAAAATGTTCTTTTAAAACATCTAAAGTCTTTGCAATGCCGAAATGTCCCATTAAACCTCCCCCATGAGCTTCACGCACAAGCAATTCACGCAAAGAACTATATGGCACACACAATTTATTCTCTCTAAATAAGAACCCATCGTGCCTATAAAACTTTCCAAATGCAGCTTTCTCACAAGCATTAAACACATTAGCAAAACCAGGATCATTAACATATAATTCTTTAATGTACTCAAATCCTAATAACTTTGTATTTAATGTAGAGATAAGTGCATACCTTCTCGATAATGCATCAGCCACTACATTCTCCTTACCTTGTTTGTATTTGATCACATAAGGAAATGGCTCAATGAATTCAACCCATTTGGCATGTCTCTTATGCAACTTACCTTGCCCTTTCAAATGCTTTAAAGACTCATGATCAGTGTGTATGACAAACTCTTTAGGTAGAAGATAATGTTGCCAAGTTTCCAACGCTCTCACCAATGCATACATCTCCTTGTCATAAGTAGGATAGTTTAGGGCTGCGCCACTCAATTTCTCACTAAAATAAGCAATTGGACGCCCCTCTTGCATCAAAACAGCTCCAATACGTATACCTGAGGCATCACACTCAATTTCAAAAGTTTTAGCAAAATCGGGTAAAGTAAGTAGTGGTGCAGAAACCAATTTCTCCTTGATTAGATTAAATGCACTTTCTTGTTCACTACCCCACTTAAATCCCACGTGTTTCTTAATAATTTCAGTTAAAGGTGCAGCAAGGGTGCTAAAATCTTTCACAAATCTTCTATAAAAACTAGCCAAACCATGAAAACTTCTTACCTCACTTATGCTTTTAGGTGTAGGCCATTCCTTAATCTTTATCTTCTCTTCATCAACCTCAATTCCTTTAACACTTATAACATAACCAAGAAAAACAATCTGATTTGTACAAAAAGCACACTTCTTCAAATTAGCATACAACTTTTCCTTCCTTAACACAAATCAATACACTTTGCAAATGCTCAACGTGTTCTTCTAGACTTTGCTATAGATCAAAATATCATCAAAGTAGACAACTACAAACTTACAAGAAAAGCACGCAAAACATGGTTCATTAACCTCATAAAAGTCTTTGGGTGCGTTAGATAATCCAAATGGCATTACTAACCACTCATATAAACCATATTTTGTTTTAAAAGCAGTTTTCCACTCATCTCCCTCTCTAATCCTAATTTGATGATATCCACTTTTAAGATCTATTTTGCTAAACACACAAGAACTATACAATTCATCAAGCATGTCATCAAGTCTAGGAATAGGATGTCGATACTTTACAGTGATTTTATTAATCACACGACAATCAACACACATCCTCCATGTTCCATCCTTTTTGGGCACTAGTAGAACTGGTACCGCACACGGACTCATGCTCTCCTTCACATATCCTTTTGCTAAGAGTTCTTCAACCTGCCTTTGAAGCTCCTTTGTCTCTTCGGGGTTACTTCTATAAGCGGGTCTATTAGGAATGATAGCTCCAGGAAGAAAGTCTATTTGATGCTCAATTCCCCTAATAGGTGGCAAACCATTAGGGACTTCATTTGGAAATACATCATCAAAGTCCTGCAAAAGAGTCACAATAACACTAGGCAAAAAAGAGTTAAGCTCATTAGTATGCAAACAAGCCTCTTTGCACAAAAGTACAATGATAGGCTGTTTTGAAAAGAAGGCCCTCTTAACCTCTCTCTCTTTTGCAAACAAGTTTACATGTTGCCTCTCTTTTCTCTCAACAATATTTTTTTCTATCTTTCCACTTTCTTTTCTCTCATTCTCTCTTTCTTTTGTACTCTCATTTTCTTTTTTTGTATCACTCTCTTTTTGTATTGTCATTTGATCCTCATACACTTGCTTAGGTGTTAAGGGTACAAGAGTGATTTGCCTTTTATTCATTACAAAAGAATATCTATTTAAGTAACCATCATGTGTCACTCGCCTATCATATTGCCAAGGTCGCCCCAAAAGAATGTGTCCAGCATGCATGGGTACTACATCACATACAACCTCGTCCTTATATCTCCCAATAGAGAATGAAACCAGCACTTGTTTATTTACTTTAACCTCCCCACAATCATTCAGCCATTGTAACTTATATGGCTTAGAATGTTTTAGAGTTTTCAAGTTCAATTGTTCAACCAAACTAGTGCTAGCTACATTAGTACAACTTCCACCATCAATTATCATACTACATACCTTATCTTTGATGTGGCATCTAGTATGAAATATGTTATCACGTTATACCTCCGCATCCTCTTTTACTTGCATGTTAAGAGCACGTCTAACAACCATCAATTTACCATCAACAGGATACTCTACACCATCATTAGCATCCTCCAAAGGTGGCATAGGATCATCATCTGATTCACTCTCGGTTTCAACATCACCATCTTCCCTCAAGATCATTACCCTCTTATTTGGGCATTGAGATGCAATATGACCTGTCCCAAAACATTTAAAACACTTAATATCTCTATTTCTAGAGTGTTGGGAATCAGATTTACCTTTGCTTTGGCTGCCCCCCTCTTTATGATCCTTGATTGGCTCAATCTTAGGCTTTGAAACAACCTTTTCATCTTTGCTCCATTTTGACTTCCATGAGGAAGATGAACCCAAATTGGGTCTAGTGGAACCCTTTCTTTTTAGTTGTCGTTCCACTTTTATGGCCATGTGAACCATGTCTTCCAATTCAACATAATGCTGCAAGTCAACCACATTAGCAATATCTTGATTTAAACCATGTAAAAATCTAGCCATAGTGGCCTCTCGTTCTTCTTCAATGTTTGCTCGAATCATGATTATTTCCATCTCCTTGTGGTAGTCTTCCACACTTCTGGAGCCTTGTGTAAGACTTTGAAGCCTTTGATGTAGCTCCCTATAATAATGACTAGGAACGAATCTCCTCCTCATGATGGCCTTCATCTCCTCCCAAGTGTTTATAGGCCTTTCACGGTTTCTTCTTCTACTCAAAACAAGTTGATCCCACCAAATAATAGCATAATCAATAAATACAACAGCAGCTAGTTTTACCTTTTTCTCCTCGGAGTAATTATGGCAATCAAATACTAGCTCCACCCTTTTTTCCCAAGCTTCCGGATCTTTTTTACCTTGAAAAGAAGGAATTTTCAGTTTGATACTCCCCAAATCACGATCTATGCGTCTTACCCTTCTATCATCTCTTCCACGCATGTCAACGGTGACCTGGTCATCAAAATTATCTAGGTCATCACCACCCTGATCTCCCATGGCAGCACGCCATTGATTATCTCTTACATTATGCTATTGGTTGTTGCCCCTTTTGTAGATTGGCTATGGCAGTGTCTTGCCTTTCCAATTGGTCACGGATCTCTACAAACATCAGATTCATGCGCTCAAATTGTTGCTGCATGGCTTTGAGCATGATCGATTGATCTATAGCTTCTTGTTCTTTTGACATATTTTGTGATCTGAAAAATTAAAGTTAGCAAAAAAAAAAACCTCACAACACTCCCTCACGTGTTTCACTCAATTTGATTCACTTAACTCTCGTGTTTAACACACAAATTGGCTTTTTCCCTCTAATGATCTCACAAACTATTGCCTTTTACCACACTTAATTCTCTCTTTCAGTTCTTTATTGAACTAAAAACAAAACCAAGAAAAACAAAACAAGTGACACACCAAATAAGCTATTCCAGCACACTAATAAAGAAAAAGAATTAAGAGAACACAAAGAACAAAAAAGAAATTGAAGAAAGGAAAACAAGCAAGTAAAGGACACAATTGATATTGATGAAAGTAGGAATACTTGAATCCTTTTGCAATCTTTTTTTTTTTTTTTTGGGTACGTTTCTTTCTTTTTTTTTTTTTTGGTTTAGTTTTTTTTTTTTTTTTTGATGTTTGTTTTCATTTTTTGATAATCATAATATATAAGACATTCAAACCTGATTAGAAACTTGCTCGATACCAAATTGATGCGAATCCCACATTGAAACTTTAAGGAGAATACTTAATTTGAAGTTTCAACTACCCAAGAAAGTTCTAAACAGATTTAAGACAAACAAAACCTTGACCCAATGCTTAATCAAACATGAACCAAAGGTATGGAGAAGGATATTGACGCCACACTCAAGATTTAGATGAGAAGGTGAGTGATAAGTCTTGATTTGGAACGCCACAAGAATGCAAATTCTTGATAAGTTCACTAGTTCTCAAAAGAACCAAAGAAAGAATAATTCTCTCAAATTCAAATAACATTAATCTCTCCATTGTCTTACATAGCAAGGTTGCTGAGTTTAAATAGGCCAATAGAGACCCAAAAAATCCGAAAAAGATTAAATCCTAGTTCAAGTCGGAGTAGTTTTCCTAACTAGTTAAGGAGTCGTTGAAATTTCCAATTCTGCGCATGCTGTAATAAATTGGTCATAACTCCTTCTAGAGAACTCCAAATCTAACTCCGTAAAATTCTTTGGAAAGCTATCTTAATTATCTTTCCAACGGTATATGGCTTGCAAGTTAATTCCAGCTCAATCAATACCAGTTTTATTTCGAAATTGAACTTTCTGCATTTGACCCGAATTGTGTATTTGGCTGCCCAATAGCTTGAATAAAGCCCACAATGCCTTGACATCTCTTCAAGCCCAATTCATGATGTCTTGCATCTTGAATTGTAGTTTTAATCCATATTTTCTCAATTAATCCATTTAAAGCAGCTTGTATCTTTTTGGCTCTAGCTCTTGTAATTGGGCCTTCATGAATGTGCAAAGGATCACTTGAAACTTTAATGGTATTCTCTTGATAGTTCTCATCAAGATCCCTCCAGAACTCGTTGCTAACTGGAAATGAGAAGGTTATACTCATCTCCATCTTGGCGGAGTAAGATTAATCTTAACTCTCCATGGCAGAAAAGGTTTACCTGTCACTGCTAGAATTGCTATGCTCGACACTAGGTTCAAACAGTATCAACACGCTGTTATTGGTACAGTTTTGACTACCCTACATGCAGGCAGTGCCCTCCTTACCTTCTATCCCAATTTCAACTTGTCCCTCCAAGATATCAACCTTTCCACCGCCTTGAAAGTCCAAGTCCAAATTCAAGGTGCTGAACAGATCTCCTCAGCAAAGATAGCTACACTCCATCATCAATCGGTCTATAGGCTTCAGAATCATGCCTTAGATCTTCCAACTCTAGAAAGTCACTCAGATGCTCTAATGGTACTAGCAGAATCTGATCAAACTCCAACAATCATTCAGATTCCCAGACAAATTCCTCAACAAGAACTTGTCAAGCTCATGCCCTTAGAATGGATTTCCAACTATGAAAAGTTCCATCAGAACGATGCTCCAATTCAGACATCCGAAAGCATGTTTGAACGCAGACACGATGGATCTATCAAAATGACTTTCAAACCACCTCAGACGGCTTCACAGCCTCCTCCAGCTGTTCTACCCAGAGCTCCTCCAGAGTCTCCAAGACTATCCTTCACCTATTCTTCAATGATCACTCCAGTCCAAACTGGCCAAGAGAATCTCCCAATCACTGGCTTCACTTCAGAAGGTTATCCAGTCTATCCTGCTAAAATTGGAAAACACTTCCTTTGGGATGCTCCTGGATCTGATATGTGTGATCCAGATTGCCCGTGCTGGCAAGACGGAGAAGATGAATATGTTGTTCCTAAAAGAAAACCTAAAAAGAAGTATCTTACTTCTTGTAAGGTTGACCATAAAAGGCCACAAAACCCTCCTTCACCTCCTCCTGCACCTGCACCATTACCTCTTTACCACAAGGAACTTAAATGGATTGCTAAACACTGCAAAACAGAAGTACCTTCACCAGTCATCCATCCACAACCACAACCAATCCCTTGTATGATGTTCTCCAGAGATTATTCCTCAAACTTTCCACCTCTTGAACCACAAACTGACACTCAGGGAAAAATTGTGTCAAAACCCTTTGTCCCTTCACCAATCACCTCTGCTGGTCATCTTGAAGAACCAAAACCTTTTGAATCTGTCCTCAACTGGCAAACTCAGAATGCTAGAGCACAGAATGATGCTCTACAGCACATCCATCAACAAGTCGATCGAATCAGTTTACGAACTGACAAGATTGAAACTAAAGTTGATTCCATCTCATCACAACTGCAGCAAATCCACCAGAATCTAAAGAACAGAGTTGCTCAACTCGATGCTGAACTCAAAGAAATGCTCAGACATCGCTACTATGGTCCTGAGTTTGATAGCAAAGAACGAGAAATCAGAAAGCTGTAAGCAGAACTGAACCGGATTGAATCTGAAAAGCAGAGACCTACACTCTTCACTCAAAGTCCTCCAATTCCCTCAATTGGTCCTACTTACCATCCTTTCACTCCTATGCTAGCTCCTATCAGGCAATATGACCCTTCAAAATTGTTTGGTATGACTCATACACTCTTCAAGCAAACACCACAACCTACTCCACCTTTAAAGCCCAAATCAAAGTCTAAACCTCAACCTAAACCGTTGAAGATACATCAACCATCTCACCCAGTTCAACCTACTTTACAGTCTCAACAGCCTGACATTCCAGAACAGGAATCACCAGAATATACCTCTATTCCTCCTTCCCACATGACTCAACCTCCACCTCATGTGCCTCAATCAAAGGATAAAGCACCCATGCATCAATATGCCTCCTATCCTCACCCTGTTGACTCTTCCACAGATACCTCCACAGAACAACCTTCCTCAACCTCAGAATCTGAACCTGATCACAGATCTAATGACACGTCAATTCAACCATCAGAATCCAACTCTGCAACCAGTTCAGAACCTTCATTCTCTTCTGTTTCTACCACCGATTCAGAAAAGTCTTATGCTGACATTACCAAGCTCCTTATGGCTCAGCCAGAAGAACCAGAGCATGCACAGACTTCTCATCCAGAATCTTACTTTGAGATTCCATCAGATGTTGATGATCCTACTGAATCTACATCTACACCTCCATCTCAACAGCAAACTCCAAAGTCATCCAATGGTCCATGGTTTACTTTTGATGATATTCCAACCAGTAAGTGGTGTGACAAACTATCCGAGATTTCAGCTTGGGTAGACCTCCAAATGCTTAAACCCGATGCCACAGTGGAATCAGTTTTTAAAGAACTAACCACCCGTTTCATTGGATCCCTCAGAGATTGGTTTGACAGCTTAGGCTCATACAGACAACTCCAGTTTGTCCAGTTACCTGATGTATCCTCAGCCTTAGCACTCCTTCATGAACAGTTCATTGGTGAACCAGCTGCACACTTTGAAGCAGCCAGACGAGATTACCTCAACATGAAATGCTGTTCCCTCAAAGCCAAAGATCTTGACTTTCACTACAAAAGGATGTCAATCCTGTTTTACAAATTGAATGGCTTCAATGATCCAACCCTGAAGCATGTTTTCCTTGCTTCTTTACCTGATGAATTGCAACCAGAAATTCAACGACAACTTGCTGTGTACAACCTCAGCCTTGAAAATATCTCCTTAGGCAAAATCTTCCAGATTGCAAAGTCCTGCCTTGATAAACTTTGTGAACAGAAACAATTCTTCAAGGAATTGATCAAAGACAAAGAACCATTCAGAAGTGCTTGTAAAAAGCCTTATCTGAAAATCAAGTGCAAAGATCCAAAGCAATGTGACTGCGGTCCTCACAAGAAGAAGCATATCAGAAAGTTCAAACAGAAATCTTCTTCCAGACTTCACACTCACAGACCATTCACATTCTACAGAAAAAAGTCTCCTTCCTCTAAGGAACGACAACAGCAAAAGTCCAGTAGATGCTTTATCTGCAAAAAGAAAGGACACTATTCCAGAAACTGTCCTAACAAGCGAGACAAAGCTGTTCGTCTCATCAAGCATTTACTGATCACATTACGTATCATTCTCCAGACAAAGAAGAAGTTGAATCTTGTTTCTCAGAACAAGAAGCTCCTAATGAAGAAATAGTGTTCGCACTGAAAAATTCATCTGATGATTCTGATACAGATGGATTACTCACTGTCTACAACCAACAATCTTTGTCATTGGATTCCTCTATTCCTATTCCATCAGTCAAAATCCAGGTTTTACCCTCAAAGTTTCACAGACCTCTTCCTGTCATTGGATTTTTTGACACTGGCGCTCAAAAGACGATGCTCAATCCAGATATTCTTCCACTCCAACACTGGAAGCCTCATACAGAACATTTCAAAGCAGCCGATGGAAAAGTTTTCACAACAGATTTGATTACCAAAAAACCCATTGGTATTCAGATTTTCCCAAATTGTGTTATTTGGACACATGTCATTGGTTCGAATTTGCCTGATAAAGACATCTTATTAGGTTTCGATACCATCTCTAAAGTCCCACATCTCCAAATTCTCCCCACTGGTATTCGAGTCAAATCCATGTTCAAACCCTTCATAAACATCCTCAGACTCTACAGCCTTTCCAATACTCCTCAGTCCTACCAAGACATCTCAGCCAAACTACTCCAGTTTTGCCCTGAGTCTCATACTGAATTCACCCATCCAAGTCCGTTATGGAAAAATACGTCCTTCTTCATTAAGCTCCCCTTCAAGCTAAATGAAGACACCAATCCTACCAAAGCTACCCATCCGGGAATGAGTCCCTCTGACTTGGTCCTAGCCCAAAATGAATGCTCACAACTTTTGGCCCAAGGTCTTATTGAACCCACAACTTCTCAGTGGGCTTGTCAAGCTTTTTATGTGGAAAAACACTCAGAACTTGTCCGTGGAAAAAAGAGATTAGTCATCGACTATCAGCCTTTAAACATGTTTTTACAAGATGACAAATTTCCTCTTCCTAAAAGACAAAACATTTTCACATATTTGAAAAATACCCAAATCTTTTTAAAATTCGATTTAAAATCAGGATTTTGGCAATTAGGCATTGAACCCTCTGAAAGATACAAAACTGCTTTTTGCATTCCGAATGCTCATTATCAATGGACAATTTTACCCTTCGGTTTAAAGACTGCTCCTTCCATTTTCCAAAAAGCAATGGTCAAAATCTTTCAACCAATTTTGCATCATGCATTGATTTACATTGACGATATTTTGTTGTTTTCAGAAACACATGCAGAACATCGCCAGCTGTTAAATCATTTTCTTGATATCATTCAATCTCATGGTATCATGCTGTCACCAAAGAAAAGCACCATAGTCACCTCCAACATTGAATTCCTTGGCATGGTCATCAAAGACGGTCACTATCAACCAGGAAAGCACATTGCCCAAGAACTGCTTCACTTTCCAGATCAATACTTATCTAGAAAGCAGATCCAGCAATTTCTTGGTATCATCAATTACATCCGTGACTTCATCCCTCACGTGGACAGACATACAGCACAACTTTCGGCTTTATTGAAAAAGAAGCCTCCAGAATGGAATGACACCCATACTACAGCTGTCACTGAGTTAAAAAAGATTGCACAAGATCCTCCACCATTAAAGCTCATTACAGATGGCAACCGGATCTTACAAACCGACGCAAGTGACACCTTATGGGGTGCTGTACTCCTCGAAGAAATCAATGGAAAAGAGAATATTATCGGATACGCTAGTGGACATTTCTCTGACTCACAATGCCACTACCACAGTATCTACAAAGAGATTTTAGCCGTGAAAAATGGTATTAAAAAATTTGAATATCATTTAATCGGTTATCATTTTCTTATCCGATTAGACAGCTCATCCTTCCCAGCCATCTTCAACTCAAAAGGAAAGAATATTCCAGAGAAGATGCTTCTACGACTGAAAGACTGGTTCTCCAAATATGACTTCTCTGTGAAGCATATAAAAGGAACCCAGAACCTCATCCCTGATCTTCTATCTAGACTTTCCAAACCATCTCAGCAACTCTCCTGCATTTCCTCTCAATATCATTTTCCTTTCATCCTAATGGCAACATCTCTTCCAACACAGGCTATATCCAAAAGATATTTTCCTCCTGGCAAAACTTTCAACTCAGCTTTTGCTATTCAAGACTTTGCCCGAAAATATGTTTTTAGGTTCTTTCTCAAAGCCTATTTCCTTACTGACTCCATCCCTGTCATGGATTTCCATCCCGAAGACTTATTCCTTACCGGTTTATATCTCCATCCTCTCAAAGGAATTACTGAAGACGAGTTATGGTACATTTGGTGCCTTACAGTCCTCTACGTTACAAAACTTGTCTTCCCAGTCAGACCTCTATCCAGACATCTAATGGATCCTGAACAGTCCACTTCCCTCATATGGACCGTCCTAGAATGGTATTCTCCAATTCCTTGGTGGAGAATGAAATTACAGCAGATAATCCTCCTCCACAACCTTGACAAAATGCCGGATACAGAAGCCGACATGTTCACATCTGTCTTCACCATTCACAGGCCATATTTTCAACATCCACACATTGACAACTTTTGGACTGTAGACCAAGCACGAGAATGGCAAACTCTGCCACATCCAGCCCTCCTTGAACAGGATCAAAATATTCAAAGAAATCTGACCACCTTCCTTTGCTAGCTTAATCATAGGTCAAACCCACCAAAGGACATTTTCCACATCTCCTTAGGTCCTCGACATGACATTCTCATAGTCCCAACTCCTTCGACCATCTCCTCACCTAAAACTTCAGGGATTATCTTCAAGGAAGAAAAGCCAGACTATACTGACTTTTTATTCCAAGATGCCCAAGACCCTTGGGAAGACTTCATGTCCTTAACCCAACACCTAGAACAACCTCAAACACCACCCACAAACTCCAATGAAGCAAGCACCAGTCACCAACCAGCCAGCCAACCACCAGATCAGTCCTATCCACTTTACTGCTCACAAGTCCGACCCAATCCATCACCTGATCCAGATGAAGCACAACGCGCCAAATTCTGCCCATGGCCCTGTGTTCCCGGGTGTACTCACCCCGAAAAGGTCTTCAAAATACCTGCTGACGATGACACTGACTCAGACACTGATGCTATCTCACTCTGAGACACATCAGCTTGCCGACACTTTACTATTTATTGTATTGTAATAATTGTGTTTTGTTTGAGTGTGCTTTTGCTTTTGCTTTACTTTATTAAAGTTGCTTTAAAAAAGAGATAGGGACGTGTCCTATCCTTTTAGCTTTTGCTTTTTATCTTGTCTCCTACTTTAGTAAAGTAGATGTCTTATTTTATTCTTGCTTTTGTAAAAGCAGGGGTCCTGTCCTGCTTGGCTCGCCTATATAAGGCAGCTTCCTCTTCATTGTAAAATAGAACTGGAAAAGAGCTTGAAAAGCTTCTAAGAGTAAATACAAGAGTGTTTAAGAAACCATGACTCTCTAAACTCTCTCTTCTCTCTCTGTTAACGAAGTTCTTAGGATCTGAAAAGGTTTGAAAAAGATTTTTATCAGTTCATTTTCAAAACAAAAAGAAAACCTGAGATAGTATGCTCTGCACTTGCCTTATTCAAGGACCCTGTGTATCAGAAAACTCATGCTTGTTTCCTAGAGGATCTGGTGCCCTATTGAAGAAGACCAGGAGTGTCTTAAGTTTTGGACTGTACGATCTATGGAAACTGTTTTGATGTTTTCATGATATACTGTAAACCTTGAAGAGATGGCGATCTTGTATTCCGCTGCCCGACTCCCTAGTTGGTATCAGAGCCATAGGAGAATCATCCTTTACTTCTCTCCTACCTGCTATTCCGGATCACTCACCTGCTGACGATGACACTGACTCAGACACTGATGCTATCTCACTCTGAGACACATCAGCCTGCCGACACTTTTCATTTTATCGTGTTATAATTATTGTATTTTGTTTGAGTGTGCTTTAGCTTTAGCCTTAGCTTTTGCTTTTGCTTTATTAAAGTTACTTTTTAAAAAAGTTGCTTTAGAAAAAGAGATAGGGACGTGTCCTATCCTTTTAGCTTTTGCTTTTTATCCTGTCTCTTACTTTAGAAAAGTAGATGTTTTATTTTATTCTTGCTTTTGTAAAAGTAGGGGTCCTGTCCTGCTTTGCTCGTTTATATAAGGCAGCTCCCTTCTCATTGTAACATAAGCTCTGAACACTTCAAGCTTCAAAAGAATAAGAAGTTTGTTTTCTAAGCTATGAATCTCTAAACTCTCTCTTCTCTCTCTGTTAACGAAGTTCTTAGAATCTTTGAAAAGGTTTGAAAAAGATTTTTATCAGTTCATTTTTAAAAGAAAACTTGAGATAGTATGCTCTGCACTTGCCTTGTTCAAGGACCCTGTGCATCAGAAAA
This sequence comes from Aegle marmelos, assembly GCA_030449875.1. Taxonomy (NCBI): domain Eukaryota; kingdom Viridiplantae; phylum Streptophyta; class Magnoliopsida; order Sapindales; family Rutaceae; genus Aegle; species Aegle marmelos. The sequence goes on along the minus strand of JASUUL010000041.1, from coordinate 657,458 downwards.
ACTCATGCTTGTTTCCTAGACGGTCTGGTGCCCTGTTGAAGAAGACCAGGAGTGTCTTAAGTTTTGGGCTGTACGACCAGTGGAAACTGTTTTGAGGTTTTATGATAAGCTTTGTTTTCCTTGATATTATGGCGATCTTGTATTCCGCTTGATAACCACTCTAATGGCATCAGCTTGAGGAGCTCTTGTTTTTGGATTTGTTTAGGGATTTGGATAATTGTGCTAACAGACTCATTGTCAGTAAAGATCATGAGTGTGTCTGAGGTAGTTTGAGGTGAAGGTAAGTCAAGGGCATGGTTTTGAAGACGATACACCAACTGATGGTGTAAAGTAGCCATTTTTACAGTGACTACTTGTTCAGCTCCCTGAAGTTGGATATAAAACTTTAATGTTATAGGTAGGTTAGGATTTTCAAGAGAAAGGTTAAAGTTTAGATAGTAGGTGAGGAAGACGCTTCCAGTATGAAGTGTTGTCAAGACTGTACCAATAGCAGCATGTTGGTATTCCTTGAATCTTGTGTCCATCAGAGCTATTATGCCCGTCACCGGCAAACCTTTTCTCCCATGTAAAGTAAGGATAATACTAATTCCCTCTAGATGGAGGTGCATATAGCCTTCTCATTTCCATTAAGTTACAAGCTCTGTTAAGATCTCTAAAGTGACGTATTACTCTGTTTGAGTTGCTTGCAAAGCACACTGATCCAAATAAGAGGACTGGATATATTCTTTTGGAGTTGGCCGTTTTGTGGAAATAAGGGTACGGATAGTTCTAGTGAAAGAGTTAGGTCTTTGGTAGAGTTTGTATGGACTAATTAGAGGTAAAGAAGATTCAGAGATTTGAGCAGAATCTGAAACATAAAAATATTCAACAAGATTTTCAATCTTTGAAGCAAGATGTTTTTGTGCAAGATTTAGGAAGAGAAAGAGTAGAAGAAAGAGATATAGGAGACTCAGGGGATTAAGAATTTGAAGAGGAAGCCATGAAATTTAGATTTCTATTCTTCTATTTCAGGAATCATAGATCTTCTACAATATACCACCCCTTTATAGGAAGAACGATTAGGCTCTGATACCACTCGATTAGGCAGGAAGAACTAGTGCTATCAGAGGCTAATTGTTCTTCCTACAAAGGGTGGTATATTGTAAAAGATATGTGATTTCTGAAATAGAAGAATAGAAATCTAAATCTCATGGCTTCCTCTTCAAATTCTCAATCTACTGAGTCCCCTGTATTTCTTTCTTCTATTTTTTCTTTTCCTAAATCTTGCACAAAACATCTTGCTTCAAAAATCAAAAATCTTGTTGAATATTCTTATGTTCCAGATTTTGCTCAAATCTCTAAATCTTCTTTACCTCTGATCAGTCCATACAAACTCTACCAACGACCCAACTCTTTCACCAGAACTATCCATGCCTTTATTTCCACAAAAAGGCCAACTCTAAAAGAATATATCCAGTCCTTTCGTCTGGATCAGTGTGCTTTGCAAGCAACTCAAGCGGAGCAATATGTCACTTTGGAGATCCCAACAGAGCTTGTAACTCAATGGAAATAAGAAGGCTATACGCACCTCTATCTTGTGGGAATTAGTATTATCCTCACTTTCCATGATAGAAAAGGTTTGCTGGTGACAGCCAGAATAGCTCTGATAGACAGAAGATTCAAGGAATACCAAAATGCTATTATTGGTATAGTCCTGACAACACTTCATGTTGGGAGCATCCTCCTCACCTGCTATCTAAATTTAACCTTTCTCTTGAAGATCCTAACGTACCTACAATATTAAAGGTTTAGATCCAACTTCAGAGAGTTGAACAAGTAGTCACTGTAAAAATGGCTACTTTATACCATCAGTTGGTGTATCGTCTTTGATAATAAGTCTATTCCCACAATTATCCAAATCCCTAAACAAATTCAAAAATAAGAGCTCCTCAAGCTAATGCCACTAAAGTGGTTGTCAACCTATGAAAAGTTTCACCAAAATTCCCAACCTATCCAAACTTCTGATGAACAATTTTAAAAAAAGGTCAGATGGCATTGTCAGGCTAACTTTTTAGCCTCCAAAATCCAACAAACAGCAACAGCCTCCCAAACTTTTATATACTGCTATGATTACAGTAGTAAAAATAGGACAAGAAAATCTGCCCATTGAAGGTTTTGCCTCTGATGGCTATCCAATTTATCATGCAAAAATCCGAGGACACTTCCTTTGAGATGCACCAGGATCCCACATGTGTGATTCCAATTGTCCTTGCCTTGAAGATGGGGAATTAGAAGACAACTAGTATGTTAACAGATGGCCCAAAAAGAAAAAATAACCAAATGTTTGTAAGACTCCATCAATCTGCATGTCTGAAGATGATGATGATCTAGATTACACTCCTTGGCCAGTTGAGGCAACAACTGAAGTAACTATGACCTCTCAATAGCCGATAGCATGTAGACGAGCAATAAAAGATCCATTGTTGTCCTTATCTTATTCACAGCTTTGCATGATGTCTTCATCCAGCTCATACTATGAGCATTTTCCTCCTTTGAAAAAACAGACAGACTCACAAACCAAAGTGGTTTCTAAACCATTCGTCCAGTCTCCTGTTACTCATACTAGACAACTTGAAGAACCTAAGTAATAGGAAGCAGTACTTAACTGGCAAACTCAGAGTGCCAGGGTTCAGAATACAGTCTTGGAATCTCTTGATACCAGGCTCAACAATGTTCAGGCTTAGGTTCAAAGAACCGATAAAAAGGTTGACAAAATAACAGCTCAACTAGAACAGCTGTATCTTAATCTGCACAATCAGATTGCCAAGCTGGATATCGAACTTAGAACGATGATTCAGAATAAGTATTAGGGTCCAGAGTTTAACCAAAAAGAAGCTGAAATCAGACAGTTTAAAAATGAGCTCGCAAGAATTGATGCTGAAAAACAATCATCCCTTTTTGAAAAAACCCAAACTATACCTGCATACATTCCCTCTTTTACCACATACCAACCTTTTTACAAACCTGCCATCTATGAGAAACCAGTAGATTACGCAAAATTCTTTGGGTTATCACATCTCTCTACATCCCAACTAGTACCAAAACCAAAACAATCTACTAAGCCTATAGCTTCTAAACCTTTTACTTCGAAACAACAACCTACTTCTCCTCAGGCCACACTAGAACCTACTCACACACCAGCAAAAGACATGCATCAACTCTTTTCCCAAGAATTTGAGACTGGTTTTCTTCCTTCTGAAGCCAGTACTCTTGTAGCGACCTCAGAGTCTTCTCTGATGAATCTTTTTCTTCAACAGAATCAATTTCTGTTCCAAACTCAGAAGAACATTATGTTGATATCCCAAATTTACTCATGGTTCAACCATCAACAAGATCCAATAAACTTCTCTCTCCTAGAAAAGATGATCTTTCTACCTCACAAAGACCTCTTATAGTTGAAGACCTTGAAGATGCTCCTACACATCAATATAATTCAACTCCTAAATCATCTCATGGGCCTTGGTTCACATTCGACAATGTGTCAAAAGTCAAATGGTTCCAAAGATTTCAAGAGTTCTCTGCATGGACAAATGTTTAAATGCTTAAAGCTAATGTCACTCTAGAATCTGTTCTTTGAGAATTCTGTTCAAGATTTCTTGGTTCTCTGCGAGACTGGTTTGAAAGTTTTGGCCAATACAGACAGCTTCAACTTTATTAGGCCACAATCTCTCAAGTCCTAGAACTCATTTATGAACAATTCCTAAGAGAACCAACGGTAGCTTAGGATGTAGCCAGAAGGGAATTTCATCAAATGAAATATTATTCTTTAAAGATCAAAGATCTTGACTACCACTACAAAAGAATGATAGTCTTGTATTATAAACTCAATGGCTTTAACAATGCTTTTCTTAAGCATGTTTTTATTGCTTCTTTTCCCAAAAAGATCCTCCTAGAACTACAACGGCAACTTCATCTCCATTAGCTTAATATTGACAACTTGTCACTTGGGAAAATATACCAATTGGCTATCTCTTGCCTAGAAAAACTCTATGAACAAAAAGAATTTTTCAAGGATCTCATGGAGCACAAAGGGCCCTTCAAAAGTGCCTACAAAAAGTCTCACCTTACTATCAAATGCAAGGATGAAAAAACCTGTTACTGCCCAACAAAGTAAAAGTCCCATTTCTAGAAATATTCTCCATCTAAGCATTCAAAGAAAAATAATTTCAGAAAACCTAAGAAACCCTATAGGTTTTTCTAGAGAAAACCTTTCCAGTCCAAAAGACAAAAGGATGCTTGATGCTTTATTTTCAAAATGAAGGGTCATTTTGCAAAATCTAGTCCAAACAATCCAGCTAAATCAGCTAGACTGCTTGAGCACCTTCAAAAGAAGTGAGATGTTGAATCCATATTTTCATAACAACGAAACTATGATGATGATACAGTCTTTATTCTTGCGGAACAAAGTTTTGATTCAGACTCTGAGAGTATCTCTGCAATTCATAATGCTGACTCCATCAACCTAATCTAAGAAATCAGACCTCTGTAAAAATCAGCCTACTTCCTTCAAAGTTTTTAAAACCAATTTCTGTCATTGCTTTTATTGACATAAGGGCACAAAGGAGTATGATCAATCCTTCTATTCTTCTACCAGATTATTGGACACATCATACTTAATACTTTAAAGCTGCCAATGGGGAACTATTCCAAACAGATCTTATCACCAAAAAACTCGTAGGTACTTAGTTCTTTCCAAATTTCATTCTCTGGGTCAAAATAATAGGATCTTCCCTTCTTGATAAAGACCTACTATTAGAATTCGATGTTCTTCAATTAGTCAAGAAGTTGAATATATCCTTTAATGGTATTCGGTACAAGCAAAGGTTTTTACCTTATACTGATACCTTAAAATTATACTCAATTTCTAATGCTCCTCCTTTTTATAAAAACTTTAAACAATAATTTCTTCCTTTCTGTCTAGAAAGCCACCTCCAGTTTTCCTATCCTTCTCCTTTGTGGAAAAATTCCAAGTTCTTTGTTAAGTTACCTTTCAAACTTAATGAAGACATTAACCCAACCAAAACCACTTATCTTGGAATGACTCTTTCGGATCTAAAATTAGCCCAAGCTCAAGCTTATGGCCCAAGGTCTCATTGAGCCCACTCATTCTGATTGGGCTTGCCAAGCCTTTTATGTTGAGAAAAGATCAGAAATTGTTCGAGGTAAGAAAAGACTATTTTCTCAAAGATGACAAATTTCCTCTCCCCAAGATTCAATCTCTGTTTATTCATCTTCAAAGTGCAAAAGCTTTTTCTAAGTTTGATCTTAAGTCAGGATTCTAGCAGATTGGCATTCATCCTGATGATCAACCTAAAACAGCATTCTGTATCCCTAATGCATATTATCAATAAACCGTCATGCCTTTTGGTCTAAAAATTGCATCATCCCTGTTTTAGAAAACCATGGTAAAAATCTTTGAGCCCATCACCAATAATGCTCTCATCTATATTGATGACATCCTGCTCTTCTCAAAAGATCATAAATCTCACTAGTAACTCCTAAGCCAGTTCCTGTCCATTGTTGAGTCATATGGCATCATGCTTTCTGAAAAGAAAAGACAAATCGGCCAGGAATCCATTGAATTTCTAGGCATGATAATTAAAGATGGTCACTACCAACTAGGGCTCTACATTTCTTAAGAGCTCATGCACTTTCCAGATCAACACTTATCCAGAAAACAGATTCAGCAATTTTTCAGGATAGTCAACTATCTCAGGGATTTCTTTCCTCATATAGTGGTCCACACTTCACAACCATAAAAAATATTGAAGAAAGCAGCCACATCTTGGGGACCAGAGTAGACCAGAGCTATCCAAAAGCTAAAACAGATGACTCAGCATCCACAACCTCTGAGAATCCCATTAGTTGGACAATGCATTCTGCAGACAGACTCTAGTGATGAATACTAGGGAGTAGTACTTTTAGAAAATATTGACGGAAAAATTTCTACTGTGCACATGCCAGTGGACAGTTTAAAGATACTAAAAAGCATTGTCATGTGATCTATAAGGAGACCTTTGCTGTCAAATATAGGATCCAAAAATTTGAATTCCACCTCATCGGCCACAACTTTGTTGTCAGATTGGATAACTCATCTTTCCCAAGGATCATGGAATTTAAAAATAAAGTGCTACCAGACAAGCACCTTCTCCACCTTAAAAATTGGTTCTCCCATTATGATTTCACAGTCCAACACATCAAGGGAGATAAAAATCTCATCCCTGACCTTCTTTCTAGACCCTCCAAACACATCTCACTCATAAACTCCTAAGGTCCAGTTCCAGTCATAACCATGGTATCTTCTCTACCTAACCAAGCTTTTACCAAAAAATATTTTCCTTTAAGAATGTCCTTCACTTCTCTTCACCAAATTCAGGATTTTGCCAGAAAGTTTCTTTTTAGATTTTTTCATAATATGTATTTGCAGTGTTCACGCCATGAACTTAAGGTCTTTCCAAGTTTTCATCCTGATCACTTGTTCCACACAAGATTACAGATTCTGCCCAATAAAGATGTCATTGAAGATGAACTCTGGTATCTCTGGTGTTTTACAGTTTTATATGCCACCAAGATAATTTTTTCTGTTTTGCCTATTCTTGACAAGTTAAATAATCCAGACCATGCAACTACCTTGACATAGACATTATTTGAATGGTTCTCACCATTGCCGTGGTAGCACAGAAAGTTGAAACAACTTACAGATTTCCACAATCTCAGAGAGCTTCCTGACTAAGAAGGCTGATAATTGACTACTGTTTTTATTGTCCATCGACCATATTTCCAACATCCACAAACTAGTGATTTTTGGACACAAGACATTGCCTACAAATGGATTATGGTTCTATATGTCGACCAGCTTGAACAAGACATCCATATCAAAGAACCTCTAAGAAACTTTCTCATGGTGATGAGAACTATCAAGAGAATACCATTAAAGTTTCAAGTGATCCTTTGCACATTCATGAAGGCCCAATTACAAGAGCTAGAGCCAAAAAGATACAAGCTGCTTTAAATGGATTAATTGAGAAAATATGGATTGAAACTACAATTCAAGATGCAAGACATCATGAATTGGGCTTGAAGAGATGTCAAGGCATTGTGGGCTTTATTCAAGCTATTGGGCAGCCAAATACACAATTCGGGTCAAATGCAGAAAGGTTAATTTCGGAATAAAACTGGTATTGATTGATCTGGAATTAACTTGCAAGCCATATACCGTTGGAAAGATAATTAAGATAGCTTTCCAAAGAATTTTACAGAGTTAGATTTGGAGTTCTCTAGAAGGAGTTATGACCAATTTATTACAGCATGCGCAGAATTGGAAATTTCAACGACTCCTTAACTAGTTAGGAAAACTACTCCGACTTGAACTAGGATTTAATCTTTTTCGGATTTTTTGGGTCTCTATTGGCCTATTTAAACTCAGCAACCTTGCTATGTAAGACAATTGAGAGATTAATGTTATTTGAATTTGAGAGAATTATTCTTTCTTTGGTTCTTTTGAGAACTAGTGAACTTATCAAGAATTTGCATTCTTGTGGCGTTCCAAATCAAGACTTATCACTCACCTTCTCATCTAAATCTTGAGTGTGGCGTCAATATCCTTCTCCATACCTTTGGTTCATGTTTGATTAAGCATTGGGTCAAGGTTTTGTTTGTCTTAAATCTGTTTAGAACTTTCTTGGGTAGTTGAAACTTCAAATTAAGTATTCTCCTTAAAGTTTCAATGTGGGATTCGCATCACACAACCTCCTCCAGCTGTTCTACCTACAGCTCCACCAGAGTCTCCTAGACTACCTTTACATATTCCTCAATGATTGCTCCAGTTCAAACTGGCCAAGAGAAGCTTCCAATCACTGGCTTCACTTCAGACGGCTATCCAATTTATCCTGCTAAAATTGGAAAGCATTTCCTTTGGGATGCTCCTGGATCTGATATGTGTGATCCAGATTGTCCGTGCTGGCAAGATGGCGAAGATGAATTTGTTCCTAAACGAAAACCTAAAAAGAAGTTTCTTACTTCTTGTAAGGTTGACTACAACAAGCCACAAAACCCTCCTTCCCCTCCACCTGCACCTGCACCATTACCCCTTTACCAAAAGGAACTCAAATGGATTGTTAAACACTGCAAAAATGTGTCCCTTCACCAGTCATACATCCACCTCCACAACCACAACCACTCCCATGTATGATGTTTTCCAGAGATTATTCTTCAAACTTTCCACCTCTTGAACCACAAACTGACACCCAGAGAAAAATAGTGTCAAAACCTTTTGTCCCTTCACCAATCACCTCTGCTGGTCATCTTGAAGAACCAAAACCCTTTGAATCAGTCCTCAATTGGCAAACTCAGAATGCCAGAGTCCAGAATGATGCTTTACAGCATATCCATCAACAAGTCGATCGAATCAGTTTACGAACTGATAAGATTGAAACCAAAGTTGATTCCATCACTTTACAATTACAGCAAATCCACCAGGATCTAAAGAACAGAGTTGCTCAACTAGATGCTGAATTACGAGAAATGCTCAGACAAAGATATTATGGTCCTGAGTTTGATAACAAAGAACGAGAAATCAGAAAGCTGCAAGCAGAATTGAACCGGATTGAATCTGAAAAGAAGAGACCTACCCTCTTCACTCAGACTCCACCAATACCTTCTATTGGTCCGACCTACCATCCGTTCACTCCTTTACTAGCTCCAATCAAGCAATACGACCCTTCAAAGTTGTTTGGAATGACTCATACGTTATTCAGACAAACATCTCAACCTACTCAACCACCTCAGTCTTCAAAGCCAAAATCAAGGTCCAAACCTCAACCTAAACCTTTGAAGATACACCAACCAACTCAACCTGCTCCACAAGCTCAACAACCTCAATCTCCAGAACAACAGTCTCCAGAATACACCTCAGTACCTCCTCAGGTGTCTCAACCTATTCCTCCTCCTCACATGACTCAACCTTCACCTCATGTGTCTTAATCAAAGGATAAAGCTCCTATGCATCAATATACTTCTTATCCTTATCCTGTTGACACTTCCACAGATACCTCCACAGAAGAACCTACCTCAACTTCAGAATCAGAATCTGATCACAGATCTGTTGATACACCATTTCAACCATCAGACTCAAACTCTGCAACTAATTCAGAACCTTCACTCTCTTCGGTTTCTACTACCGATTCAGAAAAGTCTTATGCAGACATCACCAAGCTCTTAATGGCTCAACCAGAAGAAACAGAGCATGCACAGACTTCTCAACCAGAATCTTACTTTGAGATTCCCTCAGATGTTGATGATCCTACTGAATCTACATCTGCACCTCCTCCTGAACAGCAAACTCCAAAGTCATCCAATGGTCCATGGTTTACTTTTGATGATATTCCAACAAGTAAATGGCGTGACAAACTATCCGAGATTTCAGCTTGGGTAGACCTCCAAATGCTCAAACACGGCGCAACAGTGGAATCAATTCTTAAGGAACTAACCACCCGTTTCATTGGATCCCTCAGAGATTGGTTTGACAGCTTAGGCTCATACAGACAACTCCAATTTGTCCAATTACCTGATGTTTCCTCAGCCTTAGCACTTCTTCATGAATAGTTCATTGGCGAACCAGCTACACACTTTGAAGCAGCCAGACGAGATTATCTCAACATGAAATGCTGTTCCCTCAAAGCCAAAGATCTTGACTTCCACTACAAAAGGATGTCAATCTTGTTCTACAAATTGAATGGTTTCAATGATCCCACTCTGAAGCATGTTTTCCTTGCTTCCCTACCTGATGAATTGCAACCCGATATTCAAAGACAACTTGCTGTTTACAACCTCAACCTTGAAAACATTTCCTTAGGCAAGATCTTCCAGATTGCAAAGACATGTCTTGATAAACTTTGTGAACAGAAATAGTTCTTCAAAGAACTGATCAAAGACAAAGAACCATTCAGAAGCGCTTGTAAAAAGCCTTATCTGCAAATCAAGTGCAAAGACAAAAAGCAATGTGACTGCAGTTCTCACAAGAAGAAGCATTTCAGAAAGATCAAATAGAAATCTTCTTCCAAGCCTTATTTTCAGAAAACTCGCAGACCATTCACATTTTACAGGAAAAAGTCTCCTTCTTCTAAGGAACGACAACGGCAAAAGTCCAGTAGATGCTTCATCTACAAAAAGAAAGGACACTACTCCAGAGATTGTCCTAACAAGCGAGACAAAGCTGTTCGTCTCATCAAGCATTTACAAACCATCACAGATTATTCTCCAGACAAAGAAGAAGTTGAATCTTGTTTCTCAGAACAAGAAGCACCAAATGAAGAAACAGTGTTCGCACTGGAAAATTCATCTGATGAATCTGATACAGATGGATTCCTCACTGTCTACAACCAACAATCCTTGTCCTTGGATTCCTCCATTCCAATTCCATCAGTCAAAATCCAACTTTTACCCTCAAAGTTCCACAGACCACTTCCTGTCATTGGATTTCTTGACACAGGTGCTCAAAAGACGATACTTAATCTAGATATCCTTCCATTACAACATTGGAAGCCACATACAGAACATTTCAAAGCAGCCGATGGAAAACTCTTCACCACAGATTTGATTACCAAACATCCCATTGGTATTCAGATTTTCCCCAATTGTGTTATTTGGACACATGTCATTGGTTCGAACCTACCTGATAAAGACATCTTATTAGGTTTCGATACCATCTCCAAAGTCCCACATCTCCAAATCCTTCCAACCGGTATTCGAGTCAAATCCATGTTCAAACCTTTCACAAATACCCTCAGACTCTACAGTCTTTCCAATTCTCCTCAATCCTACTAAGACATCTCAGCCAAACTACTCCAGTTTTGCTCTGAGTCTCATGCTGAATTCACCCATCCAAGTCCATTATGGAAAAACAAGTCCTTCTTTATTAAGCTACCCTTCAAGCTAAATGAAGACACCAATCCTACCAAGGCCACCCATCCGAGAATGAGTCCCTCTGACTTAGTCCTAGCCCAAAATGAATGCTCACACCTTTTGGCCCTAGGTCTTATTGAACCCACAACTTCTCAGTGGGCTTGTCAAGCTTTTTATGTGGAAAAACACTCTGAACTTGTCCGTGGAAAAAAGAGATTAGTCATCGATTATCAGCCTTTAAACATGTTTTTACAAGATGATAAATTTCCTCTTCTCAAAAGATAAAACATTTTCACATATTTGAAAAATGCCCAAATCTTTTCGAAATTTGATTTAAAGTTAGGTTTTTGGCAATTAGGCATTAAACCCTCTGAAAGATACAAAACTACTTTTTGCATTCCAAATGCTCATTATCAATGGACAGTTTTATCCTTTGGTTTAAAGACTGCTCCTTCCATTTTCCAAAAAGCAATGGTTCAAATCTTTCAACCTATTTTGCATCATGCATTGATTTACATTGACGATATTTTGTTATTTTCAGAAAAACATGCAGAACATCGCCAACTGTTAAATCACTTTCTTGACATCATTCAATCTCATGGAATCATGCTGTCTCCAAAGAAAAGCACCATAGCCACCTCCAACATTGAATTCCTTGGCATGGTCATCAAAGACGGTCACTACCAACCAGGAAAGCACATTGTCCAAGAACTGCTTCACTTTCCAGATCAACACTTATCCAGAAAGCAGATCCAGCAACTCCTTGGTATCATCAATTACATCCGTGATTTCATCCCTCACGTGGACCTACATACAGCACAACTTTCGGCTTTATTGAAAAAGAAGCCTCCAGAATAGAATGACACCCATACTACAGCTGTCATCAAGCTTAAACAGATTGCACAAGATCCTCCACCATTAAAACTCATTATAGATGGCAACCGGATCTTACAAACAGACGCAAGTGACACCTCATGGGGTGCTGTACTCCTCGAAGACATCAATGGAAAAGAGAATCTTATCGGATACGCTAGTAGACATTTCTCTGACTCACAATGCCACTACCACAGTATCTACAAAGAGATTTTAGTCGTGAAAAATGGTATTAAAAAATTTGAATATCATTTAATCGGTTATCATTTTCTCATCAGATTGGACAGCTCATCCTTTCCATCCATCCTGAACTCAAAGAGAAAGAATATTTCAGAGAAGATGCTTTTGAGACTAAAAGACTGGTTTTCAAAATATGACTTCTCCGTGAAGCATATAAAAGGAACCCAGAACCTCATCCCTGATCTTCTATCCAGACTTGACAGACCTTCGCAAAATTCTATCAGCCAACTCCCAATCATAGCAATGGCCTCATCATCATCAGACAAAGCCTCAGATAAAGCCTTTATTTCCTCATTACCAGAGGACCTCCGACATCTCATTTTTCGAAAGGTCATTGATCACAAATCTTTTTTGGAAAACCCAGAACTCACAGACAGACTATGGTCTCTCATGGCCATGCAAGAGTTTCTCCCTCCAGAGAATGGGTTATCTCAAAGACCTTTCAATCCTCATCCTAATCCAGATCAGATGCACCATACAATTTTTAGGCTTTCAACCATCTTCCATCCAGTAGTTGATAACTACACTGCCTGGGGTCATTATGTCATAAAAAACATTACCCTGCAAGCTTACTATATTTTCTGGTACTGGTTAAACCTTTACCCAGTTGCTATTCTCTATGACCCAAATCTAGTCCATACAAGGCCATTTGCGGAAAAGGCCAATGGTTTGACAGAATGCTCGCTCACCTATCTTCAGGATCCTCGACCGCTTAACTCATCAATGGATTCCAGATCCAACAGACTGTCATCATCATTGTCAAACTTACAGACATATGGGGAAGATACTCTGATCCCCTTCTCAAAGTCATTGACCACACTCATCACTGTGAGTCCTTCAGTCCCATGTGGAACGAATGTCTTACAGCCCGGCTTGCCCTAGCTGAAGAATACGGCGTTCCTCGATCCTATAACACTCACAGCCCTTTATCTCCAGATATCAATTCTACTCCTCGACTCTTCTACAGAGAACGGCTTCATAACTATGCCCTCGACGGAGATCATGCTTTTGATCTAGAATGGCCACAGCCACACCATCCAGATCCCTTCATTCCTGACATAGGAGAATCATCCTCTACTTCTCTCCTACTTGCTGTTCTCAATCAACACTATCCTAATCAGGATGATGCTGACGATGACACTGACTCAGACACTGATGCTATCTCACTCTGAGAGACACATCAGCCTGCCGACACTTTACATTTTGTCGTGTTGTAATAATTGTGTTTTGTTTGAGTGTGCTTATGCTTTTGCTTTTGCTTTACTTTATTAAAGTTGCTTTAGAAAAGAGATAGGGACGTGTCCTATCCTTTTAGCTTTTGCTTTTTATCCTGTCTCCTACTTTTGAAAAGTAGATATTTTATTTTATTCTTGCTTTTGTAAAAGCAGGGACCCTGTCCTGCTTTGCTCGCCTATATAAGGCAGCTCCCTCCTCATTGTAACATAAGTCTGAACACTTCAAGCTTCAGAAGAAATCTAAGAAGTTTGTTTTAAGCTATGAATCTCTAAACTCTCTCTTCTCTCTCTAACGTAACGAAGTTCTTAGGATCTGAAAAGGTTTGAAAAAGAATTTTATCAGTTCATTTTTGAAAAGAAAACTTGAGATAGTATGCTCTGCACTTGCCTTATTCAAGGACCCTGTGCATCAGAAAAACTCATGCTTGTTTCCTAGACGGTCTGGTGCCCTGTTGAAGAAGACCAGGAGTGTCTTAAGTTTTGGGCTGTACGACCAGTGGAAACTGTTTTGAGGTTTTATGATAAGCTTTGTTTTCCTTGATATTATGGCGATCTTGTATTCCGCTGCCCGACTCCCGAGCCTCAGATGTTGATGATCCTACTGAATCTACATTTGCACCTCCTCCTAAACAGCAAACTCCAAAGTCATCCAATGGTCCATGGTTTACTTTTGATGATATTCCAACAAGTAAATGGCATGACAAACTATCCGAGATTTCAGCTTGGGTAGACCTCCAAATGCTCAAACACGGCGCAACAGTGGAATCAGTTCTTAAGGAACTAACCACCCGTTTCATTGGTGATGATGATGATGAGGCCATTGCTATGATTGGGAGCTGGCTGATAGAATTTTGCGAAGGTCTGTCAAGTCTGGATGGAAGATCAGGGATGAGGTTCTGGGTTCCTTTTATATGCTTCACGGAGAAGTCATATTTTGAAAACCAGACTTTTAGTCTCAAAAGCATCTTCTCTGGAATATTCTTTCTCTTTGAGTTCAGGATGGATGGAAAGGATGAGCTGTCCAATCTGATGAGAAAATGATAACCGATTAAATGATATTCAATTTTTTTAATACCATTTTTCACGGCTAAAATCATCATTTTCTCATCAGATTGGACAGCTCATCCTTTCCATACCACATTAGCAATATCTTGATTTAAACCATGTAAAAATCTAGCCATAGTGGCCTCTCGCTCTTCTTCAATGTTGGCTCGAATCATGATTATTTCCATCTCCTTGTGGTAGTCTTCTACACTTCTGGAGCCTTGTGCAAGACTTTGAAGTCTTTGGTGTAGCTCTCTATAATAATGATTAGGAACAAATCTCCTCCTCATGATGGCCTTCATCTCCTCCCAAGTGTTTATAGGTCTTTCACGATTTTTTCTCTTACTCAAAATAAGTTGATCCCACCAAATAATAGCATAATTAGTAAATTCAATAGCAGCTAGTTTTACCTTTTTCTCCTTGAAGTAATTATGGCAATCAAATACTAGCTCCACCTTTTTTCCCACTCCAAATAAGCTTTCGGATTGTTTTTACCTTGAAAAGAAGGAATTTTCAGTTTGATACTCCCCAAATCACGATCTGATGAGAACTATCAAGAAAATACCATTAAAGCTTCAAGTGACCCTTTGCACATTCATGAAGGCCCAATTACAAGAGCTAGAGCTAAAAAGATACAAGCTGCTTTAAATGGATCAATTGAGAAAATATGGATTGAAACTACAATTCAAGATGCAAGACATCATGAATTGGGCTTGAAGAGATGTCAAGGCGTTGTGGGCTTTATTCAAGCTATTGGGCAGCCAAATACACAATTCGGATCAAATGCAGAAAGGTCAATTTCGGAATAAAACTGGTATTCATTGAGCTGGAATTAACTTGTAAGCCATATACCGTTGGAAAGATAATTAAGATAGCTTTCCAAAGAATTTTACAGAGTTAGATTTGGAGTTCTCTAGAAGGAGTTATGACCAATTCATTACAGCATGCGCAGAGTTGGGAATTTCAACGACTTCTTAACTAGTTAGGAGAACTAGTTCGACTTGAACTAGAAATTAATCTTTTTCGGATTTTTGAGGTCTCTATTGGCCTATTTAAACTCAGCAACCTTGCTATATAAGACAATTGAGAGATTAATGTTATTTGAATTTGAGAGAATTATTCTTTCTTTGGTTCTTTTGAGAGCTAGTGAACTTATCAAGAATTTGCATTCTTGTGGCATTCCAAATCAAGACTTATCACTCACCTTCTCATCTAAATCTTGAGTATGGCGTCAATATCCTTCTCCATACCTTTGGTTCATGTTTGATTAAGTATTGGGTCAAGGTTTGTGTGTCTTAAATATGTTTAGAACTTTCTTGGGTAGTTGAAACTTCAAATTAAGTGTTCTCCTTAAAGTTTCAATGTGGGATTCGCATCATCTCATGAATGTGCAAAGGGTCACTTGAAGCTTTAATGGTATTGGTATTCTCTTGATAGTTCTCATCAGTAAAAATCTTTATTTATACCGAATACCTATAGATCCTTTATTTGTACCAAATACCGAATAAGTTGAAGAACATCAAAACCCAAGAGTATATCCTTATTAGGAAGGGAAGAACCTACTATTTTTATCCAAAGGACATAATCTGAAAAAACTAGATGCCTATAGTTTTTTCATAATCAATTTAGATACAGTAACCTATCTGGCAAACTGGATTGATCTTTTCCTAAAATTGGTTATGGTTCTCAATAATTTTCTAATGCACAAGATCCTCTGAGAGGCAAGTGTAGAGCATACTTTTTATATGGATAAGAATAAATTGTTATGATGAACTTTTATTACCCTAGGGTGTTGAAAAAACTTGAGAGAGTTTTAGAAAGACATAGATATTTGAACACACAGATTTTATTCAAGCTCAAATTTTGAAATACAATGAGAAAATGATCCTCTATATATAGAGGAAAACTTCTTAAAACTTGATGAGATAGGACCCTCATCTTCTACAAAAGTAAGCGAACCAACAAATAAAAGTAAAACAACTTAGAACCTGGCTATATAGGCTAAAGCAAAGTAAAAGCAAACATTATTATTAAGTCACATGCTTAAAGATAAATGATATTAGAGCTATTTTATCCAAAGCTGTGTGAAGGAGATAAGTTGTCAGCATCACTGTCGATTTTTATGAAAGATTCTTTCCATCACTATAGGAAAACTTTCTTTGATGGCTCTGATAAACTAGATGCCATGTGTGTGGGGTCTATAGAAGAAAAGAGGGGAGTGAATTCTTCCCATGGATCCTGTGAGTCCTAAAATAAGAAATGAATGCAATCTAGTCTTTCTGCTTTTAGGAGAATTCCACCTATTGAAACACTAGATGAAGGGTAAAAAGTAACTATGAGTTCATGCTGTGGTCTAAGAGAAGTGTGTTGGATGTTTGTAGGAGGGGCTATCACATGATTGAGTTCAAAGAGCAAATTTTTTAGGTTTGAGATAATGGTTAGGTCATGTTGAAGAGAAAAAGGATGGCAAAAAGTCATCCACTCATAAGCTTCATTTGAGTTCAAAAGGGTTTAGTGGTCGGATGCTGAAAATAAGGCCTGTGTATGATAAAAACATAAGTGAGTTAGACATCTTCATTTTTTTACAGTTGTGAAAGGTGATGTTTTTTTGAGATCTATTGGCGTTATCTATGCTACCAAGGAAGAGGAGCAAACCACTTAAACAATGTCCAAAGTAAAGAGTAAGTAGTGGGGGGATCAGTAAGGATTTTATGGAAAGACTAGACAAGAAAAACTAATTTGGTAGCATAAAAGATTGTAAGACACCATAGATACCAAAGTTCATCTTTTTTTAGGTTTCGAGAAGAATAATGGTCAGGCGTGGTTTGGATGGAAACTCAAAAAACCAAAGGGTTACATTCGGTAAATGTTCATAAAAAACCAAAACAGAAATTTCTTTGCAAAGTCTTGAATTTGGTGGGGTGATGAGAAAGTTACATTTAAAGGAAAAGATTTTTTTATGAGAGCAACATTTGGTAAAGGAGTGACCATGTCTATAACAAGAAAAACCTTGTGAGAGATGATGAGAGAGATAGTTGGTGGTCTAGATAACAGATCAGGAATGAGGTTCTAGTTTCCTTTTATATACTTAACTGAAAAATCATATTGAGAAAACCAAGTCTTTAGACGAAAAGGTGTTTTTTTGGTAGGGTCCTGTTTTTGAATTCAAGAACTTTTAGAAAAGAAGAGTTGTTTAATTTGATAAGAAAATGATGACTAATGAGATGAAATTTAAAATTTTTTGATACCATAGCCTTACAGGTATTTCCGTAAAAAACCCTTTCCTACCAGATGGCAAAAAGATGCTCGATGTTTCATTTGCAAGAAGAAAGGTCATTTTGCAATGCTTTTTTGAGTTTTTGTATTGTCCACTAGCATGAGCACAAAAATATTCTTTCCTATCAATCAATTCAAGTAAGATAACTCTTTAGTATTTATCACTTGCATCAATCTGTAAAATTCTTTGACCTACTGATGCGAATCCCACATTGAAACTTTAAGGAGGACACTTAATTTGAAGTTTCAACTACCCAAGAAAGTTCTAAACAGATTTAAGACAAACAAAACCTTGACCCAATGCTTAATCAAACATGAACCAAAGGTATGGAGAATGATATTGACGCCACACTCAAGATTTAGATGAGAAGGTGAGTGATAAGTCTTGATTTGGAACACCACAAGAATGCAAATTCTTGATAAGTTCACTAGTTCTCAAAAGAACCAAAGAAAGAATAATTCTCTCAAATTCAAATAACATTAATCTCTCAATTGTCTTACATAGGAAGGTTGCTGAGTTTAAATAGGCCAATAGAGACCCAAAAAATCCGAAAAAGATTAAATCCTAGTTCAAGTCGGAGTAGTTTTCCTAACTAGTTAAGGAGTCGTTGAAATTTCCAATTCTGCGCTTGTTGTAATAAATTGGTCATAACTCCTTCTAGAGAACTCCAAATCTAACTCCGTAAAATTCTTTGGATAGCTATCTTAATTATCTTTCCAACGGTATATGGCTTGCAAGTTAATTCCAGCTCAATCAATACCAGTTTTATTCCGAAATTGACCTTTCTGCATTTGACCCGAATTGTGTATTTGGCTGCCCAATAGCTTGAATAAAGCCCACAATGCCTTGACATCTCTTCAAGCCCAATTCATGATGTCTTGCATCTTGAATTGTAGTTTCAATCCATATTTTCTCAATTAATCCATTTAAAGCAGCTTGTATCTTTTTGGCTCTATAGCTCTTGTAATTGGGCCTTCATGAATGTGCAAAGGATCACTTGAAACTTTAATGGTATTCTCTTGATAGTTCTCATCACCTACTGTGGGAATTTTTAGTGCTGGCAGATTTTGAGCAATCTATTTGAGGGTTTTGACAGTTATTGTTTATTTTGGTCCTCATGTGGGGGCCTTCTTTTTAACCATTTTTTACAGCTGGCTAGTGTAGATTGAGACATGGGGTAGAAAGTCACAAAGATAATTGATAATTCTAAGAAATTTCTAGGTCTACTTTCTTATTATGTCTTGATCTAGAAAGTGCAATGTGAGGTCCTAGGTGATGGTGACCATTTTCAAGAATCATTCCAAGGAACTCAATAGTGGTTTAACCTAATATGCTCTTTCTTTTAGAGAGCATTATACCATGTGCATCAACAAGATGAAAAAAGTAAAAGCTTTTGGTGGGATAGGTGATCACATGAAAAAAGGAGAATGTTATTACTATAAACAAGAGCATGATGAAGGATAAGTTCAAAAATTTGGGTCATGGCTTTTTGAAAAATGGAAGGGACTACTTTGAAACTAAAAGACATGATTGTCCACTAATAATGGATATTTGGAATACAAAAAGCTATTTTGTATCTGTCATCAGTGTGAATTCCCAATTGCCAAAAACCTGCTTTGAGATCAAATTTTGAAAAAACTAAGCATTTTAGAGATGGATGAATGATGACTGGATCTTTGGTAAAGGTTGGTAATCAATGACAAATTGTTTCTTTCCACTAACAACCTCTGAACATTTTTCAACGTAGAAAGCTTGACATGCCCAATTAGAAGTGTTTGTTTCAATAAGTCACTATTGGAGGAGTTGGGAACATTCTTGTTGTGCCAATTTGAGATCAGTGGGTGTCATTCCTGGATGGATGGCTTTGGTTAGATTTATATCGTCATCAAGCTTGAAAGGAAGCTTAATAAAGAATTGATTATTTTTCCAAAAGGGATGAGGGTTTGAAAATTTTGTAAGGAGAAGTGGCTTCAAATAGCTTATACAAACAAAGGATATCTCAGATAGGGTTTGAAATATTTTTTGTAAGATATCTTGAAAGCTATAATTTGTCTGGTAAATCAGAACCAACAATCTGGATGACCAGATGCCACAGTTTAGGAAAATTTGGATGCCAATGGGTTTTTTGGTTATCAAGTTTGTTTGAAATAACTGGCCATCAGTTGCCTTGAAATATTCTTTATGACTTTCCCAAAGATGGGAAGGAAGAATAGAAAGATGCAGCATGCTTTTTTTAGCACTGATGTCAAAGAACCCAATAACAAGAACGGGTTTTGCAAACTTGAAAGATAAAATTTAAACAGGAATGGAAGCGATATAAATTTAAGGTGTAGTTGGGTAAGGATCTTAGATGGTGTTGATGAAAGAAATGTTATTCTCAGAATCTGAGTCACTGTTGGCTAATCCAAAGACTGTTTTTAATGCGAATCCCACATTGAAACTTTAAGGAGAACACTTAATTTGAAGTTTCAACTACCCAAGAAAGTTCTAAACAGATTTAAGACACACAAAACCTTGACCCAATGCTTAATCAAACATGAACCAAAGGTATGGAGAAGGATATTGACGCCACACTCAAGATTTAGATGAGAAGGTGAGTGATAAGTCTTGATTTGGAACGCCACAAGAATGCAAATTCTTGATAAGTTCACTAGTTCTCAAAAGAACCAAAGAAAGAATAATTCTCTCAAATTCAAATAACATTAATCTCTCAATTGTCTTACATAGCAAGGTTGCTGAGTTTAAATAGGCCAATAGAGACCCAAAAAATCCGAAAAAGATTAAATCCTAGTTCAAGTCGGAGTAGTTCTCCTAACTAGTTAAGGATTCGTTGAAATTTCCAATTCTGCGCATGCTGTAATAAATTGGTCATAACTCCTTCTAGAGAACTCTAAATCTAACTCCGTAAAATTCTTTGGTAAGCTATCTTAATTATCTTTCCAACGGTATATGGCTTGCAAGTTAATTCCAGCTCAATCAATACCAGTTTTATTCCGAAATTGACCTTTCTGCATTTGATCCGAATTGTGTATTTGGCTGCCCAATAGCTTGAATAAAGCCCACAATGCCTTGACATCTCTTCAAGCCTAATTCATGATGTCTTGCATCTTGAATTGTATCTTTTTGGCTCTAGCTCTTGTAATTGGGCCTTCATGAATGTGCAAAGGATCACTTGAAGCTTTAATGGTATTCTCTTGATATTTCTCATCATTCCCCCTCTCCTGAAAAGGATTCGTCCTCGAATCTTCACCTATATCAAAAGGAGAAAGATCAGAAACATTAAAAGTAGCACTCACATTATACTCACCAGGAAGGTCCAATTTGTAGGCATTGTCATTGATTCGTGCAACCACTTGAAATGGACCATCTCCCCTTGGAAGCAACTTTGAACGCCTTTGTGCTGGGAATCTCTCCTTTTTCATATGCACCCAAACCCAATCTCCAGGCTGAAAAACCACTTCCTTTCGTCTTTTGTTGGCTTGAGTAGCATATTGTTCAGTCCTCTTTTCTATGTTGTGCCGCACTTTCTCATGCAGTTGCTTAACAAATTCAGCTTTCTTTTTACCATCCAAACTAGCACGCTCATCAATAGGTAACGGCAATAAATCCAAAGGAGTTAATGGATTAAAACCATATACAATCTCAAATGGTGAAAATTTAGTAGCTGAATGGACAGTTCTATTGTAAGCAAATTCAACATGTGGCAAACATTCTTCCCAAGTTTTCAAATTCTTTTGAATAATGGCATGCAACATCGTGGACAATGTTCTATTTACAACCTTAGTTTGTCCATCAGTTTGTGAATAACAAGTAGTAGAAAACAAAAGTTTAGTACCCAACTTACCCCACAAAGTTTTCCAAAAGTGGCTTAAAAACTTAGCATCTCGATCTGAAACTATGCTCCTTGCTACTCCATGCAATTTGACTATTTCCTTGAAAAACAAATTAGCTATGTTTGTTGCATCATCAGTTTTGTGACATGGAATGAAATGGGCCATCTTTGAAAATCTATCAACAATAACAAAAACAGAATCCTTTCCCCTTTTTGACCTAGGTAAACCCAAAACAAAGTCCATAGAAATATCAACCCAAGGTTCGCTAGGTATAGGTAAAGGTTTATACAATCCATGGGGTAAAACTTTAGACTTAGCATGTTTACAAGTGATACACTTCTCACATATTCTTTCAACATCACGTTTCATATGTGGCCAAAAAAAATGTTCTTTTAAAACATCTAAAGTCTTTGCAATGCCGAAATGTCCTATTAAACCTCCCCCATGAGCTTCACGCACAAGCAATTCACGCAAAGAACTATATGGCACACACAATTTATTCTCTCTAAATAAGAACCCATCGTGCCTATGGAACTTTCCAAATGCAGCTTTCTCACAAGCATTAAACACATTAGCAAAATCAGGATCATTAACATATAATTCTTTAATGTACTCAAATCTTAATAACTTTGTATTTAATGTAGAGATAAGTGCATACCTTCTCGATAATGCATCAGCCACCACATTCTCCTTACCTTGTTTGTATTTGATCACATAAGGAAATGGCTCAATGAATTCAACCCATTTGGCATGTCTCTTATGCAACTTACCTTGCCCTTTCAAATGCTTTAAGGACTCATGATCAGTGTGTATGACAAACTCTTTAGGTAGAAGATAATGTTGCCAAGTTTCCAACGCTCTCACTAATGCATACATCTCCTTGTCATAAGTAGGATAGTTTAGGGCTGCGCCACTCAATTTCTCACTAAAATAAGCAATTGGACGCCCCTCTTGCATCAAAACAGCTCCAATACCTATACCTGAGGCATCACACTCAATTTCAAAAGTTTTAGCAAAATCGGGTAAAGTAAGTAGTGGTGCGAAACCAATTTCTCCTTGATTAGATTAAATGCACTTTCTTGTTCACTACCCCACTTAAATCCCACGTGTTTCTTAATAATTTCAGTTAAAGGTGCAGCAAGGGTGCTAAAATCTTTCACAAATCTTCTATAAAAACTAGCCAAACCATGAAAACTTCTTACCTCACTTATGCTTTTAGGTGTAGGCCATTTCTTAATAGCCTTTATCTTCTCTTCATCAACCTCAATTCCTTTAGCACTTATAACATAACCAAGAAAAACAATCTGATTTGTACAAAAAGCACACTTCTTCAAATTAGCATACAACTTTTCCTTCCTTAAAACAGTCAATACACTTTGCAAATGCTCAACGTGTTCTTCTAGACTTTTACTATAGATCAAAATATCATCAAAGTAGACAACTACAAACTTACCAAGAAAAGCACGCAAAACATGGTTCATTAACCTCATAAAAGTGCTGGGTGCATTAGATAATCCAAATGGCATTACTAACCACTCACATAAACCATATTTTGTTTTAAAAGCAGTTTTCCACTCATCTCCCTCTCTAATCCTAATTTGATGATATCCACTTTTAAGATCTATTTTACTAAACACACAAGAACCATACAATTGATCAAGCATGTCATCAAGTCTAGGAATAGGATGTCGATACTTTACAGTGATTTTATTAATCGCACGACAATCAACACACATCCTCCATGTTCCATCTTTTTTGGGCACTAGTAGAACTGGTACCGCACATGGACTCATGCTCTCCTTCACATATCCCTTTGCCAAGAGTTCTTCAACCTGCCTTTGAAGCTCCTTTGTCTCTTCGGGGTTACTTCTATAAGCGGGTCTATTAGGAATGATAGCTCCAGGAAGAAAGTCTATTTGATGTTCAATTCCCCTAATAGGTGGCAAACCATTAGGGACTTCATTTGGAAACACATCATCAAAGTCCTGCAAAAGAGTCACAATAACACTAGGCAAAAAAGAGTTAAGCTCATTAGTATGCAAACAAGCCTCTTTGCACAAAAGTACAATGATAGGCTGTTTTGAAAAGAAGTCCCTCTTAACCTCTCTTTCTTTTGCAAATAAGTTTACATGTTGCCTCTCTTTTCTCTCAACAATATTTTTTTCTATCTTTCCACTTTCTTTTCTCTCATTCTCTCTTTCTTTTGTGCTCTCATTTTCTTTTTTTGTATCACTCTCTTTTTGTATTGTCATTTGATCCTCATACACTTGCCTAGGTGTTAAGGGTACAAGAGTGATTTGCCTTTTATTCATTACAAAAGAATATCTATTTAAGTAACCATCATGTGTCACTCGCCTATCATATTGCCAAGGTCGCCCCAAAAGAATGCGTCTAGCATGCATGGGTACTACATCACATACAACCTCATCCTTATATCTCCCAATAGAGAATGAAACCAGCACTTGTTTATTTACTTTAACCTCCCCACAATCATTCAGCCATTGTAACTTATAAGGCCTAGGATGTTTTAGAGTTTTCAAGTTCAATTTTTCAACCAAACTAGTGCTAGCTACATTAGTACAACTTCCACCATCAATTATCATACTACATACCTTATCTTTGATGTGGCATCTAGTATGAAATATGTTATCACGTTGTACCTCTGCATCCTCTTTTACTTGCATGTTAAGAGCACGTCTAACAACCATCAATTTACCATCAACAGGATACTCTACACCATCATTAGCATCCTCCAAAGGTGGCATAGGATCATCATCTGATTCACTCTTGGTTTCAACATCACCATCTTCCCTCAAGATCATTACCCTCTTATTTGGGCATTGAGATGCAATATGACCTGTCCCCAAACATTTAAAACACTTAATATCTCTATTTCTAGAGTGTTGGGAATCAGATTTACCTTTGCTTTGGCTGCCCCCCTCTTTATGATCCTTGATTGGCTCAATCATAGGCTTTGAAACAACCTTTTCATCTTTGCTCCATTTTGACTTCCATGAGGAAGATGAACCCAAATTGGGTCTAGTGGAACCCTTTCTTTTTAGTTGTCGTTCCACTTTTATAGCCATGTGAACCATGTCTTCCAATTCAACATAATGCTGCAAGTCAACCACATTAGCAATATCTTGATTTAAACCATGTAAAAATCTAGCCATAGTGGCCTCTCGTTCTTCTTCAATGTTGGTTCGAATCATGATTATTTCCATCTCCTCGTGGTAGTCTTCCACACTTCCTGAGCCTTGTGTAAGACTTTGAAGCCTTTGATGTAGCTCCCTATAATAATGACTAGAACGAATCTCCTCCTCATGATGGCCTTCATCTCCTCCCAAGTGTTTATAGGCCTTTCACGGTTTCTTCTCCTACTCAAAACAAGTTGATCCCACCAAATAATAGCATAATCAGTAAATTCAACAGCAAATTAGTTTTACCTTTTTCTCCTCGGAGTAATTATGGCAATCAAATACTAGCTCCACCTTTTTTTCCCACTCCAAATAAGCTTCCGGATCATTTTTTCCTTGAAAAGAAGGAATTTTCAGTTTGATACTCCCTAAATCACGATCTATGCGTCTTACCCTTCTATCATCTCTTCCACGCATGTCAACGGTGACCTGGTCATCAAAATTATCTAGGTCATCACCACCCTGATCTCCCATGGCAGCACGCCATTGATTATCTCTTACATTAGGAGCCATTGGTTGTTGCCCCTTTTGTAGATTGGCTATGGTAGTGTCTTGCCTTTCCAATTGGTCACGGATCTCTCCAAACATCAGATTCATGCACTCAAATTGTTACTGCATGGCTTTGAGCATGATCGATTGATCTATAGCTTCTTGTTCTTTTGACATATTTTGTGATCTGAAAAATTAAAGTTAGCAAAAAAAAACCTCACAACACTCCCTCACGTGTTTCACTCAATTTGATTCACTTAACTCTCGTGTTTAACACACAAATTGGCTTTTTCCCTCTAATGATCTCACAAACTATTGCCTTTTACCACACTTAATTCTCTCTTTCAGTTCTTTATTGAACTAAAAACAAAACCAAGAAAAACAAAACAAGTGACACACCAAATATGCTATTCCAGCACACTAATAAAGAAAAAGAATTAAGAGAACACAAAGAACAAAAAGGAAATTGAAGAAAGGAAAACAAGCAAGTAAAGGACACAATTGATATTGATGAAAGTAGGAATACTTGAATCCTTTTGCAATCTTTTTTTTTTTTTTTTGCTGTACGTTTCTTTCTCTTTTTTTTCGCTGTAATTTTTTTTTTTTGCAGTTTGTTTTCTTTTTTTGATAATCAAAATAAATAAGAAATTCAAACTTGATTAGAAACTCGCTCTGATACCAAATTGATGCGAATCCCACATTAAAACTTTAAGGAGAACACTTAATTTGAAGTTTCAACTACCCAAGAAAGTTCTAAACAGATTTAAGACACACAAAACCTTGACCCAATGCTTAATCAAACATGAACCAAAGGTATGGAGAAGGATATTGACGCCACACTCAAGATTTAGATGAGAAGGTGAGTGATAAGTCTTGATTTGGAATGCCACAAGAATGCAAATTCTTGGTAAGTTCACTAGTTCTCAAAAGAACCAAAGAAAGAATAATTCTCTCAAATTCAAATAACATTAATCTCTCAATTGTCTTACATAGCAAGGTTGCTGAGTTTAAATAGGCCAATAGAGACCCAAAAAATCCGAAAAAGATTAAATTCTAGTTCAAGTCGGAGTAGTTCTCCTAACTAGTTAAGGATTCATTGAAATTTCCAATTCTACGCATGCTGTAATAAATTGGTCATAACTCCTTCTAGAGAACTCCAAATCTAACTCCGTAAAATTCTTTGGAAAGCTATCTTAATTATCTTTCTAATGGTATATGGCTTGCAAGTTAATTCCAGCTCAATCAATACCATTTTTTTCCGAAATTGACCTTTCTGCATTTGATCCGAATTGTGTATTTGGCTGCCCAATAGCTTGAATAAAGCCCACAATGCCTTGACATCTCTTCAAGCCTAATTCATGATGTCTTGCATCTTGAATTGTAGTTTCAATCCATATTTTCTCAATTAATCCATTTAAAGCAGCTTGTATCTTTTTGGCTCTAGCTCTTGTAATTGGGCCTTCATGAATGTGCAAAGGATCACTTGAAGCTTTAATGGTATTCTATTGATATTTCTCATCAGGTTTTTCATCGACAAGTGTCTTGTTATGAGAAAAGAGATTCAATATCATCTGTTGAAGAAATAACAAATGACTTTTGAAGATGTTGTAGAAGACGTATGGCTTTTATAGGGAGATTTGGGCAATTTTTAGTAAAATGCCCTTTCTTTTTACAAATAAAGCATCGATTATTGTCTTTTGATTTTTTTTAAAGAAAAAGGATCTTTTTTCTTGAAGAATCTGAAAGACTTTCTTTGTTTGGCATCCTTATGTCTGTGTAGATAAGCTTTTTTGAAATAGACTTTCTTTTTAGAGGTACAAGCGTAATCTTTGTCATCTTTGCACTTAATCTTGAGATAAGGCTTTTTATAGGCATTCTTGAATGGTTGTATATTTTTTATAAGATCTTTGAAGAATTCTTTTTGCTCACAGAGATGTTTTAGACAATTGACTGCCAATTGATAAATCATTCCAAGTGACATATTCCCGATGTCTAATTGATGGAGGTTGACTTGTCTTTGTAATTCTTGTTGGAGCTCTTTTAGAAAAGATGCCACAAACACATGCTTAAGAGTTGGATCATTGAATCCATTTAGTTTTAGAACAAAGTAGACATGCGTTTGTAATGATAGTCCAGATCTTTTTGTTGTAATGATAGTCCAGATCTTCATCTGCAAATATTATTTTCTGTCAAGTTCATTTGTTGGAACAACTTCTCTTAAGAATTGTTCATGGACTAATCCTA
The DNA here is from genome assembly GCA_030449875.1 of Aegle marmelos. NCBI lineage: Eukaryota > Viridiplantae > Streptophyta > Magnoliopsida > Sapindales > Rutaceae > Aegle > Aegle marmelos. Next base: position 630,085 of record JASUUL010000041.1, on the reverse strand, counting down.
ATGTTATAGCTACATTAGGAATTTGAATGAACTGTAACTGCCTATAGAGACCCAAGCTATCAAACCAGTCTCGTAATAAACCAATGAATCTGGAATTGAATTCTCTTAAGACAGATTGAACTGTACATCCTGGATGAATCATTTTGACATCAACTTAGGCTGTGATACCAACTTTTGATGATCTGCATAAACATGGTTTACTTTTGATGATACCAACCATAAATCATACCAACAAAACCTCCTCCTATGGCCCATGGTTTACTTTTGATGATCTCCTTCAATATAAATGGAGAGATAGATTGACAAATATCTAGATGGACAAATTTACAGATGACTAAACCTAGAGCAACTACACAGTCATTCTCTCAAAGAACTAATCTCCGTTTCACCGCTCTTTAAGAGATTGGTTTGACATTCTAGGCTAATACTGATAACTCGGTTTGTCCAGCTTGCACAAGTTTCTGCAACTCTTGTTGTTCTTCATGATCAATTTCTCAGTGAACCAGCGATTCTTTTTCAAGCTGCTAAAAAAGAATATCTCAACACGAATTGTTGTTCTCTCAAATATCAAGATCTTAATTTTCATTATAAAAGGATGTCTATCCTTTACTACAAGCTGAATGGATCAATGATTTAACTATCCGCCATGTTTTTATGGCTTCATTACTAAAGGAATTACAGCTAGAGATTCAACGCCAGATTTCTCAACATAATCTGGATATTAATAAATTTTCATTGGGAAAGATATTCGAACTAGCTATAGGATGTCTTGACAAATTGTGTGAGCAAAAGAAGTTCTTCAAGGAACTCATCCCAAGACAAACCTCCTTTCAGAGAAGGGTGCAAAAAGCCTTATCTTGAGATCAAATATAAAGGGAAAAAAGAATGTGTTTATCCAACTAAAAAGAAATCTCATTTCAAGAAATTCAAAAAGCCTCGACTTCTATGCAAAACGACATCGCAGGAGAAGATCAAAAAAGCCCATCGCTTTTTCAAAAAACGTACTTCTTCTTTCCGAGATACCAAAGCCCAAAAACATTCCAAATATTTTATTTGTAAAAAGAAAGGCCATTTTGCAAAAAACTGCCCAAACAAGCTCAACAGAGCAGTTCGACTTATCCAGCATCTCCAAAACACCACACCTTTTTCCCCAGACACTGATCAAATTGAAAATCTATTTTCTAAACAAGATGAGCCCAATGATGATACAGTATTCACTCTTGAGAATACTGATTATGATTCTCCATCCATAACCTCTGATGAGATTGATGATATTTTTACCATTAACTCTCTCAATCGACAATCAGAAAGCCTATAAAGCCCACAAAGCCCAGAACAACTTTACCTCTAAAGGTCCATTCCCATTCCTTCCTTAACAGCCCAAATCCTCCCATTTAAATATCACAGGCTTGTCCTAGTCATAGCTTTAATCAATACAAGTGAACAAAAAAAGCATGATTAATCTAGCCATTCTCCCTCCTGACTGTTGGGGAAACCATGATAAGTATTTCTGAGCCACTGATGGAAAATTCTTTTCTGTAGGTCCCATTACAAAACATCCTATTAGTATTTAATGTTCCCAAACTGTGTCGTCTAGACTAAGTTAATTGATTCGGATCTTCTAGACAAAGATCTCCTTGTTGGTTTTGATGTTTTAAGCTAAGCTAGCTAGATTCATATCACTTCTTTCGACCTCAAATTCAAATCCATGTTCAAAGCCTTCATTGATACTCTCAAACTCTACAATCTAACAGACTCTGCTGAAACTTATGCTCACATCACAGCTAAGTTTCTAGCATTTTGCCTAGAGTCTCATGATAAGTTTCTTCATTAATTTACCCTTTAAACTCAATGAGGATTCTAATCCTACCAAAGCAACCCATCTAGGCATGACCCCTTCAGGCCTCCTTAGCCTAAGTAGAATGTTCTTAGTTACTAACCCCAAGGCCTTATAGAGCCCGCAACTTCTTAATGGGCTTGCCAAGCCTTTTATGTTGAGAAAAGATTAGAAACTCTCTGTGAGAAGAAACGACTTGTCATTAATTGTCAACCACTCAACTTCTCAATTAGAAAATACTAGAATTTTTTCAAAGTTTGACCTAAAATTTGGTTTTTAGCAACTTGGTATCAAATTAAAAGAACGATACAAAATTGCCTTTTGCATTCCAAATAGGGATGGCAAAAGTTTGGGTCGGGTCTAGGTTTGAGGGTGCTCGAGACCTACCCACATGCGACAACTAAGTGCCAGGACCTAGATCGTGCCTCGATTTTTTTTATGCAGGCCGGGCATATGCCCGCTACTATTCGGGCATGGGCTTTTTCTGGGTTTTCTCTACCCAGATTTTCAAAGGTGAAATCACTTGGAAAAAAAAACAGCCAAAGCAATTCACTTCTAACAAATCGATAACAGTCCAAAACCAAAACAATTGTGTTAACATGTAAATATTCTTTTTATTGATTTTGAAGATAACAAACCTTAAATCTCTTTTGATAAATTTGTTGGAGTTTCACAATTTCAAATATTTTCTTAAAAGCCAAAAACTTTCTATATGTGAGCCTCAGATAAATTGAAACATTTCTATAAAAATATGACTTTCTGGGTATAATCGGTGAACCATTTATTTTAACGGTTAACTGATAAAATGCAGAGAAGGGTTATTTTCTAAAAGTTTTAATCGATTGTTTTATAGCTCACTACACTAGATGTAAATGGCTAACTGTTTATTTTTAACGACTAACCATTTAAGATAAAGCCTTCATACTCAAAAAAGAGTTATTTCTTAAGCCTTAATCGATAAGTCCCTAAGCTCGCTAAGAGTAAACGGTGAACTGTTAATGCCAACAATTAACCGATAATGTTCGAACCTGCATCATGTGCTAATCCTTTACCGTTTAAAGGAAACCAGTTAAGTATTTTTTTTTATAAGTTGTTAGAATTTAACGGCGAACCGTTAATATATAACGGCAATCGATAATATCCAAACTATCAAATCTTGTTAATCCTTTACCGTTTAAAGGAAACTGATTAAGCATTTTGTTCTATAAGTTGCTGGAATTTAACGGTGAACTGTTAATATATAACGGCTAACCGATAATATCCAGACTATCAAATCTTGTTAATCCTTTACCGTTTAAAGCAAACCGGTTAAGTAATTTTTTATGTCTCTGAAATTTAACGGTGAACCGATAATGTATAAACGGCTAACCGATAATTTCTAGACTAACATTCTTTATTAATCTTTAATCGTTTAGTAAGAACAGATAAAATATTTTTGTCATGCAGGTCTCTGATTTTTAACGACGAAAGGGTAATTACTAACTGTCAACCATTAATTTGAAAGTTAGCCCAATAATAACTTTGACCAATGCAAACGGTTAACCATTAATGGTTAAGAGCGATCCTTTTTCTGGCAAAAAGGTGAATAACCGCTAGTTTTCAGCTCCAACTATAAATAAGCTCATCCAAATCAAATCAAATATGGATTACATCACGACCATTAAGTATATTATACAATCTATATTGAGCTTCTAACGCATTCTTACTTCATTTATTCACACATTGGGTATTAATTTGAAATCTTGAAGATTGTGTGAGATTGGGGATAATCTCTTAGGTTAAGAGATTGGGGATAATCTCTTCTTGTAAAGGTTTATTGACACCTTGAAAGTTAATTGTAAGCTTTTGAAGCCTTGGAGGCTTGCTTAGTGGAATTCTAAAGCTCGGTTAAGGCTGTTTACTAGACTCTGGAGGCTGAAAAGTCAGCCTAACAGTGTCATCAAGTCTTTTTTCAAACTGGGCCTCAGAGGTTTGGATAGGTTGGGAATTTTTGTGAAATTTCTCGTAATTGGACAACCATTCCAGTGGCATGAGCTTAAGAAGCTCTTGCTTTTGGATCTGTTTAGGGATTTGGATAATTGTGGGAACAGACTCATTACCCGCAAGGATCATGAGTGTATCTGAAGTTGTTTGTGGTTAAGTTTCTGCAGTGCTCTGGTGTAACAATGCCACGTATTCTGCTACCCCAATACTTATTTTGTACAAAACATCTTGCGTCAAAATTGAGAATCTTGTACAATATTCCTATGTCCCAGATTCTGCTCAGATTTCTGAGTCTTCCTTGCCTTTGATCAGTCCTTATAAACTCTACTAGAGACCTAATTCCTTTACTAGAACCATTCGTACCCTCATTTCCACAAAAAGTTCTCCATTGATAGCCTTGAAATATTCAGTGTGAGGTTCCCAAAACTCAGGAGGAAGAATGGAAGGATTTAACATACTCCTTTATGCTCCTATGTCAATGAAAGCAATGACAGAAATAGGTTTAGAGAATTTAGAAGGAAGAACACTGATTTTGACTGAGGGTCTTGTTTCCTGGACAAGATTAATAGAATCAACATTATGAATGGCAGGGATGTCCTCTGAATCAGAGTCAGAACTTTGTTCAACAAGGATAAAGACTGTATCATCATCATACTCTTATTGTTCTAAGAATATTCACTCAATATCTTCACTGTCTGAGAATAGAGAGACATTTTGAAGATGTTCAAGTAGCCTGGCTGATTTGGCTGGATTATTTGGACAGGCCTTTGCAAAATGACCTTTCTTTTTACAAATGAAACATCTGGCATTTTTTTGACCTCTAGACTGGAAAGGTTTTTTGTGGAAATATATATAGGGTTGTTTGGGCTTTCTTGAATTGTATTTATTGGACTATTTGGACAAAGAGTATTTTTGAAAATGAGATTTTTTTCTTGGTCGGACAGTGATAGGATTTCTCATCCTTGCATTTGATAGTAAGGTAAGGTTTTTTGCAGGCACTCTTAAAGAGTTCTTTATGCTTTATCAGATTTTAAAAAACTCTTTTTGTTCACAGAGCTTTTCAAGGTAGGAGACAGCCAATTGATAAATCTTCCCTAATGAAAGGATATCAATGTTGAGCTGATGAATATGGAGCTGTCTTTGTAATTCTGGCAGAATCCCCTTAGGTAAAGATGCAACGAAGACATGGTTGAGAGAACCATCGTTGAAGCCATTGAGCTTGTAGTATAGGACTGTCATCCTCTTGTAATGAAAATCCAAATCTTTGATTTTCAGAAAACAACATTCATTTGGTGAAATTCCTTTCTGGCTGCTTCTTGAGCCACCGTTGGTTCTCTTAGTAACTATTCATAAATAAGTCCTAGGACTTGAGGAATAGTGGCCTGAAACAGTTGGAGTTGTCTGTACTGGCTAAGACTTTCAAACCAGTCTCTTAGTGAACCAAGGAATCTAGAATAGAATTCTCTCAAAACTGATTCTCGAGTAACATTAGGTTTGAGCATCTGCATGTCTATCCATGCAGAAAATTCTTGAAATCTCTAGAACCACTTATATTTTGGTATATCATAGAATGTGAACCAAGGTCCATGAGATGATTTTGGAACAGAGTTGTTTTGATGCGAAGGAGTATCTTCTGGATCCTCGACTATTGGAGGTCCCTGTAAGGTAGAGGGCTCATCCTCAGCATGAGATTGAGGTTTATTTGATCCTGTTAATGGTTGACATAATTTTTTTTTTTGAATCTGGAATAGAAACTGATTCTGTTGAGGAATAGGATTTTTTAGAAGAAGATTCAGAAGTTGCTACAGGAGTACTGGCTTCGAAGTGTGGAAAACCAGTCTCAAACTCTTGGGAAAAGAGTTAGTGCATGGGTCCCTTGTCTTTTGCTGAGGTTTGAGTAGGTTCTGGTATGCCTTGTGGAGATGTAGGTTGTTGTGTTAAGGTTGATGGTTTAGTGCTTGTAGGCTTAGTAGGTGGTTTAGGTTTTAGTACTGGTTTAGGTATGGAAAGACGTGATAACCCAAAGAATTTTGCATAATCCACGGGTTGTTCATGACTGGTAGGTTTGTAAAAAGGTTGGTATGTGGTAAAAGAAGGAGTGTATGCAGGTAAAGTTGGACTTTTCTCAAAAAGTGAAGGTTGTTGTTTCTCAGCATCAATTCTTGTGAGTTCACTTTTAAGCTGTCTGATTTCAACTTCTTTTTTATTGAACTCTAGACCCCAATACTTATTTTGGATTAGAGTTGCGCAGTGGAAGCGTGGTGGGCCCATAACCCACAGGTCCCAGGATCGAAACTTGACTCTGATACCACTCGGGGTAGTGTAGTACGTGGCGTTGTTACACCAGAGCACTGTAAGAACTTAACCTGCCACTTTGGGATTCGATCTGACTTAGAACAAATCTCGATCTTGCATGCTCGGGTTCCATCCTATATACTCGATATTAAAGGAGTAACCATTGCATATACCACCCTAAACTGGAGCCAAACTCTGGGCATAAATAAAGATAAACAGTGTCTTTAGAGACTGACTCTGGAATTTGATATATGGGAGGAAACTAAGATCTATGATCTAAACCTGGTGTATTTGACTTTCTGATACATAGGATACTCTATACGAGACAAGTGTAGAGCATAATCATCGATAAGCCAAAGGAGGAGTGAACAACCTAAGACGAACTGTGATTCTTTACAGAAGAATAGAAAGAGAGAGATTTAGCTAGCCATAGATGTACTGAAAATACTTCTTTATTTCTGAAAATTCAACTTATTCAACAAAGGAGTGAGAGTTGCCTTATATAGGCAAGAGCTCTCTCAAAAGCAACTTTCAAAAGCAGGACAGGACCCTTACTTTTTTGACATGATTCAAACTACATGATTAAAGTTTCTACTTTTGAAAAATTAGGATGACACAGACAAAAAAATAAAGAAAGACAGGATAGGACATGTCCCTATCTCCTTTTTTAAAGCAAATAAAGTAAAACACACTTAAAGCACTTAAAAAGTAAAGCACACTCAACAGACACAATTATTACATCAGGACAAACAACTTTTCTAAGAGATATAGTCCCCGTTAATGAAGATTCTGTCTCATCCGGATCTTGACCTAGAATTCAATCTTTTTTGAAAGCTTTTTCTTTATGAGTACAGCCTGGAACACAGGGCCAAGGGCAATTTTGGGCTCTTCTTTCTTCTTCTGGATCTAGTGGAGATTGAGTCTGAATTTATGAAGAGTACGGTGGGAAAACATCTGGCGGCATATCTAGCGGCTGACCTAGAATAGTAGGTAGGATTGAAGTAGAGGATGTTCCTCTAATATCTAGTGGAACTGATGTGGAAGACGAACCCAATTTATATGGAGTGGGAGGTGGAATGAAAGAGAATTCCTTGTACGGGTCTTGTGAGTCTTGGAATAGGAACACTGTATAGTCTGGCCTTTCTTCCTTAATCATAATTCTCTTGTTGTTTGGTTGAGATCGAGATGATGGTGTAGGGATCATGACAATGTCATGCTTAGGTCCGAGTGACGTATGGATGATGGATGGTGGATCTTGAGGGACATGATTATATTCTATGAGGAAATTATGGAGAGGTTCCTTGATTGTTCTTTCTTCAAGTTGAGCCGGATGTGGAACCATGATCCATTCATATGCTATGTCTTGTGTCCACAAATCACTGGTTTGTATATGTTGGAAGTATGGACGATGGACAATAAAGATTGCAGTGAATTGTTTGCCTTCTAGATCAGGAAGCCTTCTGAGGTTTTGGAAGTCCGTGAGCTGTTTCAGCTTTCTACACCACCATGGCAGTGGCTAGAGCCATTCTAACAATGTCCATGTCAAGGTAGAGGCACAGTCTAAATCGTTTAAGCTATAAAGAATGGGCAAAATAGGAAAAATTATTTTTGTGGCATACAGGAGTATAAGACACCATAAGTACCAAAGTTCATTTTTTATGATTTCCCTATAGGGTAGAAACTGTAAACTTGTGAGAAATAGGTGATCAGGATGAAAAGTAGGAAAAACCATAAGCTCATGACGCGAACGATATAGATACATATTATGGAAAAACTTAAAAAGAAATATTCTGGCAAAATCTTGGATTTAGTGAAGAGAGGTAAAAGACATCCTAAGAGGAAAGTATCTTTTGGTGAGAGCTTGATTTGGTAAAGAAGACACCATGGTTTTGACTAGAATTTGACCGAAGGAGTTTATGAGCGAGATGTGCTTGAAGGGTCCGGAGAGGAGGTCAGGGATGAGGCTTTTATCTCCCTTAATGTGCTGGACTGAGAAATCATAACGGGAGAACCAAGTTTTAAGGCGGAGAAGGTGTTTGTCTGATAGCACTTTATTTTTAAATTCCATTATCCTTGGGAAAGATAAATTGTCCAATCTGACAATAAAATTATGGCCGATGAGGTGGAATTTAAATTTCTGGATCCCATATTTGACTGCTAGAGTCTCCTTGTAGATCACATGATAATGCTTTTTAGCATCCTTGAACTGTCCATTGGCATGCGCACTGTAGAAATCTTTTCCATCAATATTTTCCAAAAGTACTGCACCCCAAAATTCATCACTAGCATCTGTCTGCAATATATGTTGTCTGACAATTGGAATCCTCAAGGGTAGTGGATGCTGTGTCATCTATTTTAGATCCTGGACGGCTGTGGTCTGCTCTAGTCCCCAAGATAGGGCATTCTTTTTTAGCATCTTTGACAGCTGTGAGGTGTGGACCACTATGTAAGGAAAGAATTCTCTGAGATAATTGACTATCCCGAGAAATTATTGAATCTGCTTTCTAAATAAGTGCTGGTTTGGAAAGTGCATGAGTTCTTGTGCAATATGTGGCCCTGGATGGTAGTGACCATCTTTAATGATCATGCCTAAGAATTCAATGGAATCCTGACCCATCTAACTTTTCTTTTCAGAAAGTATAATGCCATGTGACTCAATAATGAATAAGAACTTACTTAAAAGTTGCTGGTGGGACACATGGTTTTTTGAGAAAAGCAAGATATCATCAATATAGATAAGGGCATTATTGGTCATAGGCTCGAAGATTTTTACCATGGTTTTCTGGAATAGTGATGGAGCAACTTTTAGTCCTAATGGCATAACAGTCTATTGATAATGAGCATTAAGGATACAGAATGCTGTCTTGGGCCGATCGTTTGGATGGATGCCAAACTGCCAAAATCCTACTTTGAGATCAAACTTAGAAAACACTTTAGCACCCTGAAGATGGATGAACAGGGATTGGATTTTGGGCAAAGGAAATTTGTCGTCTTTGAGAAAACAGTTGAGGGGCTGATAATTAATCACTAATCTTTTCTTTCCCCTTATAATTTTTTATCTTTTCTCAACATAAAAAGCCTGGCAAGCCCAATCAAAATGAATGGGCTCAATAAGACCTTGGGCCATAAGCTGTTGACACTCAGCTTGGGCTAATTTTAGGTCTGAAGGGGTCATTCCAGGATGAGTGGCTTTAGTTGGATTAATGTCTTCATTAAGTTTAAATAGTAACTTAACAAAGAACCTGGAATTTTTTCACAGAGGAAATGGATGAGAAAAATGGATATGGCTTTCTGGACAGAAAGGAAGGAACTGTTTTTTGAGGTTTTCATAGGCAGGAGGAGCATCAGAAATTGAGTATAATTTTAAGGTATCCGTATAAGGTAGAAACCTTTTTTTGTACTGAATACCAATAAAAGATATATTCAGCTTCTTAACTAATTGGAGAACATCAAATTCCAATAGTAGGTTTTTGTCAGGAAGGGAAGAACATACTATTTTTACCCAGAGAATGTAATTTGGAAAGAACTGAATACCTATGGATTTTTTAGTGATCAGATCGGTTTGAAAAAGTTCCCTATTGGCAGCCTTGAAATATTCAGTGTGAGGTTCCCAAAACTCAGGAGGAAGAATGGAAGGATTTAACATACTCCTTTATGCTTCTGTGTCAATGAAAGCAATGATAGAAATGAGTTTAGAGAATTTAGAAGGAAGAACACTAATTTTGACTGAGGGTCTTGTTTCCTGGACAAGATTAATGGAATCGACATTATGAATGGCAGGGATGTCCTCTGAATCAGAGTCAGAACTTTATTCAGTAAGGATAAAAACTGTATCATCATCATACTCTTGCTGTTCTGAGAATACTGACTCAACATCTTCACTGTCTGAGAGTGGAGAGACATTCTAAAGATGTTCAAGTAGCCCGACTGATTTGGCTGGATTGTTTGGACAGACCTTTGCAAAATGACCTTTCTTTTTACAAATGAAACATCTGGCATTTTTTTTACCTCTGGACTGAAAAGGTTTTTTACGAAAATATCTATAGGGTTGTTTGGGCTTTCTTGAACAGTATTTCTTGGACTATTTGGACAAAGAGTATTTTTGGAAATGAGATTTTTTCTTGGTCGAATTGCTATGCTTGACACCAAAGGGCTCTGATACCAAAGACGGAGTAGGGCAGCGGAATACAAGATCGCCATAATATCAAGGAAAACTAAGCTTATCATAAAACATCAAAACAGTTTCCACTGGTCGTATAGCCCAAAACTTAAGACACTCCTGGTCTTCTTCAACAGGGCACCAGACCGTCTAGGAAACAAGCATGAGTTTTTCTGATGCACAGGGTCCTTGAACAAGGTAAGTGCAGAGCATACTATCTCAAGTTTTCTTTTAGAAAATTAACTGATAAAAATTCTTTTCAAACCTTTTCAGAGATCCTAAGAACTTCGTTAACAGAGAGAGAAGAGAGAGTTTAGAGATTCATAGCTTAAAACAAACTTCTTAGATTTCTAATACTTTTCTGAACTTATTTTACAATGAAGAGGGAGCTGCCTTATTATATAGGCGAGCTGAGCAGGACAGGGCCCCTGCTTTTACAAAAGCAAGAATAAAATAAAACATCTACTTTTCAAAAGTAGGAGACAGGATAAAAAGTAAAAGCTAAAAGGATAGGACACGTCCCTATCTCTTTTCTTAAAGCAACTTTAATAAAGAAAAAGCAAAATCACACTTAAACAAAACATAATTATTACAACACGACAAAATACAAAGTGTCGGCAGGCTGATGTGTCTCAAAGTGAGATGGCATCAGTGTCTGAGTCAGTGTCATCGTCAGCAGGAGAGTGATCCGGAATAGTAGGTAGGAGAGAAGTGAAGGATGATTCTCCTACGTCAGGAATGAAGGGATCTGGATGGTGTGGCTGTGGCCATTCTAGATCAAAAGCATGATCTCCGTCGAAGGCATAGTTATGGAGTCGGTCTCTGTAGAAGAGACGTGGAGTGGAAGTGATATCCGGAGATAAAGGGTTGTGAGTGTTGTAGGATGGAGGAACTCCGTATTCTTCAGCTAGGGCAAGCCGGGCTGTAAGATATTCATTCCACATAAGGCTGAAGGACTCACAGTGATGAGTGTGGTCAATAACCTTGAGAAGGGGATCAGTATATCTTCCCCATATGTCTGTAAGTTTCACAATGATGATGACAGTCTGTTGGATCTGGAATCCATTGATGAGTTCAAGGGTTAAGGGATCCTTGAAGATAGGAGCGAGCATTCTGTCAAACCATTGGCCTTTTCCGTACCGTCTACTTGTATGAACTAGACTCGGGTCATAGAGAATAGCGACAGGGTAGAGGATTAACCAGTACCAAAAGACATAGTAGGCCTGGATAGTGATGTTCTTGATTACATAGTGACCCCAAGCAGTGAGGTTATCAACTACGGGATGGAAAATGGTTGAAAGTCTGAAGATGGTATGGTGTATTTGATCCGGATTAGGATGTGGGTTAAAAGGTCGGTGAGATAACCCATTCTCTAGAGGAAGAAATTCTTGTATGGCCATGAGAGACCATAGTCTATCTGTGAAGTCAGGATTTTCCAAGAAGGATTTGTGATCAATGACCTTTTGAAAAATGAGGTGTCGGAGATCCTCTGGTAATGAGGAAATAAAGGTTTTGTCTGAGGCTTTGTCTGAAGAGGATGAAGCCATTGCTATGGTTGAAAGTTGGTTGGCTTTGGAAGGTCTGGCAAGTCTGGATAGAAGATCAGGGATGAGGTTCTGGGTTCCTTTTATATGCTTCACGGAGAAGTCATATTTTGAAAACCAGTCTTTTAATCGCAAAAGCATCTTCTCTGGAATATTCTTTCTCTTTGAGTTCAGGATGGATGGAAAGGATGAGCTGTCCAATCTGATGAGAAAATGATAACCGATTAAATGATATTCAAATTTTTTAATACCATTTTTCACGGCTAAAATCTCTTTGTAGATACTGTGGTAGTGGCATTGTGAGTCAGAGAAATGTCCACTAGCGTATCCGATAAGATTCTCTTTTCCATTGATTTCTTCGAGGAGTACAACACCCCATGAGGTGTCACTTGCGTCTGTTTGTAAGATCCGGTTGCCATCTGTAATGAGCTTTAATGGTGGAGGATCTTGTGCAATCTGTTTGAGCTTGATGACAGCTGTAGTATGGGTGTCATTCCATTCTGGAGGCTTCTTTTTCAATAAAGCCGAAAGTTGTGCTGTATGTAGGTCCACGTGTGGGATGAAATCACGGATGTAATTGATGATACCAAGAAATTGCTGGATCTGCTTTCTGGATAAGTGTTGATCTGGAAAGTGAAGCAGTTCTTGAGCAATGTGTTTTCCTAGTTGGTAGTGACCGTCTTTGATGACCATGCCAAGGAATTCAATGTCAGTGGTGGCAATGGTGCTTTTCTTGGGAGACAGCATGATTCCATGAGATTGAATGATATCAAGAAAGTGATTTAACACCTGGCGATGTTCTGTATGTGTTTCTGAAAACAACAAAATATCGTCAATGTAAATCAATGCATGATGCAAAATTGGTTGAAAGATTTGAACCATTGCCTTTTGGAAAATGGAAGGAGCAGTCTTTAAACCAAAGGGTAAAACTGTCCATTGGTAATGAGCATTTGGAATGCAAAAAGTAGTTTTGTATCTTTCAGAGGGTTCAATGCCTAATTGCCAAAAACCTGATTTTAAATCAAATTTTGAAAAGATTTGGGCATTCTTCAAATATGTGAAAATGTTGTCTTTTTGGGAGAGGAAATTTGTCATCTTGTAAAAACATGTTTAAAGGCTGATAATCGATGACTAATCTCTTTTTTCCACGGACAAGTTCAGAGTGTTTTTCCACATAAAAGGCTTGACAAGCCCACTGAGAATTTGTGGGTTCAATAAGACCTTGGGCCAAAAGTTGTGAGCATTCATTTTGGGTTAGGACTAAGTCAGAGGGACTCATTCCCGGATGGGTTGCTTTGGTAGGATTGGTGTCTTCATTTAGCTTGAAGGGTAGCTTAATGAAGAAGGACTTGTTTTTCCATAATGGACTTGGATGGGTGAATTCAGCATGAGACTCAGGGCAAAACTGGAGTAGTTTGGCTGAGATGTCTTGGTAGGACTGAGGTGAATTGGAAAGACTGTAGAGTCTGAGGATGTTTATGAAAGGTTTGAACATGGATTTGACTCGAATACCGGTAGGAAGTATTTGGAGATGTGGGATTTTGGAGATGGTATCGAAACCTAATAAGATGTCTTTGTCAGGAAGGTTTAAACCAATGACATGTGTCCAAATAACACAATTTAGGAAAATCTGAATACCAATGGGATGTTTGGTAATCAAATCTGTGGTGAAGAGTTTTCCATCGGCTGCTTTGAAATGTTCTGTATGAGGCTTCCAATGATGGAGTGGAAGGATATCAGGATTGAGCAATGTCTTTTGAGCGCCTGTGTCAAGAAATCCAATGACAGGAAGTGGTCTGTGAAACTTTGAGGGTAAAAGTTGGATTTTGACTGATGGAATTGGAATAGAGGAATCCAAGGACAAAGATTGTTGATTGTAGACAGTGAGGAATCCATCTGTATTAGATTCATCAGATGAATTTTCCAGTACGAACACTGTTTCTTCATTTGGAGCTTCTTGTTCCGAGAAACAAGATTCAACTTCTTCTTTGTCTGGAGAATAGATACAACTGATCTGAAATGCTTGATGAGACGAACAGCTTTGTCTCGCTTGTTAGGACAATCTCTGGAGTAGTGTCCTTTCTTTTTGCAAATAAAGCATCTACTGGACTTTTGCCGTTGTCGTTCCTTAGAGGAAGGAGACTTTTTTCTGTAGAATGTGAATGGTCTGCGAGCTTTCTGAAAATAAGACTTGGAAGAAGATTTCTGTTTAAGCTTTTTGAAATGCTTCTTCTTGTGAGGACCGCAATCACATTGTTTTTTGTCTTTGCACTTGATTTGCAGATAAGGCTTTTTACAAGCACTTCTGAATGGTTCTTTGTCTTTGATCAGTTCTTTGAAGAACTGTTTCTGTTCACAAAGTTTGTCAAGACATAACTTTGCAATCTGGAAGATCTTGCCTAAGGAGATGTTTTCAAGGCTGAGGTTGTAAACAGCAAGTTGTCTTTGAATATCTGGTTGCAATTCATCAGGTAAGGAAGCAAGGAAAACATGCTTCAGAGTTGGATCATTGAAACCATTCAATTTGTAGAACAAGATTGACATTCTTTTGTAGTAGAAATCAAGATCTTTGGTTTTGAGGGAACAACATTTCATGTTGAGATAGTCTCGTTTGGCTGCTTCAAAGTGTGCAGCTGGTTCGCCAATGAACTGTTCATGAAGGAGTGCTAAAGCTGAGGAAACATCAGGCAACTGGACAAATTGAAGTCGTCTGTATGAGCCTAAGCTGTCAAACCAATCTCTGAGGGATCCAATGAAATGGGTGGTTAGTTCCTTAAGAACTGATTCCACTATTACGCCGGTTTTAAGCATTTGGAGGTCTACCCAAGCTGAAATCTCGGATAGTTTGTCTCGCCATTTACTTGTTGGAATATCATCAAAAGTAAACCATGGACCATTGGATGACTTTGGAGGTTGTTGTTCAGGAGGAGGTGCAGATGTAGATTCAGTAGGATCATCAACATCTGAGGGAATCTCAAAGTAAGATTCTGGTTGAGAAGTCTGTGCATGCTCTGTTTCATCTGGTTGAGCCATAAGACTTTTCTGAATCGGTAGTAGAAACCGAGGAGAGTAAAGGTTCTATACTGAGTGCAGGGTTGGAGTCTGAGGGTTGAGATGATGTGTCATCAGATCTGTGATCAGGTTCTGATTGTGAGGTTGAGGTAAGTTCTTCTGTGGAGGTATCTGTAGAAGGGCTAACAGGATGAGGATAAGAAGCATATTGATGCATGGGAGCTTTATCCTTTGATTGAGACACATGAGGTGCAGGTTGAGTCATGTGAGGAGGAGGAATAGGTTGAGACACCTGAGGAGGTACCGAGGTGTATTCTGGAGACTGTTGTTCTGGAGATTCAGGTTGAACAGGTTGTTGGATTTTTACCGGTTTAGGTTGAGGTTTTGGCCTTGGTTTTGGCTTTGGAGGTTGAGTAGGTTGAGGTGTTTGTTTGAAAAGAGTATGAGTCATTCCAAACAACTTTGAAGGGTCATATTGCTTGATTGGAGCTAGTAATGGAGTGAACGGATGATAGGTTGGACCAATAGAAGGTATTGGTGGAGTCTAAGTGAAGAGGGTAGGTCTCTGCTTTTCAGATTCAATCCGGTTCAGTTCTGTTTGCAGCTTTCTGATTTCTCTTTCTTTGCTATCAAACTCAGGACCATAATATCTTTGTCTAAGCATTTCTCGTAATTCAGCATCTAGTTGAGCAACTCTGTTCTTTAGATCCTGGTGAATTTGCTGCAGTTGTGAAGTGATGGAATCAACCTTAGTTTCAATCTTATCAATTCGTAAACTGATTCGATCAACTTGTTGATGGATATGCTGTAGAGCATCATTTTGAGCTTTGGCATTCTGAGTTTGCCAATTGAGGACTGATTCAAAGGGTTTTGATTCTTCAAGATGACCAGCAGAGGTGATTGGTGAAGGGACAAAAGGTTTTGACCCTATTTTTCTCTGAGTGTCAGTTTGTGGTTCAAGAGGTGGAAAATTTGAAGGATAATCTCTGGAGAACATCATACATGGGATTGGTTGTGGTTGTAGAGGTGGATGTATGACTGGTGAAGGGACTTCTGTTTTGCAGTGTTTTGCAATCTATTTGAGTTCCTTTTGGTAAAGGGGTAATGGTGTAGGTGTAGATGGAGGTGAAGGAGGGTTTTGTGGCCTTTTGTGGTCAACCTTACAAGAAGTAAGATACTTCTTTCTAGGTTTTCTTTTAGGAACAAATTCATCTTCGCCATCTTGCCAGCACGGACAATCTGGATCACACATATCAGATCCAGGAGCATCCCAAAGGAAATGCTTTCCAATTTTAGCAGGATAAATTGGATAGCCTTCTGAAGTGAAGCCAGTGATTGGAAGTTTCTCTTGGCCAGTTTGGACTGGAGCAATCATTGAGGAATATGTGAAGGATAGTCTAGGAAACTCTGGTGGAGCTGTAGGGAGAACAGCTGGAGGAGGCTGTGAAGCCGTTTGAGGTGATTTGAAAGTCATTTTGACAGATCCATCTTGTCTGCATTCAAACATACTTTCAGATGTCTGAATTGAAGTATCGTTCTGATGGAACTTTTCATAGTTGGAAATCCATTCTAACGGCATGAGCTTAACAAGTTCTTGTTGAGGAATTTGTCTGGGAATCTGAATGATGGTTGGAGTTTGATCAGATTCAGCTAATACCATAAAAGCATCGGAGTGACTTCTGGAGTTGGAAGATCTAAGGCATGATTCTGAAGCCTATAGACCAACTGATGATGGAGGGTTGCGATCTTTGCTGAGGAGATCTGGTCAGCACCCTGAATTTGCACTTGGACTTTCAAGGCGGTGGAAAGGTTGATGTCTTGAAGGGACAAGTTGAAATTTGGGTAAAAGGTGAGAAGAGCACTGCTTGCATGTAAGGTAGTCAAAACTGTACCAATAACAGCGTGTTGATACTGTTTGAACCTGGTGTCAAGCATAGCAATTCTCATCCTTACATTTGATAGCAAGATGAGGTTTTTTGAAGGCACTCTTGAAGGGCTCTTTATGCTTTATCAGATCTTTAAAAAACTTTTTTTGTTCACATAGCTTTTCAAGGCAGGAGACAGCCAATTGATAAATCTTCCCTAATGAAAGGGTATCAATGTTGAGCTAATGAACATGGAGCTGTCTTTGTAATTCTGGCAGAATCTCCTTAGGTAGAGATGCAACGGAGACATGTTTGAGAGAACCATCATTGAAGCCATTGAGCTTGTAGTTTAGGACTGTCATCCTCTTGTAATGAAAATCCAAATATTTGATTTTCAATTTCATTTGGTGAAATTCCTTTCTGGCTGCTTCTTGAGCTACCGTTGGTTCTCCTAGAAATTGTTCATAAATGAGTCCTAGGACTTAAGGAATAATCGCCTAATACAATTGGAGTTGCCTGTACTGGCCAAGACTTTCAAACCAGTCTTTTAGTGATCCAAGGAATCTAGAATGAATTCTTCTTTCAAAACTGATTTTAGAGTAACATCAGTTTTGAGAATCTACACATATTTCAATGTAGAAAATTCTTGAAATCTCTAGAACCACTTATATTTTGGTATATCATCGAATGTGAACCAAGGTCCATGAGATGATTTTAGAAAAGAGTTGCTCTGATGCAGAGGAGCATCTTCTGGATCCTCGACTATTGGAGGTCCCTGTGAGGTAGAGGGCTCATCCTCAGTAGGAGATTGAGGTTCATTTGATCCTGTTGATGGCTGAACCATAAATAGATCGGAGATATCAACATAATGTTCTTTTGAATCAAAATGTAAATCGATTCTATTGAAGAATAGGATTCTTCAGAAGAAGATTTAAAACTTGCTATAGGAGTACTGGCTTCAGAGTGTGGAAAACCAGTCTCAAACTCTTGAGAAAAGAGTTAGTGCATGTGTAACGCTCTACCTTTTATGTTTGTACCTAAAGTAACATTAAGTATTTTGAAGAAACGATTTCAAAATAAGAATTTTGTAAATATTGAACAAAAAAAGTTTGTTACATAAAACTATATAAAAGGGTTTGTCACACAAAAACAAACTTGTTACAAAAGTCACAACTAATTCCATAAACAAGCTTATTGTATTTATGCTTAGGTAGGAACATAGTTAAGCCCGTTGTGCAACCCAAAGTCTATTATGTCCATATGCACCTCGCCTTGGTGGAGACTTGGCGTCAGCTTTTCCTACTCAGTTCCTGCAATGTAAGGACTACGTGAGCTAATGTCCAGTAAGTAAACACTTGATGCATGTATTATCTATTATGCCTATGAATGACTTTATAAAATAAGTGCTAAAACTTTTTACATGAAACTTTAAAATATGAAGAACAATGTTAGAGGCCTTAGGTTTATTGTACTACAAGGCTATAGCATTCTATAACATGCCCTTGAGCTTAAATTAATCGATCCATTGGGCGTTACGTATCGTCGTCCCCAAAGGATCTCTTTTCTTAGCTTAGAGGGCTTGCCCTCTTTATGAATGCTTGCCACCTAGTAGTACAACAACCCCTTTTCTTTAAAATCATTAAAATGCCTATTTAACAAATCACTCGTGAAATGCATGAGATCAATGCAACTTATGTCACAGCATATAAATCCTCTAAGTATATAATAAAGTATAACATGAAACTACAACATATAACATAGGCGGTGATGCGAATCTCACATTGAAACTTTAAGGAGAACACTTAATTTGAAGTTTCAACTACTCAAAAAAGTTCTAAACAGATTTAAGACACACAAAACCTTGACCCAATGCTTAATCAAACATGAACCAAAGGTATGGAGAAGGATACTGACGCCACACTCAAGATTTAAATGAGAAGGTGAGTGATAAGTCTTGATTTGGAACGCCACAAGAATTCAAATTCTTGATAAGTTCACTAGTTCTCAAAAGAACCAAAGAAAGAATAATTCTCTCAAATTCAAATAACATTAATCTCAAAAGAATAATTCTCTCAAATTCAAATAACATTAATCTCTCAATTGTCTTACATAGCAAGGTTGCTAAGTTTAAATAGGCCAATAGAGACCCAAAAAATCCGAAAAAAATTAAATCCTAGTTCAAGTCGGAGTAGTTCTCCTAACTAGTTAAGGAGTCGTTGAAATTTCCAATTCTGCACATGTTGTAATGAATTGGTTATAACTCCTTCTAGAGAACTCCAAATCTAACTCCATAAAATTCTTTGGAAAGCTATCTTAATTATCTTTCCAACGGTATATGGTTTGCAAGTTAATTCTAGCTCAATCAATTCCAGTTTTATTCCGAAATTGACCTTTCTGTATTTGATCCGAATTGTGTATTTGGCTGCCCAATAGCTTGAATAAAGGCCAGAGCGCCTTGACATCTCTTCAAGCCTAATTCATGATGTCTTGCATCTTGAATTGTAGTTTCAATCCATATGTTCTCAATTAATCCATTTAAAGCAGCTTGTATCTTTTTTGCTCTAGCTCTTGTAATTGGGCCTTCATGAATGTGCAAAGGATCACTTGAAGCTTTAATGGAACTCTTGATAGTTCTCATCATTCCCCTTCTCCTTAAAAGGATTCGTCCTCGAATCTTCACCTACATCAAAAGGAGAAAGATCAGAAACATTAAAAGTAGCACTCACATTATACTCACCAGGAAGGTCCAATTTGTAGGCATTGTCATTGATTCATGCAACCACTTGAAATGGACCATCTCCCCTTGGAAGCAACTTTGAATGCCTTTGTGCTGGGAATCTCTCCTTTCTCATATGCACCTAAACCCAATCTCCAGGCTGAAAAACCACTTCCTTTCGTCCTTTGTTAGCTTGAGTAGCACATTGTTCAGTCCTCGTTTCTATGTTGTGCCACACTTTCTCATGCAATTGCTTAACAAATTCAGCTAACAGGTAACGACAATAAATCCAAAGGAGTTAATGAATTAAAACCATATACAATCTCAAATTGTGAAAATTTAGTAGCTGAATGGACAGTTCTATTGTAAGCAAATTCAACATGTGGCAAACATTCTACCCAAGTTCTCAAATTCTTTTGAATAATGGCACGCAACATCGTGGACAATGTTTCCCAACTTACCCCACAAAGTTTTCCAAAAGTAGCTTAAGAACTTAGCATCTCGATCTGAAACTATGCTCCTTGGTACTTCATGCAATTTGACTATTTCCTTGAAAAACAAATCAGCTATGTTTGTTGCATCATCAGTTTTGTGACATGGAATGAAATGTGCCATCTTTGAAAGCCTATCAACAATAACAAAAACAGAATCCTTTCCCTATTTTGACCTAGGTAAACCCAAAACAAAGTCCATAGAAATATCAACCCAAGGCTTGCTAGGTATAGGTAAAGGTTTATACAATCCATGGGGTAAAGCTCTAGACTTAGCATGTTTACAAGTGATATACTTCTCACATATTCTTTCAACATCATGTTTCATATATGGCCAAAAGAAGTGTACTTTTAGAACATCTAAAGTCTTTGCAATGCCGAAATGTCCCATTAAACCTCCCCCATGAGCTTCACGCACAAGCAATTCACGCAAAGAACTATATGGCACACACAATTTATTCTCTCTAAATAAGAACCCCTCGTGCCTATAGAACTTTCCAAATGCAGCTTTCTCACAAGCATTAAACACATTAGCAAAATCAGGATCATTAACATATAATTCTTTAATGTACTCAAATTCTAATAACTTTGTATTTAATGCAGAGATAAGTGCATACCTTCTTGATAATGCATCAGCCACCACATTCTCCTTACCTTGTTTGTATTTGATCACATAAGGAAATGGCTCAATGAATTCAACCTATTTGGCATATCTCTTATGCAACTTACCTTGCCCTTTCAAATGCTTTAAGGACTCATGATCAGTGTGTATGACAAACTCTTTAGGTAGAAGATAATGTTGCCAAGTTTCCAACGCTCTCACCAATGCATACATCTCCTTGTCATAAGTAGGATAGTTTAGGGCTACGCCACTCAATTTCTCACTAAAATAAGCAATTGGATGCCCCTCTTGCATCAAAACAGCTCCAATACCTATACTTGAGGCATCACACTTAATTTCAAAAGTTTTAGCAAAATCAGGTAAAGTAAGTAGTGGTGCAGAAACCAATTTCTCCTTGATTAGATTAAATACACTTTCTTGTTCACTACCCCACTTAAATCCCACGTGTTTCTTAATAATTTCAGTTAAAGGTGCAGCAAGGGTGCTAAAATCTTTCACAAATCTTCTATAAAAACTAGCCAAACCATGAAAACTTCTTACCTCACTTATGCTTTTAGGTGTAGGCCATTCCTTAATAGCCTTTATCTTCTCTTCATCAACCTCAATTCCTTTAGCACTTATAACATAACCAAGAAAAACAATAGTGATTTTATTAATCGCACGACAATCAACACACATCCTCCATGTTCCATCCTTTTTGGGCACTAGTAGAACTGGTACCGCACATGGACTCATGCTCTCGTTCACATATCCCTTTGCCAAGAGTTCTTCAACCTGCCTTTGAAGCTCCTTTGTCTCTTCGGGCTTACTTCTATAAGCAGGTCTATTAGGAATGGTAGCTCCAGCAAGAAAGTCTATTTGATGCTCAATTCCCCTAATAGGTGGCAAACCATTAGGGACTTCATTTGGAAACACATCATCAAAGTCCTGCAAAAGAGTCACAATAACACTAGGCAAAAAAGAGTTAAGCTCATTAGTATGCAAACAAGCCTCTTTGCACAAAAGTACAATGATAGGCTATTTTGAAAAGAAGGCCCTCTTAACCTCTCTCTCTTTTGCAAACAAGTTTACATGTTGCCTCTCTTTTCTCTCAACAATATTTTTTTCTATCTTTCCACTTTCTTTTCTCTCATTCTCTCTTTCTTTTGTGCTCTCATTTTCTTTTTTTGTATTGTCATTTGATGTTGATACACTTGCCTAGGTGTTAAGGGTACAAGAGTGTTTTGCCTTTTATTCATTACAAAAGAATATCTATTTAAGTAACCATCATGTGTCACTCGCCTATCATATTGCCAAGGTCGCCCCAAAAGAATGTGTCCAGCATGCATGGGTACTACATCACATACAACCTCATCCTTATATCTCCCAATAAAGAATGAAACCAACACTTGTTTATTTACTTTAACCTCCCCACAATCATTCAGCCATTGTAACTTATATGGCCTAGGATGTTTTAGAGTTTTCAAGTTCAATTTTTCAACCAAACTAGTGCTAGCTACATTAGTACAACTTCCACCATCAATTATCATACTACATACCTTATCTTTGATGTGGCATCTAGTATGAAATATATTATCACGTTGTATCAACAGGATACTCTACACCATCATTAGCATCCTCCAAAGGTGGCATAGGATCATCATCTGATTCACTCTCGATTTTAACATCACCATCTTCCCTCAAGATCATTACTCTCTTATTTGGGCATTAAGATGCAATATGACATGTCCCCAAACATTTAAAACACTTAATATCTCTATTTCTAGAGTGTTGGGAATCAGATTTACCTTTGCTTTGGCTGCGTCCCTCTTTATGATCCTTGATTGGCTTAATCTTAGGCTTTGAAACAACCTTTTCATCTTTGCTCCATTTTGACTTTTATGAGGAAGTTGAACCTAAGTTGGGTCTAGTGGAACCCTTTCTTTTTAGTTGCAAGTCAACCATATTAGCAATATCTTGATTTAAACCATGTAAAAATCTAGCCATAGTGGCCTCTCGTTCTTCTTCAATATTGGCTCGAATCATGATTATTTCCATCTCCTTGTGGTAGTTTTCCACACTTCTGGAGCCTTGTGTAAGACTTTGAAGCCTTTGATGTAGCTCCCTATAATAATGACTAGGAACAAATCTCTTCCTCATGATGGCCTTCATCTCTTCCCAAGTGTTTATAGGCCTTTCACGATTTCTTCTCCTACTCAAAACAAGTTGATCCCATCAAATAATAGCATAATCAGTAAATTCAACAGCAGCTAGTTTTACCTTTTTCTCCTTGGAGTAATTATGGCAATCAAATACTAGCTTTACCTTTTTTTCCCACTCCAAATAAGCTTCCGGATCATTTTTACCTTGAAAAAAAGGAATTTTCAGTTTGATACTCCCCAAATCGCGATCTATGCGTCTTACCCTTCTATCATCTCTTCCACGCATGTCAACGGTGGCCTGGTCATCAAAATTATCTAGGTCATCACCACTCTAATCTCCCATGGCAGCACGCCATTGATTATCTCTTACATTAAGAGCTATTGGTTGTTGCCCCTTTTGTAGATTGGCTATGGCAGTGTCTTGCCTTTCCAATTGGTCACGGATCTCTCCAAACATCAGATTCATGTGCTCAAATTTTTGCTGCATGGCTTTGTGCATGATCGATTGATCTATAGCTTCTTGTTCTTTTGACATATTTTGTGATCTGAAAAATTAAAGTTAGCAAAAAAAAAACCTCACAACACTCCCTCACGTGTTTCACTCAATTTGATTCACTTAACTCTCGTGTTTAACACACAAATTGGCTTTTTCCCTCTAATGATCTCACAAACTATTGCCTTTTACCACACTTAATTCTCTCTTTCAGTTCTTTATTGAACTAAAAAAAAAACCAAGAAAAACAAAACAAGTGACACTCCAAATATGCTATTCCAGCACACAAATAAAGAAAAAGAATTAAGAGAACACAAAGAACAAATAAGAAATTGAAGAAAGGAAAACAAGCAAGTAAAGGACACAATTGATATTGATGAAAGTAGGAATACTTGAATCCTTTTGCAATCTTTTTTTTTTTTTTACTGTACGTTTCTTTTTTTTTTTTGTTGTAAGTATTTTCTTTTTTTTGCTGTTTGTTTTTTTTTTAATCAAAAGAAATAAGACATTCAAACCTGATTAGAAACTCGCTCTGATACCAAATTGATGCGAATCCCACATTGAAACTTTAAGGAGAACACTTAATTTGAAGTTTCAACTACCCAAAAAAGTTCTAAACAGATTTAAGACACACAAAACCTTGACCCAATGCTTAATCAAACATGAACCAAAGGTATGGAGAAGGATACTGACGCCACACTCAAGATTTAGATGAGAAGGTGAGTGATAAGTCTTGATTTGGAACGCCACAAGAATTCAAATTCTTGATAAGTTCACTAGTTCTCAAAAGAACCAAAGAAAGAATAATTCTCTCAAATTCAAATAACATTAATCTCTCAATTGTCTTACATAGCAAGGTTGCTGAGATTAAATAGGCCAATTGAGACCCAAAACATCCGAAAAAAATTAAATCCTAGTTCAAGTCGGAGTAGTTCTCCTAACTAGTTAAGGAGTTATTGAAATTTCCAATTCTGCGCATGCTGTAATGAATTGGTCATAACTCCTTCTAGAGAACTCCAAATCTAACTCCGTAAAATTCTTTGGAAAGCTATCTTAATTATCTTTCTAACGGTATATGGCTTGCAAGTTAATTCCAGCTCAATGAATACCAGTTTTATTCCGAAATTGACCTTTCTGCATTTGATTCGAATTGTATATTTGGCTGTCCAATAACTTGAATAAAGGCCAGAATGCCTTGACATCTCTTCAAGCCCAATTCAAGATGCAACAATTCATGATGTCTTGCATCTTGAATTGTAGTTTCAATCCATATTTTCTCAATTAATCCATTTAAAGCAGCTTGTATCTTTTTGGCTCTAGCTCTTGTAATTGGGCCTTTATGAATGTGCAAAGGATCACTTGAAGCTTTAATGGAACTCTTGATAGTTCTCATCAGGCGGTAATGCCATCCATATAGAAATCTAAAGAAATAAAATTATAACATAGGCGGCAGGGCCAACCATGTAAAGAGTCATAACAATATCATATATTAGGCGGCAGTGCCGACCATGTAGAGAGTTATACCAACATCATAATTTAGGCGACAGTGCCAACCATGGCATAATAAAATAAGAACATCACATGTTAGGCGGCATTGCCGACCATCCAATCACATCCTAGGCAGCATAGCCACCATATGAGGATGATATCATGATGTAGGTAGTAGAGCCAGCCATTGGGATTTAATAATAATTAATCACACCACAATAATAATTATTATAAGACAAGAGATTATTTAGGACTAAACCTAATATAAGGGAATTATTACTTAAAGCTAATTAAACATATTGCCCTTACATTGTAGTTGAAGTGAAGTGTTACTTACCTGTTTTTCTTTTATTCCCATAAACCTTCCTTCCTAAACTTGAGTAGCTTAGAATGGGATAAGATGGGATTTCTAGGGTTTATGGAGAAATGCAAAGGCTAAGGGGTATTTATAAAGTCCATGAGTGGTTAGGATTTTGCCACCACATCATTTGATTAATGGTGGAGATTTATTTCTCTACAAATATCTTGGTGATTTCTAGAATGCTTAAGATTTTGCCACCTAGCACTTAATTAATGATAAAGATTTATTTCTCTACAAATATCTTAGAGATTTCTAGAATTTCTAAATCTTTACAACATTTCTTATTACATCATCACTTATGCCATTGCTTATGTCATCATTACTTTTAAATTATTAATTTATCTTTCCATAAATATCTTAGTAATTTCTAAAATTCCTAATATCTCTACAACATTTCTTATTGCATCATCACTTATGTCATTGCTTATGTCACTATTAGCTTTAATTATTAATTTATCCTTTCATAAATATCTTAGTAATTTCTAAAATTCCTAATATCTCTACAACATTTCTTATTGCATCATCACTTATGTCATTGCTTATGTCACTATTAGCTTTAATTATTGATTTATCCTTTCATAAATATCTTTAGTAATTTCTAAAATTTCTAATATCTCTACAACATTATTTTATGTCATTATATTATTATACATTATTATTATTATTATTATTATGATAAATGCTTAAGGAAGTTTGTTGGGTTGATTATATTATATCCAAGTAAGAAGTTTGTACCTCACAGCATGGGTCTCTTGTCTTTTGCTGGGGTTTGAGTAGGTTTTGGTGTGGCTTGTGGAGATGTAGGTTATTGTGTTGAGGTTGATGGTTTAGTGCTTGTAGGCTTAGCAAGTGGTTTAGGTTTTGGTACTGGTTTAGGTATGGAAAGATGTGATAACCCAAAGAATTTTGCATAATCCACGGGTTGGTCATGAATGGTAGGTTTGTAAAAAGATTGGTATGTGGTAAAAGAAGGAGTGTATGCAGGTAAAGTTGGACTTTTCTCAAAAAGTGAAGGTTGTTGTTTCTCAGCATCAATTCTTGCAAGTTCACTTTTAAGCTATCTGATTTCAGCTTCTTTTTTATTAAACTCTGGACCCCAATACTTATTTTGGATCATCGTTCTAAGCTCAATATCCAGGTTAGTAATCTAATGGTGCAGATTAAGATACAACTGTTCTAGCTGAGCTGTGATCTTATCAACTTTTTTGTCTATATTTTGGACTTGTGCTTGAACATTGTTGAGCCTGGTATCAATAGATTCCAGGACTGTATTTTGAACCCTGGCATTTTGAGTTTGCCAATTAAGAACTACTTCATACTGCTTAGGTTCCTCGAGTTGTCCTGTAGAAGTGACAGGAGATTGAATGAAGGGTTTTGAAACCACTTGGTTTGTGAATCCGTCCACTTTTCTAGAGGAGGAAATTACTCATGGTAAGAGCTGGAAGAGAACATCATGCAAGGTCACAGGATGTAGGCAAGAATGATTCTTTGGCTGCTTGTCTGCATGTTGTCAGCTCTTGAGGATTAAACACCTTAGCTGTTGAGTCAGCTGGCCATGAAGTATAATCTAGATCATCATCATCTTCAAACATCCTAATTGTTGGAGTTTTACAAACTTCTAGTTCTTTTTTCTTTTTTGGTCATCTGTTGACATACCAATCATCATCTATTTCCCTGTCTTCAAGACAATGACAGTTAGGATCACACATGTGAGATCCCGGTGCATCCCAAAGGAAGTGTCCTTGGATTTTTGCTGGATAGATTAGATATCCGTCAGAATAGCCCTGATGGAGATACCGAACCACGTAAAAATTATTATGTTTGATCTCTCTTACCCTATCTCTTTATTTTTCATTTCACATTTATTTATTTATTTATTTCGAATTTGATTGCATAGTTTACATTGCTTTAAGTTTTTTTATTTACTTAATTTTAAAAATAAAACCAATTCACCCCCCTCTTGGGTTGCTTAGTTAGTATTTCAAATTGTTTCTAAGTGTTTATTTTTATAAAATCCAAAATAAGCATAAGCAACCATCTAATGGAATTATTAAAATTAAAAAGGGAAAAAAATTCTATAATAAATTGTATAACATCTTAACTATTTCAATTTCAATCTACTTTATAAAAATCATTTCAATCTATTATCTACTACCTAAATTCATTCAATTTATAAACTAAATTCTTTCAATCCCTATCAAAAATTGAAATTCAACATCACAATAAATCAATAATCAACAAATAAATCTAAATAAGATACTAACACCCAACATATTACATATACATATCATAACTCCAATATCAATAACCAATATAACATATAAAAATCCCAAAATATCAAACACAAATAATTCATAAAAGAGTTTAAAATACAGTAATGTAATATATATAAATAATAATTTCATGTCAAGCAGCTGTACGATTGTGCCCCATCATTATCATCATCTGAAATTAACTCCTCCCCAGAAAAAAATCTCATTTTCCGGAACTTCACCTAGTAACAAAAATAACATATTGAGATTTAAAAGCATTTTGAGCAAACAAATAATACTATAACATAATTCAAATAACTTTATACCTCGAGAAGCAGCCTAAATCCAATTTTGAGCACACATTAAGGATTCCAAAGTGTTAGGATGAATTCTACTACAATGCGGACTTAAAAATCTGCCTCCAATACTAAAAGCGAACTCAGAGGCAACAGTGGATATAGGAATGACTAAGATATCCTCAGTCAATTCCCCCAAAATAGGATATTGGCCTGTGTGCATCTTCCAAAAATCTAAAATATCAAAGTTTGGAGCAGTATCTAATAATTCATCATCTAAATACCTATCCAACTTCGACTTAGTCACCTTAATACGCTTATTTCGACTCTGAAATGTTTCAAACTCATCTACATCCCAATATTTATTCGGATTCGAAGAAGATTCTAAAGTAAAATCATCCAACCTAACATCCTACCTATCACTCAAAACCACAACTTTCATTTCATATGCTTTCACTAAATCATGACAAAGCTTACGTGAACGCTCAATATACTCGTCCGCTGTATCACAATAGATCCTTGGAAAATAAAAATCAATCAATAACATCTTATATCTTGGATCAAGAACTACAGCTACAACTAACATTGGATGAACTTCATTCCAATATTTTTCAAATTTATCAACCATTTTATCAGCCATAATTCTAATAGCAAGATTATCGAAAGTGCGCCACCCATTAATTGACATTTTCATTTTACATATTAATAGAAAAAAACAAATTAGCAGTAGGGTATTTTGTACTAGAAAACATCTCGTTAACATGTAAAATGATTTCAAATGCTCCACCATTGTGGCTGCCAAATCCCACTCACTATCACTAGGCAAGCTCTTATATTAAGACTCACGTTGTTGTAACCGAGAAAAAACACTTTTATATATCAACGCTCCATCAAGCATGGCATAAGTAGAATTCCAACGAGTTGGACAATCTAACTTCAAAGTTTTTTTACAATTAATTTTCAGTTGTCTAGCATCTAGCTCAAAAGATTCAAATCGCTTTGGTGTTTGTGTCCAGTAACTAACATTCTCCCTAATCTTTCCAATCTCATTTTCTATAACTTTCAACCCATCTCACACAACCAAATTCAATATATGAGCAGTACATCTCATATGAAAAAATTTACCATTGAAAATTAAGGTATCGAGATCAAAACTTAATAACAATCTCCCCAGCATCGCATCATTAGTGTTACAATTATCCAAGGTCATTGAAGACAACTTTCTATTCACGTTCTAATCCTACAGACATTGCACTAACTCATCAAAAAGGGCCTTAGTAGTATGAGGGCTTAGAACATAAATAAACCTAACAAATATTCAAGTGATAATATTAAATACACAAACTTAAAATATTATAACAATTTAAACTTTAAAAGAAATCAAATATAAGTAATAAAAAATTAAAAGAAAATTTAAGCAAATAAAATGTTATAGACAAATTAATAAAATGTGCTGTGACAACCATGTATCCTTTTTTTAGTTACTTGCTATCTCTAAATCCATAGTAATAGCCACTCTTCCATGATTTTTCTCCAACATATGTAAAGTCTTAACCTTCTCAATATTATGCAATTTCAAAATCTCATTCTTCAATGTATTCCTACTCATTGGCTTAACCACGGGGTTGGCATGTGCTATCATTTCTCTAAAGCCTTTGTATTCTACAAATTTAAGTGGAAGCTCATGCATCACCACCATCCTTGCAATCAAACTCTGTAAAACATTTGGATCGAAACTATCAAAGCCAATGTCAAAACTCCCGTCCTCTCTTTTGAGCACTTTGAGACTTCCTTAAAGTGCTTCTTGTATTTTCAGTTGCTTCTTCGAAAAACAAGATTTCACGTGTTTATTCAAGCTTGTGGTCCCTGATGCATATTTGGCTTCTAAAATTGCATTACGGTGCATGCACTTTGCCTTTTTTTCTCCATTAATAGTTATTTTTTGTAAAGTGATCCCAAGCTATAAAGACTTTCTTTCCCTTCTTATCTTTAACAATTGACAGTGAAATCTCCTCAACCTCATTATCATTACTATCTTGAACATTCCAAGATAAATTTAGAGTATTCAAAGAATTAATTTCTATATTATCCAACTATCATAAAAAATAATGAATAATTATAAATAATCATGCAAATTACATAGTTATAACATTATATAACAAAATTAACTTACAAGCAACCTAAATGCTAAAATTAGCTCTTATAAATAAAAAAATTAACTATGAATGTTATGCAACAAATTAAGTTAAAGCAATCTAAATCTAAATTCAACTCCTATTAATAAAAACTAATCATAAAAATTACATAATTACAAATATTATGTAACAAATTAACTAAAAAGCAACCTAAACACTAAATTCAACCCTATTAATAAAAGTTTATCATTATATCATAAAAAATTACATAATTATAAATATTAAGTAATTGATTTAAATTGTTAAAGCAACCTAAAATCTAAATTCAGCTCCCATTAATAAAAACTAATCATAAAAATTACATAATTACAAATATTATGTAACAAATTAACTAAAAAGCAACCTAAACACTAAATTCAACCCTATTAATAAAAGCTTATCATTATATCATAAAAAATTACATAATTATAAATATTAAGTAATTGATTTAAATTGTTAAAGCAACCTAAAATCTAAATTCAGCTCCCATTAATTAAAAATAATCACATAACCATAGCATCCAACAAAATAATTAAGCATATATATATATATATATAAAACAACCAAAAATATTAATAATACCTTGTGGGTCACGGCTGTGATGGTGGAGTTGCAGCTACTGGGTGATAAGGTTCGATGGAGTTGCAGCTGACGTCGTTGCACGGTGGCTACCACGAAGATGACCAAACGGTGAAGCCTGAAGAGCTCTGTGAGGGGCTATTGGGTTGACGGCTGTGCATTGTGAGAAGTGAAAAGAGACTGAAGAGTTGGCCGAGGAAGGTAAAAGATAGAGATGGGTGGTGGGCCTGGTGGGTGTGGTAGAGACGGGAGAGACGGAGGGAGCTGCCGATTTGATTTCAGTTACAACTTCACTTGCGGCGCGAGGAAGGTACAACGTTCGTGGAGGGGGAGTCACTGTCAACACTGCATCGATGCCGCTGTGTGGTGGTTGCTGGTGGAGACAGGAGAGACGGAGGGGCCTGGGAGTAGGGAAGATAATTTGTGAGTGTGCTGCATTCTTGGTTCTGTGTTACTCATGATTTAGGTTTAGGGTTGGATACTTAGATTCTGCCATTTGGGGCCTTGGGGGAAATTTTTGGTTTTTATATTTTCTACTTTTTTTTTTACTCAATAAAAAACCAGACACGGATCTGGGTTTCGAATCTTGGTTCTGTGACCGGACCCATACCTGGAAGTAGCCAGGCATTGAAAATTAGGACTTGCCTTTTTTATGCTTCCGGCCTGGATTTTAACCAGACTACATATGCCAGGTCCGATACGGATCTGATCCGGATGGGTTTTTATACCATCTCTGATTCCAAAAGCTCATTTCTAATGGACTGTCATTCCCTTCGGTCTCAAAACTATTCCCTCTTTGTTTCAAAAATCTATGATTATCATTTTTCAGCCCATCCTCCATCATGCTCTTGTTTATATTGATGATATCCTCATTTTCTCTTAAACCCAGACAGAACACCTTGCATTACTTAACCAATTTTTTGAGATTGTGCAAGAACACGGTATCATGCTCTCAGAAAAGAAGAGTACTATTAGAACAACCAACATCGAATTCCTTGGCATGATTATCAAAAATGGCCATTATTAGCCAGCTGGCCATATTGCATAGGAACTTCTCCACTTTTCAGACAGTAACCTGATAAAACGTCAAGTTCAACTATTTCTTGGAATAGTCAATTATATCCATGACTTTTTGCCACGTGTAAATGGCTATACCTCTGTCTTATCCTCCCTTTTGAAAAAGCAACCTCCTGGGTGGAACACAACACATACTGCTGCTGTAAAGCAACTCAAACAGGTCACACAAAATCCGCCACCACTCAAAATTATTGCAAATAATCAGAGAATCCTTCAGATAGATGCTAGTGATATAGTATGAGAAAAAATACTTTTGGAAAAGATTAATAATAAAGAATATTTTATCTCCTATGCTAGTGGACAATTTTCTAAGTCACAACAGCACTATCATACAGTCTACAAAGAAATTTTAGCCATCAAGAATGAGATTAAAGAGTTTAAATTCCATCTTATTGGCTATCATTTCCTTGTCAGAATGGATAACTCTGCTTTTCCCAACGTGCTAAATTTCAATAATCACACTGTTCCAAAAAAGATGTTGTTGCCATTAAAGGATTGGTTTGCCTGATATGATTTTCATGTTGAGCATAAAAAGGCAACCAGAACCTAATCCCAGACATGCTTTCTCTAAAACCTCCTCTAAAAACTCTGGTTGTAAATCTCTCATTTCCTTTTCCTTTCATAGCCATGGCAACCTCTTTGCCTCAAACTGCCCTTACCCACAGAACTTTTCCTCTCAACAAACAGTTCTTCTCATCAACGCAGATACAAGACTTTTCACAGAAATACCTTTTACGTTTCTTTATAAAGGTCTATCTCATTCACCCAGATCCGACCCTTTTTTAAGCTTTCATCTAGAAAACCTATTCCTTACAGGCCTCCAGATTGATCCCTCCAGAGATCTCTCTAAAGATGAGATATGGTATATGTGCTGTTTGACTGTTTTATACGCCACATAGCTCATTGTATGGATCCTAATCAATCCACTTCTTTGTTATGGATATTCTTTGAATAGTTCTCTCCCTTTCTTTGGTGAAGTTGGCCCAATTGATACAATACTACAATGTTCATGATATGCCAACATATAAAGGAATCCAGTTCACTTCCATCTTCATTATTCACAGACCTTATTTTCAACATCCAAACACTAATTTATTTTAGACACAAAATTAAGCTTATGAGTGGATGACGATACCACACCCAACCGTGCTTGAAAATGACATAGATCTTAAAAACAGTCTTAGAGAGTTCCTCTTTGAACTTAACCATATCCCCACACCATCACCAGACATTCACCATACCTCTCTAGGTCCACAACATGACATGATCAAATTCCCAATTCCTTCATCCAGGTTTAAACTTAAGTCCAAAGGAATTATCATTATGGAAGAATGCCCATATTACATTAATACTCTATTCTAGGATTCACAAGATCCTGAGAAAGAATTTGTTCCTTTCAATGATATTAACAACCCAGTACATGAGCTTAATTTTAGAGCTCGAGAAAATTATCACTTTTCCTAGTGACCTTCCAGAGTCCTTGAACAAACATCCAAACCCACCAACCTCATTTACTTTATAGAAACCTAAACTCTATACTCCTCTAGTCTTGGTTCCTACCCCAAAGGTTTCTAACCCTCCAAACCCTCTAAGAACCAAGCCTTCCCGAACTTACTCAGCCAAGTTCAAAGGACAAATGAAAAAGATCCGTTTTGCTGACATTTATGGTGATGATTGCTTCATTTGGATTGAAAAATGTCTCTGTTCTCTAGAAGACTCCACTTACTCTACTGAAAGTGACTCCTCGTGAATGATGATCATGTTCTCAACAATCTTTAGTGTGCTTTAATAATTAAAGGCATGTATAATTACTTTACTTTTGTAAAAGTCGTAAATGATTGCTTTTATTTTGTCTTGTTGTAATAATGTTTGCTTTAGCTTTTGTCAAAAGCTACTTTAAGAAAGTTATGTAATTATTGTGTTTTTCACTGATTAAAACGGCCTAATTTCACTATTCTTGATAAGGGTCTTATCTTATCAAGATCTCTTCCTCCCTACTATATAAAGGGATGGCATTCTCCTTGTAAAGGAATCGAGCTTTCAATAATCAATAAGGTTTTATCTAGGAATACAAGAGTCTCTTCAGTCTTAAAAACCGTGGTTTGTTCATCTTCTTCTCCAAGCAAGTATGCTCTACACTTGCTTCTTTTGAGGATCCTGTATATCAGAAAGCTATCAGCTCCTTTAATGTTATAGAACCTCTAGCGATTATAGGAACCCACCTTGGATAAGAGACTAGAGTATCCAAAGATCTTTTAGGGTTTATAGTCGAGGGGATCTAAACCTAGATAACCTCTAGGCACCTTATTGCCCATTTATTCCTTGAAATATCATCAAAAGTAAACCAAGGACCATTAGAAGTTTAGAATCAGTGTCTAGTAGATTTAGATAGACTGTTAATAGTAGATCAACTATCTGGTATATCTAGATAAGAGTATCTATAAGGGGATCGAGGCTGAAGGATTGTTTGAGTTTGTAAAAGGCATGATCATGAGGAGTTTGGTTACATCAGCAAGATCAGCTTTACAATCAAAAGTAGAATTGTATTCAAAAGATGGTTTTGTCTCTACATCAGATGATTCAGGAATTATGATTGGTGATAGAATAGGTTGTGTTATGATCTAAGCAATATATTATTAGCTTGATTGTTTGTCTTTCAATTGGGTAAAAGTAGTTGGTGCTGATGTTGGGATGGTTGTATGAACTGACTTTGTTTGCATAAGCATTATTGATGATGGCTTAGGGACGTATGTAGGTTTGGGCTTTGGTATTGGAGTTTTGTTAAATAGTTTGTAAGTAAGGCTAAAAGTTTTGGAGTAATCTGATGGTTTTTCAAAAAGGGATGGAGTATAAAGAGGTTAATATGAATTAAAAGATGACGTACATTTTGGTAAAGAAGTTGTTGGTTAAAAAATGAAGGTTGTTGTTTTTCTGAATCAATTCGAGATAGCTTTGCTTGAAGCTTTCTCATTTTAGCTTCCTTCTAATCAAATTCTGGACTTCAATACCTTTGTTGTATCATCTGCTTTAGTTCATAATCAAGTTAGTGAACTCGATTTTTTAAATATGTATACATTTGTTCAAGTTGAAGGGCAATACTATCAACCTTCTTTTCAGTTTGTTGGACATGGGATGTTACAGATTTGACTTTCTGATATAGATGCTGTAATGCATCATTCTATGCAACGACATTTTGAGTTTGCCAATTCAGAATTGTTTTATAGGGGTGAGGTTCCTCAAGTTGTCCTATTAATGTTACAGGAAAGTAACCCAGCAGGGAATTGCGACTGATATATAGAAGAGGAACTAGGGAACATCATACATTAAGAAACTATCAGAGTATTTTGAAGTGGCGATAGGGTTTGGTTCCTACAAAAAAGGATTTTTTCTTTACAATGGGTAATGGAGCTTGAGAGCTTGGATCATTAGGAGGATGAGGAGCTTTTGCATAGACTTGCTTTTTCTTGTTCTCTTTCTTTTTTCGAGGAATGTCATCCTCATCAAAATCATCATCATAAACACAAGAACATCCTGGACCACACATATGGGTATCAAGAGTATCCCAAAGGAAATGACCATTGAGTTTGGCTAAATAGATTAGATATCCATTAGACGTGAAAGTAGAAATAAGGATGGCTTTTTCCTATTTGGTTTTTACTGAGGTAATCATGGATGAATAGGAAAATGATAACTGTGGGGCTCTTTAGTAAGAGGTTTAAAGGTCATTCAAACAGATCCATTTGACCTTTTTTCAAATAGGGCCTCTGAGGTTGAACTAGCTGAGAAATTTGATGGAATGTAGAGCATATTGAGAGAGCTCATCAAATTTTCAAATGTACTCTAGCACAATCATCTTTCCTTGTAGTAAATAAATGAATTCTCTTCTTTTGGCAGAATAGACCATCTTTGAAAAATACTTATTATAAAAGTATTCTTTAAATTCCTTCCATTGTATTGTTGCTTCATTATGGCACCATCTAATGGAATCCTACTATTATGGAAACACAAGTTACATTTCCTACTTTTAGTACTTTGGCTACTTCGATCATTATTTCCACGGTTCGTAACCATTAGTTTGCTGTAATAGTATCCGTGCACCCTTCGAATATAGCTGGATTTAATCTTTTAAATTCAACCCTGGCATTATTGTTGCTTGAGACATTCATCTCTTCTGACTTTTCTTTTTAAGAGTCGTGCCACAATATTAGTAAGTCAATCAATTGCGGAGGATTGGTCTTTCGAAATTCCTCTCACTCTTCTGCCTTTGTTACCCCTAGCACTTGACATCTTAATGTTTTTTCGACCTAGCTTCTATGTATCAAAAGAAGTAAACATAAGATTTTTAATTATCCTAACTTTTAATTCTTACTAAGAGCTGATCTTTGTCCTCATCCTTGGCTTGTGTCTATGGATGATCTACAAAATTGCTTTAAACCTTGAGCTCTGACACTAATTTTGTAACACTCTACATCTATAATTGTAACTTAAGTGATTAAAGAATGGATCAATGACAATGCATACAAGTTGAATTTACCTGGTGAGTACAATATAGGTACTACTTTTAATGTTTCTTATTTGAATCCTTTTGATACAGGTGATGATTTAAGGACAAATCATCTTTAAGGTGAAGACAGTGATGAGATTGAGGACAAAACTATCATAAGTACGTAAGATGAGGCATATTCAAATCCAATTTAAGTTCTTGTCAAACTCATCACAAGAGTTTAAGTAAAGAAATTAAAAAAAAAACACTTAATAGATTGATTCGAGCAACTGGAGCTCAATTAAATTCACAGAGGCCACTTGAAGGAATCACACTTAATAAATGAATGATTCATACTCTTAAAATTTTAAAATAATCACTTTGATGAAAAAGGAAGTTGGCTTACACATTACAGTTGGAAAATATATTATTTTCCTATTTAGATACCTTCATGTTTGGAAAATATACTACTTTCCTTTTGGATACTTTCCTATTTCTTAAGGAGGCTAGTGGAGAAACAAATGAAGTATTTCTTTTTAATTCCTAGTTTTCATTTCAATTAATGTAAGGGCATTTAAGGCTATTAGGATTCTAATTTGATTTAGAGTTTTTTCTATTTGCCTATATTAGGATTCTGATTTGATTTAGATTTTTTCCTTTTTACTTAATTAGAATTTTGAATTGATGTAGATTTTTTTCCTTATTTGATTTAGATTAGGATCCTGATTTAATTTTGGGTTAGGATTTAATTTCAAAAATTCTTGTAACTAACTTTATATAATGTACTTACATCTAATAAATAGAGACAAATTAGTTTAGATGTAAATGGCCAGAGAGTTAATTCTCTTTGATTTTTAAATACTCTTTAAACTTATTAAATTTCTGTGGCATTCAAACTCTTGACTTATCAATCAAATCAGTTATAATTAATTGTGGTCCTTACATACCAAGGTTCATACTTTCATTAAGCATTAGATCGTGGTTATGTTTAATTTTAGGTTTAGATTCGATCTCGGGAATTAAATTGATTAGGGTTGCACCAGTTCTTGATGGGGTTCGTTCACAAAAGGAATGCCATAGTTAGTCGCGATTGACTCACACTCTCCTTTGCCATTCAACATATGTAGCTAGCATTTTTATTTTATTTATTTATTTCCTTATTTGTCTATTGCATTTATTGTCTTATTGGACTTAAATGTCATCCTATATATTGACAATAATTACAAATGTGTCAATTCCAATAAAGCGAACCCTAGAATGAAACTTCAAAACCCATAAATTGGTGAAAGAATGCTTTAAAAGTCTTCACTAACCCACTATTATTAATGCAAGTCATTGACAAACTTAATGCTAGACTTACCAAATATTTACATTGACAAACTTGAAACACAACAAATAAATGAAATTGAATTAAAAAAAAGAGTAGTTGGAATTCTTAAACTGAGCAAGTTGTAATAACTTATTTATAACTCCTTTTAGAGAACTCAAAATCTAACTCTGTAAATTGCATTAGAAAGCGAACTTAATTATTTTTCCAAAGATATATAACTTGCACATCAGTTCCAACTCAATCAATACTAATTTTATTTCAAATTTACCCTCTTAACATTTGATCCAAATTGTCTATTTGGCTGCCCAATAACTTGGATAATGTCCATAATGTCTTATCTCCTCTTCAAGCCCAATTTATCATGTCTTACATATTGAATTGTATTTTCAATCACATTTTATCAATCAATCTATTTAAAGCAGCTTGCATCTTTTTTATTCTAACTTTTATAATTGGACCTTCATGAATATGCAAAGGACCACTTAAGGCTTTAACATTATTTCTTTAATTAGTTTCATCATCCAATTTACCCAATACCCTTTCAAAGTCTTAAAATTATACTTTTTGAGCAAACGTGTCTTATCTTCCCTATTGCTTCTCCAAAATTGCTTTGAACTATTTCTCCATAATTTTAATAAATTGATTTCAACTACGTATCTCAAGTTCCAGAGTCGCCAAAGTGTACAAAAGCTTGGAACTTTTTTAACTTTAGCAATCTAAATTCCATGTAAATTCTTTTAGAATCACACAAAGAATTAAATAAATAAACACAAATGAACAAATTATTTTTTGATACCTTTTCAATTATTTGGAGAGTTATCTACAGTAAAATTTTTCAAACATGTCTTGATCAAAATGGGTCAAGAAAAAATATAAACAATAATATTTTATATAAATTTAACAATATTTGCATCTACTTATTTTTCAAAATTAAAAAATACGTAATTTGATAATTACGTAGACATAATTTCAAAGATTTTTTAATGCAATAAAAAAGACTAAATAACTTAATAAATTGTATAATATAATTATTAAACAAATACACAATTTTTTACTACGTACAACAACTCAAAGCATTTAAAAATTTTTAACATTAAGTAATTTTTAATTTTAAATAAAAAGTCATGTGATATTGTGAAATATATATTTAATAAAAAAGAGTAAAATTAAAAAAGATTTAGCCTTTTATAGAGAACTTGTGCATGATATTTGAAACAAAAATTTTATCCCAAAAAAAAAAGTTACTTCTCTTAAGATTGAGGAGAAAAAAATTGAGAGTCAGTAAGTTCTTAAGAAAGTTTATAGTTGAAGAGGTAGCATTGTAAAATTAAAATGATATAGATGTAATTATTGGGAAAGTATTAGGTGATGTTTAAGTCAAATAAAATAACGACCCAACTATGCAAAATACATTTATGCTGCAGTATATATAAAAGGGTTTGCCTGCGTTAAACTCGCTTAATGTACGCGCGAGAGGCAGATATGAGATTCACAGCACAACTACCTCTCACGCGTACGTTACGCGAACTGAAACATAATGATTTCCTATATAAAATAGATATGTTTATGAAATATTTTCTGAATCTAGAATAACCGAGTGAGGTAGTCGCTCAAATGAGCAGTTGACCTGACACTCTAAAAAAGATATATTATGATACACTTGTGAAATTGAGAATAAGCTAGTGAGACAATCGCTTAGATCTAGTACTCCTCATGGTAACAAATGGATGAAATTATGAAAGCTTTTTTTTTTCTCACTCACAACTCATGAGAGAGAAATTATTTTTATTTAATAATTAAATAATTAAAAAAGAATTGAAACTAACCTCATAATTTTTTTATAAAAATTTAAATTTTTATACTCAATATTATAAATATAAAAATTCTTTCACTAAATTAAATATTCACTAATAATAAAATTATGAAAGTTATTTCCTTTGGCAAAACAATAATAACATAATTAATTATTAAAAAAAAAGTCTGCAAGCTAAGTCAAATCGAAAGTTATAATCTATATCCACATGTATATCCAACGCGACATTTCGTAATAATAATCTATATCCACATCCAGTCCGCATGCAACTGCAATCTCTCCCTTCTAAATTGTAAATATTAAATTATTTAATTGAGCTGTAGCTGTTATCGTAAATTATTATTAAGTCGAATTCATAAAGCTTCTCTCCGATCCCAAAAGCATCTTTAGAATGAGTGAGATTCAATCTTGTTCATTTCCTTTATCTCCATCCATGGCATCATTGAATTTGAGTCAGATCATAAGCAACAGCAACGCCTCCTTTGCTGTTACTTGTCGGCCAGGATTAAGCTTGCGTAGTCGAGTTGGGTTGAGGGTTTTGGCTTCTGCTTCAGCTTCAGCAGAGCCAGATTTGAGTGCTACAGTGAATGGACTGCATATGCCGAACCCGTTTGTTATCGGATCGGGTCCACCTGGCACCAACTACACTGTCATGAAACGAGCCTTTGATGAAGGCTGGGGTGCTGTTGTTGCTAAAACTGTAATTCATTTGTTTTAATTCCATTAAATTTGCTTGATTTATTGAACTTAATAATTCTCATGCATGTTGCTTATGATATTTGGTTTATCTAGTTTTAAATAAATTTGAATGAATTGCTTAAGAGTATGTTCAGTTGGCACTTTTCAAACTAAGGCCAATTCAGGAATTCTTCTAATTTGATATAAATTATCTAGGAGTTTGCAATTCTACATGTTTTGATATTGAGAATATATATGATCTTAATTTATTCTGCTAGGTATCATTAGATGCAGCAAAAGTTATAAACGTAACTCCTCGATATGCCCGCCTACGGGCAGGTGCAAATGGCTCAGCCAGAGGGCAAATTATTGGGTGGGAGAACATAGAACTCATTAGCGATAGGCCGCTTGAAACAATGTTGAAAGAATTTAAACAATTAAAAGCATTGTATCCAGATAGAATTCTCATTGCTTCAATTATGGAAGAGTATAACAAAGCTGCATGGGAAGAGCTTATTGATCGAGTGGAAGAAACAGGAATTGTAAGATATCTTTACCTAGTGTTCTATGTTTCTTTATGCATCTTTCTGTTAAGAGTGTTAGCCTCATTTCCTTTCCCCCCCCCCCCCCTTCATTTTATAGGATGCAATAGAAGTTAATTTTTCATGTCCACATGGCATGCCGGAACGTCAAATGGGGGCTGCTGTTGGCCAAGATTGTAGGCTGTTGGAAGAAGTTTGTGGTTGGATAAATGCAAAAGCTACTGTTCCTGTGTGGGCAAAGATGACTCCTAACATTACTGACATTACAGAGGTGAGCTCTGTGTATGATGAAACTTTGTGTTGACTTCTAACTTTTAGGTTCAAATAAGGTAGCATACATTTGAAAATTTTGTGCACACCACACCATTCAGTAATATGCATTATAATTAGCTTTAGAGGTGATACTTCTTTTTAATTTTACAATATTATCTATTCTAGTGGCTGATGGGTCATTTCTGCTCATGATTCTTTACGAAACATTGCATCATGTGGTGGATTGCTTTAATTTTCTGATTTTATTGATGACATTGTACTAGAACTGAGTATAATTTTGGATTGAGGTACTTTTATGTATCAATCTATTTGTGAAGAAGGAACATAAGAGATCAGTGGGGATCCCTATGAGTCTTATGATGTATGCTTTTTATGTGCTTTTTATGAACCTTGGATATTAAATTTGGTATTTTTCTCTTTTTTTTTTTTTCCATGAAAGCAGGGATGAAATTATAGATGATATGAATTGAAATATGTAATCATGCATTCTAGTAAGGGAAGGACTTGTTATGAGATTACTGAGCTGTTTGTCAGTCAAAATAAGCCATTGGAGGGACTGGTTACTTTGGAAGGTGTTTAGTATTTTAGAATATTTAAATTATATTTTATATATGACTTTCAATCAGGGCATGACTGTGTTGTGGGGCCCGCAGCTTCGCCAATGAATACCTACCACATGTGCAGATGCACACTAGATCTGGACTCTTTAATACTTATAATGTCATAGACTTATTTGATAGTTTGTGTAAACCAGTGGACCTCTTTACTAAGGGCACTTGACATATCATATTTATTTAAGTGATATGGTGGTTAAAAATTTACTAACAGCATGTAGCAGCGGGGACATAGAAAGCGATCCATTGCAAATGTTGTCTTTACCAATAAGATATGAAAACTCTGGACTTGGATGTCTATCTATAATTGAAAGCCTGTTCTTTAACTTGATTCCACAATGCTGTTTTATTTGAGTTCAAAATGATTGTCCACTTGGACAGATTCTTGTGCTAAAATTGTGTTAAAGAAGGGAAAATCTTGCTTATGTTTTGTTTAATTACTGAAATCTTTTCTTTTAGTTAATATTTAATGGTGCAGATTCGTAGACTCCTGTTTGAGTTGAAAAGTTCGCAGGAAAAAAATTCATCTGAATGTTCTAAATGATCATCAAATTTCAATTAGCTGTATTGTGTATGTGGTTCTTATATTAAATATGTGTATATATATATATATATATATATATATATATATGTTAGAGTTCTAATTTAAAAGTTCATTGTTATTCTTATAATTACTTATGCAGTTTTATTACGTGAACACAAAAAATTCTGTTGATATTTTCTGTTCTTTAATTTTCAAGATGCATATTTCATTATTTTAGTGATGACTGATCTTATCCTCCATTTGTATATAGCCAGCTAGGGTGGCTCTCAGATCAGGAAGTGAGGGAGTATCTGCTATTAACACAATCATGAGCATCATGGGAATTGATCTGAAAACCTTGCGTCCTGAACCTTGTGTCGAGGGGTTTGCATTCGCAGATTCAGTAATAAGTGAGTTTTCCATTGGCCTAGCATTGATCTAAGAAAATTGTATTTTGAAATTTGTCATCAGGTACTCTACACCTGGGGGCTATTCTTGCAAGGCAGTCCATCCTATTGCATTAGGAAAAGTAATGAGTATAGCTAAAATGATGAAGTCAGAATTCAGTGATAAGGATTACTCACTTTCTGGCATTGGAGGCGTAGAAACTGGTAGCGATGCTGCTCAATTTATTCTTCTTGGTGCAAATACTGTTCAGGTAGGTCTCAAACCTGTTCCTTGTTATTAGTTTTCTTTTGCAACATCAATTTGTTT
The DNA here is from genome assembly GCA_030449875.1 of Aegle marmelos. Taxonomy (NCBI): domain Eukaryota; kingdom Viridiplantae; phylum Streptophyta; class Magnoliopsida; order Sapindales; family Rutaceae; genus Aegle; species Aegle marmelos. The sequence continues at coordinate 587,730 of JASUUL010000041.1, read as the reverse complement.
TTATTTTTATTTTTTTTCTGTGTGAACCTCATCGGAGAAAGGCAATGCAATTCTGTCTCCTCATTCTTGCCTGCCCGATGCATATTAATTTGCTTGAGCTTGTTCTCTATTACAGCTGCTGCTATGTTTGCCCAACATCTAAACATTGAGATATCCTTGACATTTACCTTGAAATTCAGCACGAAATGTGATCTGCGGAATTAACTGTCATTGCAATCATATGAGTCAAAATATTCGAGCCCACGTACTTATCTCTTTATTTTCTAATGAAGATTTTTCAATATGTACATGTAATTGCAAAGTTTCATGTGCCAGTTCCTTTGTCTGTAGGTCTGCACTGGGGTTATGATGCATGGATACAGTCTTGTGAAGAGACTTTGCCAGGAGTTGAAGGATTTCATGAAAATGCACAATTTTTCCTCCATAGAAGATTTCAGGGGGTAAGCAGTATTTACTAGATCATATTATCCATAAAAACAGTAAGTGTTAAAGATTGTTGGGCATACTGAATTTTTTTTCCTTCCTTTTCCTTGTTTGGTTTTTGCCAGGGCCTCTCTTGAGTATTTCACGACACACAGTGAATTAGTAAGGATGCAACAAGAAGCAATCCAACAGAGGAAAGCAGTCAGGAAAGGACTGCAGTCTGATAAAGATTGGACAGGTGATGGCTTTGTCAAAGAGACTGAGAGCATGGTTTCTAACTGAATTTTACATTTGCGATGACGCGCCTGGGTTTCTTGTTTCATTCAAGAATAAAATTATTGGGCCTTTGATCAGTCATTCCTTGTTGTAAGTTGAAGTTAATTTTCTTTGAATTTATAAATAATTGCATTGTCGATATGTTTTCTTAGATTGTTGGACTTGTAAATTATGTCATTTGTGCTATGAATTATAAAGAAAAATAAAAAAATAAAATATATTTGCAAATGCATAGCTGTGGTGTCCGTAATGCCATCTTTACAATTAAGCGTACATTCTCCATTAGTCTAGTTTGGACTAATTATTTACTTGGTCCTTGTATTTTGAAAAATTATCTAAAATATTTCATCTGTTACTTACAAATATGAATTAAAACCAATATGACAAGTAGGAGAAAATTATATAATAATTGGGTAGATGTTAAAGGATGTATAAATAATTTTAAAATATAAAGATTAATTAAAGGGTTTGCCTAATTTACAGTCAGTGTAAGATACAGCACTCATAAAGATAACTGTAGATTTTATATGAGACTCACAACTGAAGAGAGAGTTATACCTTACGCTGGCTGTAAGGTAGGAGCTTCTTTAATTAAATAATTGATGTAAAAACTTTTGAACAAAAGGAGCTTCTAATGTTTGAAGCAATAAAAATTAGATTGGCCTACTATGATTTGATTATTTTCTTTCCAAAATTATACCTTAGTCATAGTTTTTAACAGCCTAGATGGTTTCTCTTATTGTGAAAGTTAGAGATCAAATTTTCAATTCTCTTCGCGTCAACTTTGGAGGCGAGTAAATTAACTTGAGGAGATAGGATGGATTGTGTGATAACCGAAAAGAAGAAAAATGGATCTTCTCTTTTTAATAAAGATAAAATAAATGTAGACAGGAAGTACAGGTACATGATACTCATTTTTTAAATTAAAATGCAATCAAAGGCAAAATAATTCAATGCATTATTGAATAGCACTGAAAGTTCTTCAAATCGTCTCATTAAAAATCTTAGCCAATAAAGCTAAGTGGGATAAAATCTGATCAATCGAACAAAAGAGTACATTACGTATTGGTAATTTATTGATGAGTCGGCACATGTATAGCATATATATCTTCTCAAATATTGTCCTCAGCTACCATGCAGGGAATAAAATCTCCTATACGGTGCAAGGGCTGCCTTGAGCCGTTGGCTTCAGCTTATTTGAATCCAACGGTTGGAGTTTCAATTCGAAAAAAAGAAAAGAATAAATGAATAAATGCAAAAAAAATAATAATAATAATAAACAAGGCAATCGGTTGAAATTGTAAAGAGAAGAAAAGCATTTTCTCCCTCCCTTTCTACCCCTCTAGAACATTGAACAGGAAAAACGTCCTCTTTCTCCCTCTCAATCCCTCTCTAGATCACACTCCCGCTCCCTCTCCTGAGACTCTAGATCACATTCCCGCTCCCTGTCCTCCTCACACTCAGGATATCATTGTTGCTGTTGATGTTGCTGTTGCGCTTGCCCTTTCTTCTAATTCACACTCGCGCTCTACATTGCTCTCACCTCACTCCAACTCTCGGCTCTAACTTTCACTCTTCTCATCAAGGTTACCAACTTAGACTTGTAATTGTTATAGTTACTAGATTTTTAGTTGTTATATTTGAGGGAAATGATTTGTTAATGATATAGTGTAGGAATATAATGCGCACATAATATTTAATAAAATGTCACAAAGAACTATTTGTTGTCTTTTAGGATTATAGGTTGCCTTTTTTTGTTTGACAAAATGTAGCAGTTGTGTTTTTTATTTTTTTATAATAATTTGATGATGAAAAAAGATTAGACTTGGCAATTCATGTGTGGTAGATTTGCGTCATAAGTTGGGGTATGCATTTATTTGATGTGAAAGACACGTGTCTCTTTGTTTATAGGCATTTCAGTTGATGTTTATTGCTCTTATGAGTTGTGCGTTGGTGCCATAGGCACCTTGTTACACCAAACATGAGTGCAATAGGCAATAATTATTATAATTGTTATTTATTAACTGCTTTCTTGTAGTTTTTATAAGAAGACATAAAATCTATTGATGGTAAGAGGAAAAAATCAAAAGAAAAATCATCTGAGTAAGAAAAGCAAAGAGCGAATATAAAAGCATAGATATACTTTTTATAAGTATAATTTATATGCATTTATGTACCTAGTATGTTAAAAAGTTTAATTTTTTTAATTAATGTAACTTTTTTTAATTAAAAATTAATAGACTTAGAGGAACTCATATAGTGGAGGTGAAAAAAAGGCTAATGAATAGTTCAACTTCTGATGATGAATTTAAGATACCTTTTATTCTTTTTATGTTGGGAAACATATTATGTCTTACAAATCCAATATACATTAATCTATTGTAGAAGCCACAAGACTGAAAGATACTATCAAAGAAAAAACTTAGGCCACTTGGTGCTTTGCCTTTTTATGGGATAGTATACAAAAGTTTAAAGAAAATAAAGTGAGCTTCGTTAGAAACTAAATTCTTTTCTTAAAGGTTCATTTTTAATAAAAAATATTATCATGACTTCTTTCTTGTATTTTGGTTATTTCAGTTTATGACATACATACTTTGCCATTGTTGCACAACTGCTCTACTTTTCGTCTATTGTACACGATCGACCTTCTATTGATAGAACAATATGTCATATTAGTGTATGGAATAATGATGAGATTTGACGATTTTTGAAATAGCAGAAAAAACTTAGTGGCATCAAAAGCAATAAATATAGAATACGTGTATACTATTTTAATGAAATTGATTTTCTATATTTTAGGATTAAATTATTATTATTTTATAAATTATTCTAGGTTTCAATCTGTGACCTTGATTGGCTTTATAATTTTCAACAGGTAGAACATCCTGTGTAGAATAACATGAATAATGATGGTTTTTAATTACTAATGGAAAGGTTTGGGTCATTCTTAAACCAAAATAAAGAGTCATTCCAAACCCTTGAGCAGAAATTGAAAAACATAGAAAAATTATTGGAAAAATTGACATCAAAGTACCAACTCTTTGAAATGCAAGTTATGCAACCCAAAATAAGGGTGAATAGGATTTTTAAAACTTAAGTTAAGTAAATCGCACAATAATTTAATCTATTACCTTAATGAAATAAAAAATAATAAATTTGATAAAGCACAATAATAAAAGAGTAAGGGAAGAGAAAGTAAATACAATGATTTTTACATAATTTGACAATCTCTGTTTACGTCCATGCGTTTAAGTTAATCAAACTTGAAGATTTCACTATTCAAACTTTCCAAGACTTCAAGTTCATTACAATTGACTTTCAAGGTGTCAATAAACCTTTATAATCGAGATATTATCTTCCAATCTTTTCACTCAAGTATTTTTCATAACAGGTTAAATAATCCAGACCATGCAACCACCTTAATATGGACATTATTTGAATGGTTCTCACCATTGTTGTGGTGCCGCAGAAAGCTGAAACAACTTGCAGAGTTCATTGACCATATTTCCATGGGGGCAACGGATTACGTGGCGTTGTTATACTAGAGCAATGATGCCTCAAAGTGTATCTTTTGGACTAGTAGCCCGCATGCTCGGGTTTCTAGCCTATATACCTAGATGCATCAAAACTCAAAATAGGTTTTCATAAGGTTATAAACCTAAAACTTTGACACCTTTGTCATTAAACAGGGTACCAAACCCAGAAGAAATACTATCAAGAGTTTTTTTATGCACATGATCCTTGTTCAAGGCAAGTGAAGAGCATACTTTCTCAAGTTTAAAAATGAACTAAAAAAATTTCCTCTGAGATTCTAAGAATACTAAGATTTCGTTGACAGAGAGGAGAGAGAGAGTTTAGAAAGTCATGGTTTTAAAACACATTGTTTATTTCCTCTTTGTTCAAGTCTTCTTACAAAGTGAGGAGTGTATCTCTTAAATAAGAGAATTCCTCGATGAAAAGATAAGAACGGATCCACTGATGGTCCCACTCAAAATATAATAATTAAAGATGTATAAGACAGGGCCCTTATCCTTTTTATTACACTTTTACAAAAGTAAAAAAACGACAACACTCTTACTTTAATTATTGCATTCATAAAGCAAAAGTAAAATAAAGACATGCACTCATAAAACACACCTATTATAGTAGGGACACGCCATAAAGTCTATGGAGACATGGACAAGTTCATGTAATCTTCATCTGATGAGCTGTCTGTGTCATCTTTTGACAAGATCTTTGCTAAAGGTATCAGTTCTGGATGATCACAATGGGGACCACATGTTGGGTATTGGCATCCTTCTTTCTTGGGCCACACGGGAGGTGGACTTTTTTATCTTTTCGACTGGCTGACTGGTTGATTGTGCTGGCTGGTTGGTTGCTAGTGCTGGCTTCATTAGGTGAGGGCTCTGTTGGTGGTGATTGGAGCTATTTAAGGTGTTAAGATAGTGACAGAAAGTCTTCCCAGGGGTCTTGAGCATCCTGAAATACAAAGTCAGTATAGTCTGACTTTTCTTGTTTGAGAATATACCTGAGGACTTTGGTGTGGAAATGGCTGAAGGTGTCGGAACCATGAGAATGTCATGTTAAGGACCTAAAGAGGTGTAGGAGATGTTCTTGTGCGGTTCTGGCTTGAGATTGAGTTGGCAAAGGAAATTGTGCAGGTTCCTTTGAATGCCTTGATCTTGTTCCAGAAGGGCTAGATGTGGCATGGTGTACCATTCACGTGCCTGGTCAACAGTCCAAAAATTATCGACATAGGGATGTTGAAAATTAGCCTGTGAATTATGAAGACAGATGTGAACATATCTGCTTTTGTTTCTGGCATCCTCTCAAGATTGTAGAGAGAGGATAGTTGTTGTAACTTCATTCTCCACCAAGGGATTGGTGAATACCATTCAAGTATAGTCCAAATGAGAGAAGTTGATTTCTCTGGATTCATGAGATGTTTGTACAGGGGTCTTAATGCGAATCCCACATTGAAACTTTAAGGAGAACACTTAATTTGAAGTTTCAACTACCCAAGAAAGTTCTAAACAGAATTAAGGCACACAAAACCTTGACCCAATGCTTAATCAAACATGAACCAAAGGTATGGAGAAGGATATTGACGCCACACTTAAGATTTAGATGAGAAGGTGAATGATAAGTCTTGATTTGGAACGCCACAAGAATGCAAATTATTGATAAGTTCACTAGTTCTCAAAAGAACCAAAGAAAGAATAATTCTCTCAAATTCAAATAACATTAATCTCTCAATTGTCTTACATAGCAAGGTTGCTGAGTTTAAATAGGCCAATTGAGACCTAAAAAATCTGAAAAAGATTAAATCCTAGTTCAAGTCGGAGTAGTTCTCCTAACTAGTTAAGGAGTCGTTGAAATTTCCAATTCGACACATGTTGTAATGAATTGGTCATAACTCTATCTAGAGAACTCCAAATCTAACTCCGTAAAATTCTTTGGAAAGCTATCTTAATCATCTTTCCAACGGTATATGGCTTGAAGTTAATTCCAGCTCAATCAATACCAGTTTTATTCCGAAATTGACCTTTCTGCATTTGATCTGAATTGTGTATTTGGCTGCCCAATAGCTTGAATAAAGCCCACAATGCCTTGACATCTCTTCAAGCCCAATTCATGATGTCTCGCATCTTGAATTGTAGTTTCAATCCATATTTTCTCAATTAATTCATTTAAAACAGCTTGTATCTTTTTGGCTCTAGCTCTTGTAATTGAGCCTTCATGAATGTGCAAAGGATCACTTGAAACTTTAATGGTATTCTCTTGATAGTTCTCATCATTCCCCCTCTCCTGAAAAGGATTCGTCCTCGAATCTTCACCTACATCAAAAGGAGAAAGATCAGAAACATTAAAAGTAGCACTCACATTATACTTACCAGGAAGGTCCAATTTGTAGGCATTGTCATTGATTCGTGCAACCACTTGAAATGGACCATCACCCCTTGGAAGCAACTTTGAACGCCTTTATGCTGGGAATCTCTCCTTTCTCATATGCACCCAAACGCAATCTCCAGGCTGAAAAACCACTTCCTTTCATCCTTTGTTGGCTTGAGTAGCATATTGTTCAGTCCTCTTTTCTATGTTGTGCCACACTTTCTCATGCAATTGCTTAACAAATTCAGCTTTCTTTTTACCATCCAAACTAGCACGCTCATCAACAGGTAACGGCAATAAATCCAAAGGAGTTAATGGATTAAAACCATATACAATCTCAAATGGTGAAAATTTAGTAGCTGAATGGACAGTTCTATTGTAAGCAAATTCAACATGTGGCAAACATTCTTCCCAAGTTTTCAAATTCTTTTGAATAATGGCACGCAACATCGTGGACAATGTTCTATTTACAACCTCAGTTTGTCCATCAGTTTGTGGATGACAAGTAGTAGAAAACAAAAGTTTAGTACCCAACCTACCCCACAAAGTTTTCCAAAAGTGGCTCAAGAACCTAGCATCTCGATCTGAAACTATGCTCCTTGGTACTCCATGCAATCTGACTATTTCCTTGAAAAACAAATTAGCTATGTTTGTTGCAACATCATTTTTGTGACATGGAATGAAATGTGCCATCTTTGAAAACCTATCAACAATAACAAAAACAGAATCCTTTCCCCTTTTTGACCTAGGTAAACCCAAAACAAAATCCATAGAAATATCAACCCAAGGTTCGCTAGGTATAGGTAAAGGTTTATACAATCCATGGAGTAAAGCTCTAAACTTAGCATGTTTACAAGTGATACACTTCTCACATATTCTTTCAACATCACGTTTCATATGTGGCAAAAAAAAATGTTCTTTTAAAACATCTAAAGTTTTTGCAATGCCAAAATGTCACGCATAAGCAATTCACGCAAAGAACTATATGTCACACACAGTTTATTCTCTCTGAATAAGAACCCATCGTGCCTATAGAACTTTCCAAATGCAGCTTTCTCACAAGCATTAAACACATTAGCAAAATCAGGATCATTAACATATAATTCTTTAATGTACTTAAATCCTAATAACTTTGTATTTAATGTAGAGATAAGTGCATACCTTCTCGATAATGCATCAGCCACTACATTCTCCTTACCTTGTTTGTATTTGATCACATAAGGAAATGGCTCAATGAATTCAACCCATTTGGCATGTCTCTTATGCAACTTACCTTGCCCTTTCAAATGCTTTAAGGACTCATGATCAGTGTGTATGACAAACTCTTTAGGTAGAAGATAATGTTTCCAAGTTTCCAACGCTCTCACCAATGCATACATCTCCTTGTCGTAAGTAGGATAGTTTAGGGCTGCGCCATTCAATTTCTCACTAAAATAAGCAATTGGATGCCCCTCTTGCATCAAAACAGCTCCAATACCTATACCTGAGGCATCACACTCAATTTCAAAAGTTTTAGCAAAATCGAGTAAAGTAAGTAATGGTACAGAAACCAATTTCTCCTTGATTAGATTAAATGCACTTTCTTATTCACTACCCCACTTAAATCCCACGTGTTTCTTAATAATTTCAGTTAAAGGTGCAGCAAGGGTGCTAAAATCTTTCACAAATCTTCTATAAAAACAATCAATACATTTTACAAATGCTCAACGTGTTCTTCTAGACTTTTGCTATAGATCAAAATATCATCAAAGTAGACAACTACAAACTTACCAAGAAAAGCACACAAAACATGGTTCATCAACCTCATAAAAGTGCTGGGTACATTAGATAATCCAAATGGCATTACTAACCACTCATATAAACCATATTTTATTTAAAAAACAGTTTTCCACTCATCTCCCTCTCTAATCCTAATTTGATGATATCCACTTTTAAGATCTATTTTGCTAAACACACAAGAACTTTACAATTCATCAAGCATGTCATCAAGTCTAGGAATAGGATGTAGATACTTTACAGTGATTTTATTAATAGCACGACAATCAACACACATCCTCCATGTTCCATCCTTTTTGGGCACTAGTAGAACTGGTACCGCACATGGACTCATGCTCTCCTTCACATATCCCTTTGCCAAGAGTTCTTCAACCTGCCTTTGAAGCTCCTTTGTAACTAGGAAGAAAGTCTATTTGATGCTCAATTCCCCTAATAGGTGGCAAACCATTAGGGACTTCATTTGGAAACACATCATCAAAGTCCTGCAAAAGAGTCATAATAACACTAGGCAAAAAAGATTAAAAGTACAATGAAAGACTGTTTTGAAAAGAATGCCCTCTTAACCTCTCTTTCTTTTGCAAACAAGTTTACATGTTGCCTCTCTTTTCTCTCAACAATATTTTTTCTATCTTTCCACTTTCTTTTCTCTCATTCTCTCTTTCTTTTGTACTCTCATTTTCTTTTTTTGTATCCCTCTCTTTTTGTATTGTCATTTGATCTTCATACACCTGCTTAGGTGTTAAGGGTACAAGAGTGATTTGCCTTTTATTCATTACAAAAGAATATCTATTTAAGTAACCATCATATGTCACTCGCCTATCATATTGCCAAGGTCGCCCCAAAAGAATGTGTCCAGCATGCATGGGTACTACATCACATACAACCTTATCCTTATATCTCCCAATAGAGAATGAAATCAGCACTTGTTTATTTACTTTAACCTCTCCACAATCATTCAGCCATTGTAACTTATATGGCCTAGGATGTTTCAGAGTTTTCAAGTTCAATTTTTCAACTAAATTGGTGCTAGCTACATTAGTACAACTTCCACCATCAATTATCATACTACATACCTTATCTTTGATGTGGCATCTAGTATGAAATATGTTATCACGTTGTACCTCCGCATCCTTTTTTACTTGCATGTTAAGAGCATGTCTAACAACCATCAATTTACCATCAACAGGATACTCTATACCATCATTAGCATCCTCCAAAGGTGGCATAGGATAATCATCTGATTCACTCTCGGTTTCAACATCACCATCTTCCCTTAAGATCATTACTCTCTTAGTTGGGCATTGAGATGCAATATGACCTGTCCCCAAACATTTAAAACACTTAATATCTCTATTTCTATAGTGTTGGGAATCAGATTTACCTTTGCTTTGGCTGCCTCCCTCTTTATGATCCTTGATTGGCTCAATCTTAGGCTTTGAAACAACCTTTTCATCTTTGCTCCATTTTGACTTCCATGAGGAAGATGAACCTAAGTTGGGTCTAGTGGAACCCTTTCTTTTTAGTTGTCGTTCCACTTTTATGGCCATGTGAACCATGTCTTCCAATTCAACATAATGCTGCAAGTCAACCACATTAGCAATATCTTGATTTAAACCATGTAAAAATCTAGCCATAGTGGCCTCTCGTTCTTCTTCAATGTTGGCTCGAATTATGATTATTTCCATATCCTTGTGGTAGTCTTCCACACTTCTGGAGCCTTGTGTAAGACTTTGAAGCCTTTGATGTAGCTCCTTATAATAATGACTAGGAACAAATGTCTTCCTCATGATGGCCTTCATCTCCTCCCAAGTGTTTATAGGCCTTTCACGATTTCTTCTCCTACTCAAAACAAGTTGATCCCACCAAATAATGGTATAATCAGTAAATTCAACAGCAGTTAGTTTTACCTTTTTCTCCTCGAAGTAATTATGGCAATCAAATACTAGCTCTACCTTTTTTTCCCACTCCAAATAAGCTTCCAGATCATTTTTACCTTGAAAAGAAGGAATTTTCACTTTGATACTCCCCAAATCACGATCTATGCGTCTTACCCTTCTATTATCTCTTCCACGCATGTCAACGGTGGCCTGGTCGTCAAAATTATCTAGGTCATCACCACCCTGGGCGGAGTAAGATTAATCCTGACTCTTCATGGAAGAAAAGGATTACTTGTCACTGCTCGAATTGCTATGCTCGACACCAGGTTCAAACAGTATCAACACGCTGTTATTGGTACAATTTTGACTACCTTACATGCAGGCAGTGCTCTCCTCACCTTTTACCCTAATTTCAACTTGTCCCTACAAGATATCAACCTTTCCACCGCCTTGAAAGTCCAAGTTCAAATTCAAGGTGCTGACCAGATCTCCTCAGCAAAGATCGCAACCCTCTATCATCAGTTGGTTTATAGGCTTCAAAACCATGCCTTAGATCTTCCAACTCCAGAAAGTCACTCCGATGCTCTTATGGTATTAGCTGAATCTGATCAAACTCCAACCATCATCTAGATTCCCAGACAAATTTCTCAACAGGAATTTGTAAAGCTCATGCCTTTAGAATGGATTTCCAACTATGAAAAGTTCCATCAGAACGATACTCCAATTCAGACATCTGAAAGCATGTTTGAACGCAGACAAGATGGATCTGTCAAAATGACTTTCAAACCACCTCAGTCGGCTTCACAGCCTCCTCCAGCTGTTCTACCTACAGCTCCACCAGAGTCTCCTAGACTATCCTTCACTTATTCCTCAATGATTGCTCCAGTTCAAACTGGCCAAGAGAAGCTTCCAATCACTGGCTTCACTTCAGAAGGCTATCTAATTTATCCTGCTAGAATTGGTGAACACTTCCTTTGGGATGCTCCTGGATCTGATATGTGTGATCCAGATTGTCCGTGCTGGCAAGACGGCGAAGATGAATTTGTTCCTAAAAGAAAACCTAAAAAGAAGTATCTTACTTCTTGTAAGGTTAACCACAAAAAGCCACAAAACCCTCCTTCACCTGCACCTGCACCTGCACCATTACCTTTTTACCAAAAGGAACTTAAATGGATTGCAAAACACTTTTGTTTTCTAAGCTATGAATCTCTAAACTCTCTCTTCTCTCTCTGTTAACGAAGTTCTTAGGATCTGAAAAGGTTTGAAAAGATTTTTGTCAGTTCATTTTCTAAAAGAAAACTTGAGATAGTATGCTCTGCACTTGCCTTGTTCAAGGACCCTGTGCATCAGAAAAACTCATGCTTGTTTCATAGACGGTCTGGTGCCCTGTTGATGAGAACTGTCAAGAGAATACCATTAAAGTTTCAAGTGATCCTTTGCACATTCATGAAGGCCCAATTATAAGAGCTAGAGCCAAAAAGATACAAGCTGCTTTAAATGGATTAATTGAGAAAATATGGATTGAAACTACAATTCAAGATGCTCACATCATGAATTGGGCTTGAAGAGATGTCAAGGCATTGTGGGCTTTATTCAAGCTATTGGGCAGCCAAATACACAATTCGGGTCAAATGCAGAAAGGTCAATTTCGGAATAAAATTGGTATTGATTGATCTGGAATTAACTTGCAAGCCATATACCATTGGAAAGATAATTAAGATAGCTTTCCAAAGAATTTTACGGAGTTAGATTTGGAGTTCTCTAGAAGGAGTTATGACCAATTTATTACAGCATGCGCAGAATTGGAAATTTCAACGACTCCTTAACTAGTTAGGAAAACTACTCCGACTTGAACTAGGATTTAATCTTTTTCGGATTTTTTGGGTCTCTATTGGCCTATTTAAACTCAGCAACCTTGCTATGTAAGACAATTGAGAGATTAATGTTATTTGAATTTGAGAGAATTATTCTTTCTTTGGTTCTTTTGAGAACTAGTGAACTTATCAAGAATTTGCATTCTTGTGGCGTTCCAAATCAAGACTTATCACTCACCTTCTCATCTAAATCTTGAGTGTGGCATCAATATCCTTCTCCATACCTTTGGTTCATGTTTGATTAAGCATTGGGTCAAGGTTTTGTTTGTCTTAAATCTGTTTAGAACTTTCTTGGGTAGTTGAAACTTCAAATTAAGTATTCTCCTTAAAGTTTCAATGTAGGATTCGCATCAATTTGGTATCAGAGCAAGTTTCTAATCAGGTTTGAATGTCTTATTTATTTTGATTATCAAAAAAAGAAAACAAACAGCAAAAAAAAAAAAAAAAAATAAAGCAAAAAAAAAAAATAAAAAAACGGACAGCAAAAAAAAAAAAAAAAATTTCAAAAAGATTCAAGTATTCCTACTTTCATCAATATCAATTGTGTCCTTTACTTGCTTGTTTTCCTTTCTTCAATTTCCTTTTTGTTCTTTGTGTTCTCTTAATTCTTTTTCTTTATTAGTGTCTTTGGAATAGCTTATTTGGTGTGTCACTTGTTTTGTTTTTCTTGGTTTTGTTTTTAGTTCAATAAAGAACTAAAAGAGAGAATTAAGTGTGGTAAAAGGCAATAGTTTGTGAGATCATTAGAGGGAAAAAGCCAATTTGTGTGTTAAACACGAGAGTTAAGTGAATCAAATTGAGTGAAACACGTGAGGGAGTGTTGTGAGGTTTTTTTGCTAACTTTAATTTTTCAGATCACAAAATATGTCAAAAGAACAAGAAGCTATAGATCAATCGATCATACACAAAGCCATGCAGCAACAATTTGAGCGCATGAATCTGATGTTTGGAGAGATCCGTGACCAATTGGAAAGGCAAGACACTGCCATAGCCAATCTACAAAAGGGGCAACAACCAATAGCTCATAATGTAAGAGATAATCAATGGCGTGCTGCCATGGGAGATCAGGGTGGTGATGACCTAGATAATTTTGATGACCAGGTCACCGTTGACATGCGTGGAAGAGATGATAGAAGGGTAAGACGCATAGATCGTGATTTGGGGAGTATCAAACTGAAAATTCCTTCTTTTCAAGGTAAAAATGATCCGGAAGCTTATTTAGAGTGGGAAAAAAAGGTGGAGCTAGTATTTGATTGCCATAATTACTCCGAGGAGAAAAAGGTAAAACTAGCTGCTGTTGAATTTACTGATTATGCTATTATTTGGTGGGATCAACTTGTTTTGAGTAGGAGAAGAAACCGTGAAAGGCCTATAAACACTTGGGAGGAGATGAAGGCCATCATGAGGAGGAGATTCGTTCCTAGTCATTATTATAGGGAGCTACATCAAAGGCTTCAAAGTCTTACACAAGGCTCCGTGGTGGAAGACTACCACAAGGAGATGGAAATAATCATGATTCGAGCAAACATTGAAGAAGAACGAGAGGTCACTATGGCTAGATTTTTACATGGTTTAAATCAAGATATTGCTAATGTGGTTGACTTGCAGCATTATGTTGAATTGGAAGACATGGTTCACATGGCCATAAAAGTGGAACGACAACTAAAAAGAAAGGGTTCCACTAGACCCAATTTGGGTTCATCTTCCTCATGGAAGTCAAAATGGAGCAAAGATGAAAAGGTTGTTTCAAAGCCTAAGATTGAGCCAATCAAGGATCATAAAGAGGGGGGCAGCCAAAGCAAAGGTAAATCTGATTCCCAACACTCTAGAAATAGAGATATTAAGTGTTTTAAATGTTTGGGGACAGGTCATATTGCATCTCAATGCCCAAATAAGAGGGTAATGATCTTGAGGAAGATGGTGATGTTGAAACCGAGAGTGAATCGATGATGATCCTATGCCACCTTTGGAGGATGCTAATGATGGTGTAGAGTATCCTATTGATGGTAAATTGATGGTTGTTAGACGTGCTCTTAACATGCAAGTAAAAGAGGATGCGGAGGTACAACGTGATAACATATTTCATACTAGATGCCACATCAAAGATAAGGTATGTAGTATGATAATTGATGGTGGAAGTTGTACTAATGTAGCTAGCACTAGTTTGGTTGAAAAATTGAACTTGAAAACTCTAAAACATCCTAAGCCATATAAGTTACAATGGCTGAATGATTGTGGGGAGGTTAAAGTAAATAAACAAGTGCTGGTTTCATTCTCTATTGGGAGATATAAGGATGAGGTTGTATGTGATGTAGTACTATGCATGCTTTGGACACATTCTTTTGGGGCGACCTTGGCAATATGATAGGCGAGTGACACATGATGGTTACTTAAATAGATATTCTTTTGTAATGAATAAAAGGCAAATCACTCTTGTACCCTTAACACCTAAGCAAGTGTATGAGGATCAAATGACAATACAAAAAGAGAGTGATACAAAAAAAGAAAATGAGAGTACAAAAGAAAGAGAGAATGAGAGAAAAGAAAGTGGAAAGATAGAAAAAAATATTGTTGAGAGAAAAGAGAGGCAACATGTAAACTTGTTTGCAAAAGAGAGAGAGGTTAAGAGGGCCTTCTTTTCAAAACAGCCTATCATTGTACTTTTGTGCAAAGAGGCTTGTTTGCATACTAATGAGCTTAACTCTTTTTTGCCTAGTGTTATTGTGACTCTTTTGCAGGACTTTGATGATGTATTTCCAAATGAAGTCCCTAATGGTTTGCCACCTATTAGGGGAATTGAGCATCAAATAGACTTTCTTCCTGGAGCTATCATTCCTAATAGACCCGCTTATAGAAGTAACCCCGAAGAGACAAAGGAGCTTCAAAGGCAGGTTGAAGAACTCTTAGCAAAAGGATATGTGAAGGAGAGCATGAGTCCGTGTGCGGTACCAGTTCTACTAGTGCCCAAAAAAGATGGAACATGGAGGATGTGTGTTGATTGTCGTGCGATTAATAAAATCACTGTAAAGTATCAACATCCTATTCCTAGACTTGATGACATGCTTGATGAATTGTATGGTTCTTGTGTGTTTAGCAAAATAGATCTTAAAAGTGGATATCATCAAATTAGGATTAGAGAGGGAGATGAGTGGAAAACTGCTTTTAAAACAAAATATGGTTTATATGAATGGTTAGTAATGCCATTTGGATTATCTAACGCACCCAGCAATTTTATGAGGTTAATGAACCATGTTTTGCGTGCTTTTCTTGGTAAGTTTGTAGTTGTCTACTTTGATGATATTTTGATCTATAGCAAAAGTCTAGAAGAACACGTTGAGCATTTGCAAAGTGTATTGACTGTGTTAAGGAAGGAAAAGTTGTATGCTAATTTGAAGAAGTGTGCTTTTTGTACAAATCAGATTGTTTTTCTTGGTTATGTTATTAGTGCTAAAGGAATTGAGGTTGATGAAGAGAAGATAAAGGCTATTAAGGAATGGCCTACACCTAAAAGCATAAGTGAGGTAAGAAGTTTTCATGGTTTGGCTAGTTTTTATAGAAGATTTGTGAAAGATTTTAGCACCCTTGCTGCACCTTTAACTGAAATTATTAAGAAACACGTGGGATTTAAGTGGGGTAGTGAACAAGAAAGTGCATTTAATCTAATCAAGGAGAAATTGGTTTCTGCAACACTACTTACTTTACCCGATTTTGCTAAAACTTTTGAAATTGAGTGTGATGCCTCAGGTATAGGTATTGGAGCTGTTTTGATGCAAGAGGGGCGTCCAATTGCTTATTTTAGTGAGAAATTGAGTGGCGCAGCCCTAAACTATCCTACTTATGACAAGGAGATGTATGCATTGGTGAGAGCATTGGAAACTTGGCAACATTATCTTCTACCTAAAGAGTTTGTCATACACACTGATCATGAGTCCTTAAAGCATTTGAAAGGGCAAGGTAAGTTGCATAAGAGACATGCCAAATGGGTTGAATTCATTGAGCCATTTCCTTATGTGATCAAATACAAACAAGGTAAGGAGAATGTAGTGGCTGATGCATTATCGAGAAGGTATGCACTTATCTCTACATTAAATACAAAGTTATTAGGATTTGAGTACATTAAAGAATTATATGTTAATGATCCTGATTTTGCTAATGTGTTTAATGCTTGTGAGAAAGCTGCATTTGGAAAGTTCTATAGGCACGATGGGTTCTTATTTAGAGAGAATAAATTGTGTGTGCCATATAGTTCTTTGCGTGAATTGCTTGTGCGTGAAGCTCATGGGGGAGGTTTAATGGGACATTTCGGCATTACAAAGACTTTAGATGTTTTAAAAGAACATTTTTTTTGGCCACATATGAAACGTGATGTTGAAAGAATATGTGAGAAGTGTATCACTTGTAAACATGCTAAGTCTAGAGTTTTACCCCATGGATTGTATAAACCTTTACCTATACTTAGCGAACCTTGGGTTGATATTTCTATGGACTTTGTTTTGGGTTTACCTAGGTCAAAAAGGGGAAAGGATTCTATTTTTGTTGTTGTTGATAGGTTTTCAAAGATGGCACATTTCATTCCATGTCACAAAACTGATGATGCAACAAACATAGCTAATTTGTTTTTCAAGGAAATAGTCAAATTGCATGGAGTACCAAGGAGCATAGTTTCAGATCGAGATGCTAAGTTCTTAAGCCACTTTTGGAAAACTTTGTGGGGTAAGTTGGGTACTAAACTTTTGTTTTCTACTACTTGTCATCTACAAACTGATGGACAAACTGAGGTTGTAAATAGAACATTGTCCACGATGTTGCGTGCCATTATTCAAAAGAATTTGAAAACTTGGGAAGAATGTTTGCCACATGTTGAATTTGCTTACAATAACCTGTCCATTCAGCTACTAAATTTTCACCATTTGAGATTGTATATGGTTTTAATCCTTTAACTCCTTTGGATTTATTGCCGTTACCTGTTGATGAGCGTGCTAGTTTGGATGGTAAAAAGAAAGCTGAATTTGTTAAGCAATTGGATGAGAAAGTGCGGCACAACATAGAAAAGAGGACTGAACAATATGCTAATCAAGCCAACAAAGGACGAAAGGAAGTGGTTTTTCAGCCTGGAGATTGGGTTTGGGTGCATATGAGAAAGGAGAGATTCCCAGCACAAAGGCGTTCAAAGTTGCTTCCAAGGGGAGATGGTCCATTTCAAGTGGTTGCACGAATCAATGACAATGCCTACAAATTAGACCTTCCTGGTGAGTATAATGTGAGTGCTACTTTTAATGTTTCTGATCTTTCTCCTTTTGATGTAGGTGAAGATTCGAGGACGAATCCTTTTCGAGGAGAGGGAATGATGAGAACTATCAAGAGAATACCATTAAAGCTTCAAGTGATCCTTTGCACATTCATGAAGGCCCAATTACAAGAGCTAGAGCCAAAAAGATACAAGCTGCTTTAAATGGATTAATTGAGAAAATATGGATTGAAACTACAATTCAAGATGCAAGACATCATGAATTGGGCTTGAAGAGATGTCAAGGCATTGTGGGCTTTATTCAAGCTATTGGGCAGCCAAATACACAATTCGGGTCAAATGCAGAAAGGTCAATTTCGGAATAAAACTGGTATTGATTGAGCTGGAATTAACTTGCAAGCCATGTACCGTTGGAAAGATAATTAAGATAGCTTTCCAAATAATTTTACGGAGTTAGATTTGGAGTTCTCTAGAAGGAGTTATGACCAATTTATTACAGCATGCGCAGAATTGGAAATTTCAACGACTCCTTAACTAGTTAGGAAAACTACTCCGACTTGAACTAGGATTTAATCTTTTTCGGATTTTTTGGGTCTCTATTGGCCTATTTAAACTCAGCAACCTTGCTATGTAATTCAATTGAGAGATTAATGTTATTTGAATTTGAGAGAATTATTCTTTCTTTGGTTCTTTTGAGAACTAGTGAACTTATCAAGAATTTGCATTCTTGTGGCGTTCCAAATCAAGACTTATCACTCACCTTCTCATCTAAATCTTGAGTGTGGCGTCAATATCCTTCTCCATACCTTTGGTTCATGTTTGATTAAGCATTGGGTCAAGGTTTTGTTTGTCTTAAATCTGTTTAGAACTTTCTTGGGTAGTTGAAACTTCAAATTAAGTGTTCTCCTTAAAGTTTCAATGTGGGATTCGCATCAAATGTTATTTGAATTTGAGAGAATTATTCTTTCTTTGGTTTTTTTGAGAACTAGTGAACTTATCAAGAATTTGCATTCTTGTGGTGTTCCAAATCAAGACTTATCACTCACCTTCTCATTTAAATCTTGAGTGTGGCGTCAATATCCTTTTGCATACCTTTGGTTCATGTTTAATTAAGCATTGGGTCAAGGTTTTGTGTGTCTTAAATCTATTTAGAACTTTCTTGGATAGTTGAAACTTCAAATTAAGTATTCTCCTTAAAGTTTCAATGTGGGATTCGCATCAAATTGTACTATAGCTCAAAATGTTAAAATCTTTGCGAATAAGCCTAATTTCAGAATTTCTAAATATTATTTCTCATTCCCACAATTTTATAAAATTATGATAGGACCAAAAATATTTCTGATTTTGTAAATAAACCCAAGTTCATAGTTAAAACATTACTTATTAAAATAAAAAATTACAACACTTTTTTACTTTAATCTATTTTTAGAAAATCAATTATTTTGCATGAAATACTTGATTTATGATCAAAACTTTAGATTAGTGAATTAAAATCTTTAGCTTCGCAAATTGCTAAATCAAATATAAATTAAATCATATCAGCTTTACAAGAATTTATCATAATCATAAGTTCATTGCACTCCAAACTTTGTTCTCGATTTAGCCGTTGTCCGTTGAGTACCTTGAAGTTGATTTCACTTAATTCACTTGCATAAATACTATCCTTAAAAAACTTGGTTAAAAATGTAAAATATATTATTAATTTAAAAAATTAAGATACATGTTTGTTATCATCAAAATTATATTATGTGTAGCCTTATCCCCTTTTTGATGATGACAAACATCTCATGTATTTTGACATTTATACTCCCTCTTAATATATGGCATACATGAATTAACATATTAAAAATAAGCTCTCCCTCAATAATTCATATTAAAATAAACTCCCCCTCAATATAACTCCTCAAGATCAAAATATATATACTTGTCTTCAAGAATTCAAAATACATGATTTCTCCCCCTTCATCATCAAAATTACCAATAAATTATGCAAAGACCAATAAACATAAATGATTAATCAAGAAACATATAAAACTCAAGCATGCAATTAACCATAGAGTTATAAAATCCGTACTATCTAGTAAACATTAACCACATATCCAAATAACAAATAGGGAACATCCAAATGCCAACAATGATCATCCTAAATCCATAATTAAAACAACAATGTATATAAAGATGCAGTACAGAGTGAGATATGATTAGAATAGAGTATTATAGAGATGGTGGATGTGAAGAAGTTGATGGTGGTAGAAACCCAAGAGTAACGAAATGTTACTGCTGTCCATCAAGAATCTACTGTATTTAAGCAAAAAGATATCAAATAATCACTGCTGCTGATAAAAAAGGCATTGATGTTCGGAAATGGATTGAATTTGAAAAGCTCAACTATGACTGAAGTTGGCTGCGTTGCTCAGAAAGAGAATGCACATCAGTCAACAGCTACTACATCAGATCTGCATGATCTGAAGTAGAATGTGAGAGACCCTTGGGTGGCGAAAGATGTGAGCATTGTGGAGCACTAAGATCAGAAGGCTCATCTGGGTGAAGTACATCATTAAAAAACAAATGATCTGAAGGGGCAAGTGTAGGAACTTTCTTTTTGAGTCTCTCATCTTTATACCATTGACTATTTTCAAAGACAAATCCCAAATTTGCCATAGCACATCTTCTAATTCTTTAGGAATCAAGAATATTGGTTCGGTTAAGGGAACCCAAAAATGTTTGAGAATACGAGTGATAATGCTACCATAAGGAAGTTTTCAATTTAAAAAATTTAGAACACTCAACATATGTTGAAGGATGATATATCTAACATTCAACACTCTACCCTCAAGAATACAATCCAGCAAAGCAACATCTAAATGAGTAACTTCATCTCTATGTCCACCCCTAGGACTTATTACAAGTTGAAGAACATAATGGAGGATTCTCATTTGATGCGATAATGCTTAGGATTTTAAAGGATAAATTGGAACGTCTATAAATTTTTCTAACAGCATCCTCAACGAAATACCATGGATAATGAAGTTGACTCCGAGCAGTGTATGCCTATAATCCGTCATTAGGAGTTCTGAGAATTCGATTTAAATCCTCAACATTAAATTTAATAGGAATTCCCTCAACATTTGTAATAATTCTATTTGAGGATTGCAAAGAAATAACCATATTCAAATAGAAAACTAGAACTAAATTCTCATAATATGGTTTTTCAATGATTAAAGTATTTTTTCACCCCATTGCAACAAGCAAAGCACTAAGAGATTTGTCACAAATATATAAATTATCTAAGTTATAAAGATTGATGAAATGTAGAGGAATTACTAGTCTTGACATGAAAAGATTGACAAACCATTTCTAAAGAGGTATAGTTGGTAGATGAGTCATTATAACCTGTAGATTATCTCCATGATTCTCCTTTCTTTACTTGGATATATGCTTTCCCTTGGATTTCTCACCACCCACCATGATTGAAACAAGAACACGCTTAAATGGCCAAATTCAGATTTCTAAGATTTTGAGTGAAATGAGTGTTTTTGAAATAAGAAAACTAATCGTAGAGATGATTTAACACAAGATATGGTTGAGGTTTAAGTAAAAATGGATTAAACATGGCTTAAAATGGTAAAAAGAGAAATGGGTAAGCTTGGATTTTGATTTGTTGAGTTAAGAAGTAAGGAAGATAATGATGTTTGAATAATGAATATTGAAGGTTTAAAGCTAGAAAATGATTTGAGTGAGTGATTTTGGCAAGAAAATGAGTGAAAAATAAAGAGATTTGAGAGAGAAATGAGTGTGGGTTTATGGTTGAGAGAGAGAGAGAATGAAGAACAAGTAAAGAGAAAGAAAAATAGGCATGGACCCATGACCAAGCGACTAGCCGCTTGCTCTTGAGTTTGGATGGCTTTTCCAAGTGGCTAGTCGCTTGATTCAAGTGGTTAGCCGCCTGGCCTCTATCCTAGTTGCACAATAATTGCTTTCGACTTAGTTTGATAAGTCCGAAGACTATTTCATGATCCCGAAATACCTTAAAAGCCATTTTCATTTATGAATCATGATAATTAACATTCAAAAGATCAAAGATTCAATCAATTAACTCATTAATCAAGCATAAAATTTTCATATTAAAAACATATATAAGCATTTATAGATTGACAAATCAAGTGTATTATTCATTAATTATACTTAAACATATATAAAGATATCAATACTCATCAGAACATCAAATTGTAATAGCCTCTATAATATGATTAAAGATGTTAATGCGAAATTTTCATCATCCCAAGTTCATGCCGAATTTTAGAAAATTATTTTTCGTAAAGAGATTTTATAAAAATATCGGCAAGTTGTTTTTTTGTAAAGACAACTCTAATGCAATATCACCTTTTTGAACATGATCTCTCAAGAAATGATGTCTAATCTCTATATTTTTTGTTCTAGAATGTTGAATGGGATTTTTGATAGGTTTATGGCAATCGGTATTATCACACTTTAAAGGAATTTATTCAAGATTAACGCCATAATCTTTAAGTATTTGTTTCATCCAAAGAGCTTGTGCACAACAACTACTTGCAGCAATGTATTTGACTTCAGTGGTTAAAAGTGCAACTGAGTTTTGTTTCTTACTGAACCATGAAACAAGTGCATGACCTAAGAAATGATAAGTGCCACTAGTGCTTTTCCTATCAACCTTATGACCAGTAAAATTGGGGTCTAAATAACAAGTTAAATCTATATGAGTTCCTATAGGATACCAAAGGCCAAGATCTATGGTTCCATTCAAATAATGAAAAATTCTTTTCATAGCAAGCAAATGAGATTCCTTGGGACATGATTGAAATCTTGCATACAAAACATACACTAAACATGATATCGAGTTTACTAACAATTAAATAAAGTAAAGAACCAATCATACCTCGATACATCTTTGTATCAATCTCTTTACCTTTTTCATATTTGTCTAGCTTGATTGTTGAGCTCATTGGAGTACTTTTGATTTTTGAGTTATCAATCCCAAAACATTTGAGCAAATCTCTGATATACTTAGCTTGATTGATGAATATTCTCTCATTGTTTTGTTTTACTCTTCCATCATACTCATTTCAAACTTGTTACTCATACATGTAGAAAACTCTTTATACAAATACTCATTAGTAGAACTAAAGATAATATCATTAACATAAATTTGAACTATAAGAATATCATTTTTCAGCAAAAAATTCTTAAGCCTATCATACTATGCTCTAGGTGCTTGTTTTAATCCATATAAGACTTTTGATAACTTAAAAACATGATTTGGAAATTTTTAATTTTAAAAAACTATGGGGTTGATTTACATAACTTCCTCCATAATATGACCATTTAAAAAGGCACTTTGACATCCATTTGAAATAAAATAAAATTTTTATGACATGCATATGCTAACAACATCCGAATGAATTTTAATCTAGCTATTGGTGTAAATGTTTTATCAAAATCAATTCCTTCTTCTTGATTATATCCTTGAGCTACTAATCTAGAAATATCAGATTCATCCATTTTATTCCTAAATACCCATTTAGTACCTATAATTGACTGGTGTTCTGACTTAGGAACTAACTTCTACACATTATTTCTCACGAATTTTTTCTCTTGCATTACTATAATCCAAGATTCATCATTTCTGCATCTTCATAGGATTTTGGTTCAATTTGAGAAATAAATGCATTATACTCACATGTATTCCTAAGTGATGACCTAGTGGTTATACCTCGTATAGGGTCTCCTAAAATTAAATCCTTAGGAGGAAAGGAAACATACCTCTACTCCTTGGGGAGTGTTTGAGAAGTACCTTTTTACTGTTCCATGCTTGTTTCTTCTTCTTATTTCCTCTCGATTTTCAAGTGGTGTCTCCTCTTGCTTATCTTACATGGATCCTGTAGTAAATCTCCATCTGTATCATCATTAACTACTTTCTCTATAGAAGCAGAGTTAGACTCATCGAATGCAACATGCATAGATTCTTCAACAACTAAAGTTCTTTTATTATAAACTCTATAAGCTTTTATTATAAATTTACCAAGATTTTCTTTTGTATTCAAAATAAAACATTTGCATCTTTCCAAAGCTCATAGGGAGTTTTATTGAGATAAGGTCTAATCAAAACATGATTTAAAACATAACCAGCGATGTTGATCGCTTCAGCCCAAAAATATTTTAGTAAACCATTTTCATTCAACATGGTTCTAGCCATTTCTTGAATAGACCTGTTCTTTCAATAACTCCATTTTGTTGTGGAGTCCTAGTTGATGAAAATTGATGCTTAA
The DNA here is from genome assembly GCA_030449875.1 of Aegle marmelos. Taxonomy (NCBI): domain Eukaryota; kingdom Viridiplantae; phylum Streptophyta; class Magnoliopsida; order Sapindales; family Rutaceae; genus Aegle; species Aegle marmelos. The sequence goes on along the minus strand of JASUUL010000041.1, from coordinate 564,059 downwards.
TACTTAAATCATTACAGAAATTTTCAAATGCATGATTTTCAAATTCTCTACTATGATCACTTTTAATGCATGTAATAGAATAATCTTTTTCATTTTGAACCTTTTTACAGAAAACTTTAAATGCCTCAAAGGCATCATTTTTATTAGCTAGAAATAATACCTAAGTGAATCTAGAATAATCATCTACCATTACAAATGCATAATATCTTCACTTAGACTAGCATATCTAGATGGTCCAAACAAATCCATATAAAGTAATTGAAGAAGTTTTGAAGTAAAAACATGATTCTTATTTTTGAAAACCAATTTTTAAAAGGCCTTTAACTAAATCATTTTTCAAAATTTTTTATATTAAATCCATACTTTGGTGCGAATCCCACATTGAAACTTTAAGGAGAACAGTTAATTTTGAAGTTTCAACTGCCCAAGAAAGTTCTAAACAGATTTAACACAAAACCTTGACCATTAAGCAAACATGAACCAAAGGTATGGAGAAGGATATTGACGCAACACTCAAGATTTAGATGAGAAGGTGAGTGATAAGTCTCGATTTGGAACGCCACAAGAATGCAACTTCTTGATAAGTTCACTAGTTCTCAAAAGAACCAAAGAAAGAATAATTCTCTCAAATTCAAATAACATTAATCTCTAAATTGTCTTACATAGCAATATTGCTAAGTTTAAATAGGCCAATGGAGACCCAAAAATCCGAAAAAGATTAAATTCTAGTTCAAGTCGAACTAGTTCTCCTAACTAGTTAAGGAGTCGTTGAAATTCCCAACTCTGTGCACGCTATATGAATTGGTCATAACTCCTTCTAGAGAACTCCAAATCTAACTCTGTAAAATTATTTGGAAAGCTATCTTAATTATCTTTCCAACAGTATATGGCTTGCAAATTAATTCCAACTCAATCAATACTCCAAATCTAACTCTGTAAAATTATTTGGAAAGCTATCTTAATTATCTTTCCAACAGTATATGGCTTGCAAATTAATTCCAACTCAATCAATACCAGTTTTATTCCGAAATTGACCTTTTTGCATTTGATCCGAATTGTGTATTTGGCTGCCCAATAGCTTGAATAAAGCCCACAACGCCTTGACATCTCTTCAAGCGCAATTCATGATGTCTTGCATCTTGAATTGTAGTTTCAGTCCATTTAAAGCAGCTTGCATCTTTTTTGCTCTAACTCTTGTAATTGAGCCTTCATGCATGTACAAAGGGTCACTTGAAGATTTAATGGTATTCTCTTGATAGTTCTCATCATACTTGCATGACTTAGACTTCTATGCCACAACCAACTATCATAATGTAATGTAGAAAAACATTTATCATAAGTAGATGCACAATCTATATCAATTGTATACACATTTATGTACCTACTACCAACAAATACAATTTGCAATCACATGCATTTTCAATAGCACATTTTGATTTATCAGAGATAAGCCTATAACCTTTATGTGGAAGAATCTTTATGAATATTATCGGTACCTATAATCTTTCTTTTTAAGTTATCTCCAAAAGATACATCTCTACCATTTTCAATTTTGGTAAAGCTTAAGAACCAAGAATAATTTCTTGTCATGTGTCTTGAACACCCACTGTCCAAGTACCATTTGTTCTTCTTTTTCTTAAATCCTTACAAAAAAATTTCAAGTCTTAGGTACCTAAATCTTTTTGGGTCCTTGAGTGTTAGCAATGGTTTCTTTTAGAACCCAAACGCCTTTAGCTCCTTGGTATGCATTTATTTTAATGACCATTTCCATTACAATAATGAGAAATAATCTTAGGATTGTTTGAAGAGATTGATGAGAACTATCAAGAGAATACCATTAAAGTTTCAAGTTTGCAAGCTGCTTTAAATGGATTAATTGGGAAAATATGGATTGAAACTGTAATTCAAGATGCAAGATATCATGAATTAGGCTTGAAGAGATGTCAAGGCGTTGTGGGCTTTATTCAAGCTATTGGGCAGCCAAATACACAATTCGGATCAAATGCAGAAAGGTCAATTTTGGGATAAAACTGGTATTGATTGAGCTGGAATCAATTTGCAAGCTATATACCGTTGGAAAGATAATTAAGATAGCTTTCCAAAGAATTTTACAGAGTTAGATTTGGAGTTCTCTAGAAGGAGTTATGACCAATTCATTACAGCATGCTCAGACTTGGGAATTTGAACGGCTCCTTTAATCTCCTTAACTAGTTAGAGAGTACTAGTTCAACTTGAACTAGACATTTAATCTCTTGCAAATTGATAAGTTCCACAAGAACTAGACATTTAATCTTTTTCAGATTTTTGGGTCTCTATTAGCCTATTTAAACTCAGCAACCTTGCTATGTAAGACAATTAGAGATTAATATTATTTGAATTTGAAAGAATTATTCTTTCTTTGGTTCTTTTAAGAACTAGTGAACTTATCAAGAATTTGCATTCTTGTGGTATTCCAAATCTAGACTTATCACTCACCTTCTCAACTAAATCTTGAGTGTGGCGTCAATATCCTTCTCCATATCTTTGGTTCATGTTTGCTTAAGCATTGGGTCAAGGTTTTGTGTGTCTTAAATTTGTTTAGAACTTTCTTGGGTAATTGAAACTTCAAAATTAAGTGTCCTCCTTAAAGTTTCAATGTGGGATTCACACCATTTGGTATCAGAGCAAGTTTCTAATCAGGTTTGAATGTCTTATTTATTTTGATTATCAAAAAAAAATGTACAACCAAAAAAAAAAAAGAGATTGCAAAAGGATTCAAGTATTCCTATGAAAGAATTATTCTTTCTTTGGTTCTTTTGAGAACTAGTGAACTTATCAAGAATTTGCATTCTTGTGACATTCCAAATCTAGACTTATCACTCACCTTCTCAACTAAATCTTGAGTGTGGCGTCAATATCCTTCTCCATACCTTTGGTTCATATTTGCTTAAGCATTGGGTCAAGGTTTTGTTTGTCTTAAATTTGTTTAGAACTTTCTTGGATAGTTGAAACTTCAAAATTAAGTGTCCTCCTTAAAGTTTCAATGTGGGATTCACACCATTTGGTATCAGAGCAAGTTTCTAATCAGGTTTGAATGTCTTATTTATTTTGATTATCAAAAAAAAAATGTACAACCAAAAAAAAAAAGAGATCGCAAAAGGATTCAAGTATTCCTACTTTCATCAATATCAATTGTGTTTCTTTACTTGCTTGTTTTCCTTTCTTCAATTTCTTTTTTTTTTTGTTATTTGTGTCCTCTTAATTCTTTTTCTTTATTAGTGTGCTGGAATAGCATATTTGGTGTGCCACTTGTTTTGTTTTCCTTGATTTTTTTTAGTTCAATAAAGAACTAAAAGAGAGAATTAAGTGTGGTAAAAGGCAATAGTTTGTGAGATCATTAGAGGGAAAAAAGCCAATTTGTGTGTTAAACACGAGAATTAAGTGAATCAAATTGAGTGAAACACGTGAGGGAGTGTTGTGAGGTCTTTTTGCTAACTTTAATTTTCAGATCACAAAATATGTCAAAAGAACAAGAAGCTATAGATCAATCGATCATGCTCAAAGCCATGCAGCAATAAGTTGAGCGCATGAATATGATGTTTGGACAGATTCGTGACCAATTGGAAAGGCAAGACACTGCCATAGCCAATCTACAAAAGGGGCAACAACCAATAGCTCTTAATGTAAGAGATAATCAATAGCGTGCTGCCATGGGAGATCAAGATGGTGATGACCTAGATATTTTTTATGACCAGGCCACCGTTGAAATGCGTGGAAGAGATGATAGAAGGGTAAGACGCAAAGATCGTGATTTGGGGAGTATGCAAAGTGTATTGACTATTTTAAGGAAGGAAAAGTTGTATGCTAATTTGAAGAAGTGTGCTTTTTGTACAAATCAGATTGTTTTTTTTTTTTTGTTATGTTGTAAGTGCTAAAGGAATTAAGGTTGATGAAGAGAAGGTAAAGGCTATTAAGGAATGGCCTACACCTAAAAGCGTAAGTGAGGTAAGAAGCTTTCATGGTTTGGCTAGTTTTTATAGAAAATTTGTTAAAGATTTTAGACCCTTGCTGCACCTTTAACTAAAATTATTAAGAAACATGTGGGATTTAAGTGGGGTAGTGAACAAGAAAGGGCATTTAATCTAATCAAGGAGAAATTGGTTTCTGCACCACTACTTACTTTACTCAATTTTGCTAAAACTTTTGAAATTGAGTGTGATGCCTCAGGTATAGGTATTGGAGCTGTTTTGATGCAAGAGGGGCGTCCAATTGCTTATTTTAGTGAGAAATTAAATGGCGCAGCCCTAAACTATCCTACTTATAACAAGGAGATGTATGCATTTGTGAGGGCATTGGAAACTTGGCAACATTATCTTCTACCTAAAGAGTTTGTCATACACACTGATCATAAGTCCTTAAAGCATTTGAAAGGACAAGATAAGCTGCATAAGAGACATGCCAAATGGGTTGAATTCATTGAGACATTTCCTTATGTGATCAAATACAAACAAGGTAAGGAGAATGTGGTGGCTGATGCATTATCGAGAAGGTATATACTTATCTCTACATTAAATACAAAGTTATTAAGATTTGAGTACATTAAAGAATTATATGTTAATGATCCTGAATTTGCTAATGTGTTTAATGCTTGTGAGAAAGCTGCATTTGAAAAGTTCTATAGGCACGATGGGTTCTTATTTAGAGAGAATAAATTATGTGTGCCATATAGTTCTTTGCATGAATTGCTTGTGCGTGAAGCTCATGGGGGAAGTTTAATGGGACATTTCGGCATTGCAAAGACTTTAGATCTTTTAAAAGAACACTTTTTTTTGCCACATATGAAACGTGATGTTGAAAGAATATGGTGCGAATCCCACATTGAAACTTTAAGGAGAACAGTTAATTTTGAAGTTTCAACTGCCCAAGAAAGTTCTAAACAGATTTAACACAAAACCTTGACCATTAAGCAAACATGAACCAAAGGTATGGAGAAGGATATTGACGCCACACTCAAGATTTAGATAAGAAGGTGAGTGATAAGTCTCGATTTGGAACGCCACAAGAATACAAATTCTTGATAAGTTCACTAGTTCTCAAAAGAACCAAAGAAAGAATAATTCTCTCAAATTCAAATAACATTAATCTCTAAATTGTCTTACATAGCAACATTGCTGAGTTTAAATAGGCCAATAGAGACCCAAAAATCCGAAAAAGATTAAATTCTAGTTCAAGTCAAACTAGTTCTCTTAACTAGTTAAGGAGTCGTTGAAATTCCCAACTCTGCGCACGCTATAATGAATTGGTCATAACTCCTTCTAGAGAACTCCAAATCTAACTCTGTAAAATTATTTGGAAAGCTATCTTAATTATCTTTCCAACAGTATATGGCTTGCAAGTTAATTCCAGCTCAATCAATACCAGTTTTATTCCGAAATTGACCTTTCTGCATTTGATCCGAATTGTGTATTTGGCTGCCCAATAGCTTGAATAAAGCCCACAATGCCTTGACATCTCTTCAAGCCCAATTCATGCTGTCTTGCATCTTGAATTGTAGTTTCAATCCATATTTTTTCAATTAATCCATTTAAAGCAACTTGAATCTTTTTGGCTCTAGCTCTTGTAATTGGGCCTTTATGAATGTGCAATGAAACAACCACATTAGCAATATCTTGATTTAAACCATGTAAAAATCTAGCCATAATGGCCTCTCGTTCTTCTTTAATGTTGCTCGAATCATGATTATTTCCATCTCCTTGTGGTAGTATTCCACACTTCTGGAGCCTTGTGTAAGACTTTGAAGCCTTTGATGTAGCTCCTTATAATAATGACTAGGAACAAATCTCCTGCTCATGATGGCCTTCATCTCCTCCCAAGTGTTTATAGGCCTTTCACAGTTTCTTCTCCTACTCAAAACAAGTTGATCCCACCAAATAATAGCATAATCAGTAAATTCAACAGTAGCTAGTTTTACCTTTTTCTCCTCGAAGTAATTATGGCAATCAAATACTAGCTTCACCTTTTTTTCCCACTCCAAATAAGCTTCCGATCATTTTTACCTTGAAAAGAAGGAATTTTCAATTTGATACTCCCCAAATCACGATCTATGCATCTTGCCCTTCTATCATCTCTTCCACGCATGTCAACGGTGGCTTGGTCATCAAAATTATCTAGGTCATCACCATCTTGATCTCCCATGGCAACACGCCATTGATTATCTCTTACATTAGGAGCTATTGGTTATTGCCCCTTTTGTAGATTGGCTATGGCAGTGTCTTGCCTTTCCAATTGGTCACGAATCTCTCCAAACATCAGATTCATGCGCTAAAATTGTTGCTGCATGGCTTTGAGCATGATCGATTGATCTATAGCTTCTTGTTCTTTTGACATATTTTGTGATCTGAAAAATTAAAGTTAGCAAAAAAACCTCACAACACTCCCTCACGTGTTTCACTCAATTTGATTCACTTAACTCTCGTGTTTAATTCACAAATTGGCTTTTTCCCTCTAATGATCTCACAAACTATTGCCTTTTACCACACTTAATTCTCTCTTTCAGTTCTTTATTGAACTAAAAACAAAACTAAGAAAAACAAAACAAGTGGCACACCAAATATGCTATTCCAACACACTAACAAAGAAAAAGAATTAAGAGGACACAAATAACAAAAAAAAAAGAAATTGAAGAAAGGAAAACAAGCAAGTAAAGAAACACAATTGATATTGATGAAAGTAGGAATACTTGAATCCTTTTGCAATCTCTTTTTTTTTTTGGTTGTACATTTTTTTTTTGATAATCAAAATAAATAAGACATTCAAACCTGATTAGAAACTTGCTCTGATACCAAATGGTGTGAATCCCACATTGAAACTTTAAGGAGAACAGTTAATTTTGAAGTTTCAACTGCCCAAGAAAGTTCTATACAAATTTAACACAAAACCTTGACCCAATGCTTAAGCAAACATGAACCAAAGGTATGGAGAAGGATATTGACGCCACACTCAAGATTTAGATGAGACGGTGAGTGATAAGTCTCGATTTGGAACACCACAAGAATGCAAATTCTTGATAAGTTCACTAGTTCTCAAAAGAACCAAAGAAAGAATAATTCTCTCAAATTCAAATAACATTAATCTCTCAATTGTCTTACATAGCAAGGTTGCTGAGTTTAATAGGCCAATAGAGATCCAAAAAATCCGAAAAAAATTAAATCCTAGTTCAAGTCGGACTAGTTCTCCTAACTAGTTAAGGAGTCGTTGAAATTTCCAATTCTGCGCATGCTGTAATGAATTGGTCATAACTCCTTCTAGAGAACTCCAAATCTAACTCCGTAAAATTCTTTGGAAAGCTATCTTAATTATCTTTCCAACAGTATTTGGCTTGTAAGTTAATTCCAGCTCAAGCAATACCAATTTTATTCCTAAATTGACCTTTCTGCATTTGATCCGAATTGTGTATTTGACTGCCCAATAGCTTGAATAAAGCCCACAATGCCTTAACATCTCTTCAAGAACAATTCATGATGTCTTGCATCTTGAGTTGTAGTTCCAATCCATATTTTCTCAATTAATCCATTTAAAGTAGCTTATATTTTTTTGGCTCTAGCTCTTGTAATTGGGCCTTCATGAATGTGTAAATGATCACTTTAAGCTTTAATGGTATTCTCTTGATAGTTCTCATCAATAGCCAATCTACAAAAGGGGCAACAACCAATAGCTCCTAATGTAAGAGATAATCAGTGGCAGCAATGGGAGATCAAGATGGTGATAACCTAGATAATTTTGATGACCAGGCCACCATTGACATGCGTGAAAGAGATGATAGAAGGGCAAGACGCATAGATCGTGATTTGGGGAGTATCAAACTGAAAATTCCTTCTTTACGAGGTAAAAATGATCCATAAGCTTATTTGGAGTGGGAAAAAAAGGTGGAGCTAGTATTTGATTGCCATAATTACTCCGAGGAGAAAAAGGTAAAACTAGCTACCGTTGAATTTACTGATTATGCTATTATTTGGTGGGATCAACTTGTTTTGAGTAGGAGAAGAAACCGTGAAAGGCTTATAAACACTTGGGAAGAGATGAAGGCCATCATGAGGAGGAGATTTATTCCTAGTCATTATTATAGGGAGCTACATCAAAGGCTTCAAAGTCTTACACAAGGCTCCAAAAGTGTGGAAGACTACCACAAAGAGATGGAAATAATCATGATTCGAGCCAACATTAAAGAAGAACGAGAGGCCACTATGGCTAGATTTTTATATAGTTTAAATCAAGATATTGATAATGTGGTTGACTTTTAGCATTATGTTGAATTGGAAGACATGGTTCACATGGCCATAAAAGTGGAACGACAACTAAAAAGAAAGGGTTCCACTAGACCCAATTTAGGTTCATCTTCCTCATGGAAGTCAAAATGGAGCAAAGATGAAAAGGTTGTTTCAAAGCCTAAGATTGAGCCAATCAAGGATCATAAAGAGGGAGGCAACTAAAGCAAAGGTAAATCTGATTCCCAACACTTTAGAAATAGAGATATTAAGTGTTTTAAATGTTTGGGGACAGGTCATATTGCATCTCAATGCCCAAATAAGAGAGTAATGATCTTGAGGGAAGATGGTGATGTTGAAACCGAGAGTGAATCAGATGATGATCCTATGCCACACTTAATTGATATTAGGTTCATCTTCCTCATGGAAGTCAAAATAGAGCACAGATGAAATGGTTGTTTCAAAGCCTAAGATTGAGTCAATCAAGGATCATAAAGAGGGAAGCAATCAAAGCAAAGGTAAATCTGATTCCCAACACTCTAGAAATAGAGATATTAATTGTTTTAAATGTTTGGGGACAGGTCATATTGCATCTCAGCATTAATTGATGACATGCTTGATGTTTTAAAAGTAGTTTTCCACTCATCTCCCTCTCTAATCCTAATTTGATGATATCCACTTTTAAGATCTATTTTGCTAAATATGACTATTACTCTAGCCATTAGTATGCTCTGATGGTTTATATTAAGCTCATTAGTATGCAAACAAGCCTCTTTACACAAAAGTACAATGATAGGCTGTTTTGATAGCAAACACACAAATTGACTTTTTCTCTCTAATGATCTCACAAATTATTGCCTTTTACCACACTTAATTCTCTCTTTTAGTTCTTTATTGAACTAAAAACAAAACCAAGGAGATCTCTTCAAGTGACCCTAGCTAGAGCCAAAAAGATACAAGCTGCTTTAAATGGATTAATTGAAAAAATATGGATTGAAACTACAATTCAAGTTGCAAGACATCATGAATTGGGCTTGAAGAGATGTCAAGATGTTGTGGGCTTTATTCAAGCTATTGGGCAGCCAAATACACAATGCGAATCCCACATTGAAACTTTAAGGAGAACACTTAATATGAAGTTTCAACTACCCAAGAAAGTTCTAAACAGATTTAAGACATACAAAATCTTGACCCAATGCTTAATCAAACATGAACCAAAGGTATGGAGAAGGATATTGACGCCACACTCAAGATTTAGATGAGAAGGTGAGTGATAAGTCTTGATTTGGAACGCCACAAGAATGCAAATTCTTGATAAGTTCACTAGTTCTCAAAAGAACCAAAGAAAGAATAATTCTCTCAAATTCAAATAACAGTAATCTCTCAATTGTCTTACATAGTAAGGTTGCTGAGTTTCAATAGGCCAATAGAGACCCAAAAAATCCGAAAAAAATTAAATCCTAGTTCAAGTCGGACTAGTTCTCCTAACTAGTTAAGGAGTCGTTGAAATTTCCAATTCTGCGCATGCTGTAATGAATTGGTCATAACTCCTTCTAAAGAACTCCAAATCTAACTCCGTAAAATTCTTTGGAATGCTATCTTAATTATCGTTCCAACGGTATATGGCTTGCAAGTTAATTCCAGCTCAATCAATACCAGTTTTATTCCGAAATTGACCTTTCTCCATTTGATTTGAATTGTGTATTTGGCTGCCCAATAGCTTGAATAAAGCCCACAATGCCTTGACATCTCTTCAAGCCCAATTCATGCTGTCTTGCATCTTGAATTGTAGTTTTAATCCATATTTTTTCAATTAATCCATTTAAAGCAGCTTGTATCTTTTTGGCTCTAGCTCTTGTAATTGGGCCTTTATGAATGTGCAAAAGATCACTTGAAGCTTTAATGGTATTCTCTTGATAGTTCTCATCATTCCTCCTCTCCTGAAAAGGATTCATCCTCGAATCTTCACCTACATCAAAAGGAGAAAGATCAGAAACATTAAAAGTAGCACTCACATTATACTTACCAGGAAGGTCCAATTTGTAGGCATAGTCATTGATTCGTGCAACCACTTGAAATGGACCATCTCCCCTTGGAAGCAACTTTGAACGCCTTTGTGCTGGGAATCTCTCCTTTCTCATATGCACCCAAACCCAATCTCCAGGCTGAAAAACCACTTCCTTTCGTCTTTTGTTGGCTTGAGTAGCATATTGTTCAGTCTTCTTTTCTATGTTGTGCCGCATTTTCTCATGCAATTGCTTAACAAATTCAACTTTCTTTTTACCATCCAAACTAGCACGCTCATCAACAGGTAACAGTAATAAATCCAAAGGAGTTAATGGATTAAAACCATATACAATCTCAAATGGTGAAAATTTTATTAGCTGAATGGACAGTTCTATTGTAAGCAAATTCAACATGTGTGATGCGAATCCCACATTGAAACTTTAAGGAGAATACTTAATTTGAAGTTTCAACTACCAAGAAAGTTCTAAACAGATTTAAGACAAACAAAACCTTGACCCAATGCTTAATCAAACATGAACCAAAGGTATGGAGAAGGATATTGACGCCACACTCAAGATTTAGATGAGAAGGTGAGTGATAAGTCTTGATTTGGAATGCCACAAGAATGCAAATTCTTGATAAGTTCACTAGTTCTCAAAAGAACCAAAGAAAGAATAATTCTCTCAAATTCAAATAACATTAATCTCTCAATTGTCTTACATAGCAAGGTTGCTGAGTTTAAATAGGCCAATAGAGACCCAAAAAATCCGAAAAAGATTAAATCCTAGTTCAAGTCGGAGTAGTTTTCCTAACTAGTTAAGGAGTCGTTGAAATTTCCAATTCTGCGCATGTTGTAATAAATTGGTCATAACTCCTTCTAGAGAACTCCAAATCTAACTCCGTAAAATTCTTTGGAAAGCTATCTTAATTATCTTTCCAACGGTATATAGCTTGCAAGTTAATTCCAGCTCAATCAATACCAGTTTTATTTCGAAATTGACCTTTCTGCATTTGACCCGAATTGTGTATTTGGCTGCCCAATAGCTTGAATAAAGCCCACAATGCCTTGACATCTCTTCGAGCCCAATTCATGATGTCTTGCATCTTGAATTGTAGTTTCAATCCATATTTTCTCAATTAATCCATTTAAAGCAGCTTGTATCTTTTTGGCTCTAGCTCTTGTAATTGGGCCTTCATGAATGTGCAAAGGATCACTTAAAACTTTAATGGTATTCTCTTGATAGTTCTCATCATCATCCTCATCTTCTCTCTTGAAAATCTTATCTGGATGAGTACAGCCTGGTACACAGGGCCAAGGACAATTTCAGGCTCTTCTTTCTTCTTCTAGATTGGGTGAAGGCTGAGTCCGAACCTGTGAGCAATATGGTGGGAAAATATCCGTTGGTTGTGTTGAATATGGCTAGTCTAGAATAACAGGTAGGAGTGACGTAGAGGATGATTCCCCTATGTCCGATGGAACTGAGGTGGAAGATTCTGAATGATGTGGTTGAGGTCAGTCTGGATCTTGCCATGGATCAGATAAGTGATCTTGATCAAGAAGATAATTATGGATTCTCTATTTGTAAAAATGTTCAGGAGTTGAAGTGACATCTGAAGATAGGGGACTGTGAGTGTTATATGATAAGGGACTCCGTATTCTTCAGCCAGAGCCTTTCTGGCTGTAAGGCACTCATTCCACATTGTGCTAAAAGATTCACAATGATGAGAATGATCAATAACTTTGACCAGGGGCTCAAAATATCTTCCCCAGATATCTATAAGCTTGATGATTATGATGACAGGTTGTTGGATTTGGTATCCTGTGATGAGTTCAAGGGTTAAAAGATCCGTAAAAATGGGGGCTAACATCCTGTCGAACCATTTGCCTTTACCATATCTTCGGCTAGTATGAACTAGGTTTGGATCGAAGAGAGTGGCAACTAGATAAAGATTTAGCCAATACCAGAAAATATAATAGGCTTGCAGAGTGATGTCCTTGATGACATAGTGTCCCCAAGTAGTGTAGTTGTCTACTACTGGATGGAACATAGTTTGGAGTCGGAAGATTGAATGGTGCATCTGATCAGGATTAAGATGTGGACTGAAGGGTCATTGACACAATTCATTCATGGTGGGTAAAAATTCTCTCATGGCCATCAAAGACCATAGCCTGGCAGTAAGATCATTGTTATCCAGATAGGACTTGTGATCAATGACTTTCTGAAAAATATAGTCTCGAAGAGCTTCAGGCAATGAGGCTATAAAAGCTTGGTTTGGCAAGGGTGACGCCATTACTATGACTGAAACTTGTCTGAAAGAGTTGATGAGTGAAATATTTTTGGAAGGTCTGGAGATGAGGTCAGGGATGAGGTTCTTATCTCCCTTAATGTGTTGAATTGTGAAATCATATCGGAAGAACCAGTTTTTAAGGCGGAGGAGGTGCTTGTCCGGTAGCACTTTATTTTTGAAATCCATTATCTTTGGAAAAGATGAATTGTCTAATCTGACAATAAAGTTATTGCCGATGAGGTGGAATTCAAATTTTTGGATACCATATTTTACCGCTAAGATCTCCTTGTAGATCACATGATAATGCTTTTCAGCATCTTTGAACTGTCCATTGGCATGCGCACAGTAGTGATCTTTTCTATTGATATTTTCTAGAAGCACTGCTCCGCAGAATTCATTACTGGCATCTGTTTGGAGAATGCGTTGTCCATTAGCTGGAATCCTCAATGGTAGTGAATTCTGAGTTATCTGCTTTAACACTTGGACCCCAATATTTTTTCTGAATCATTGTTCTGAGCTCTACATCCAGTTTAGCAATCTGATGGTGCAGATTAAAACACAGCTGTTCTAGTTGAGCTGTAATACTATCAACTTTCTTGTCTGTGCTTTGGACTTGAGCTTGAACATTGTTGAGCCTGGTATCAAGAGATTCCAGGACTGAGTTTTGAACTCTGGTATTCTGAGTTTCCCAGTTAAGAACTGCTTCATATTGCTTTGGTTCCTCGAGCTATCCAGTAGGAGTTTCGGGAGACTGGACGAATGGTTTTGAAACCATTTTGGTCTCAGAATCTATTTGGCTCTCCAAAGGAGGAAACTGTTCATGATAAGAGCTGGAGGAGAACATCATACAAGGCTGTAAGCTTGGTGAGGTAAGCAATGGATCATTTGCTTCCTGTCTGCATGTGGTTGGCTATTGAGGAATAGTAATCACCTCAACTTCTGTTGCTTCTTCTGGCCAAGGAGTGTAATCTGGTTTGTCATCAACATCGTCGAACATCCAGATTATTGGAGCTTTACAGACTTTTGGTTGTTTCTTCTTTTTGGGTCATCTGTTGACATACCAGTCATCATCTAATTCTCCATCTTCAAGACAAGGGCAGTTGTCATCACACATGTGTGATCCTAGTGCATCCCATAAGAAGTGTTCTTGGATTTTTGCTTCAATGGGCAACTTTTCTTGTCCTGTTTTTACTGCCGGAATCATAGTAGTATAGGAGAGCCTAGGAGGCTGAGACTATTTGTTGGACTCTGGAGGCTGAAAAGTCAGCCTGACAGTGCCATCTGGTCTTTTTTCGAACTGAGCATCAGAAGTTTGTATAGGCTGGGAATTTTGGTGGACTTTCTCATAGTTGGATAACCATTCCAAAGGCATGAGTTTGAGAAGTTCCTATTTTTAGATCTGTTTAGGGATCTGAACAATTATGGGAATAGACTCATTGTTCGCAAGGATCATGAGTATATCTGAGGTTGTTTGTGATGAGGGTAGGTCAAGAGCATGGTTCTGGAGATGGTAAACCAATTGGTGGTGTAAAGTAGCCATCTTTGCTGTGACTACTTGTTCAGCTCCTTGAAGTTGGATTTGAACCTTTAGGGTTGTGAGTAGGTTAGAATCTTCAAGGGAAAGGTTGAAGTTTGGGTAACAGGTGAGAAGAACGCTCCCAGCGTGAAGAGTTGTGAGGACAGTACCAATAACTGCATGTTGGTACTCCTTGAACCTTGTATCCATTAAAGCTATTCTGGCGGTCACTAATAGACCTTTTCTGCCATGTAAGATAAGAATTATACGTATACCCCCAAGATGGAGGTGCATATATCCTTCCCGTTTCCATTGGGTTACGAGCTCTGTTGGAATCTCCAAGGTTATATACTGCTCTGCTTGTGTTGCTTGCAAAGCACACTAATCCAATCTAGAAGACTGAATATATTCTTTTGGAGCAGGTCTTTTCATAGAGATAAGAGTACCGATGGTTCGGGTGAAAGAGCTGGGTCTATGGTAGAGTTTGTATGGACTAATTAGAGGTAAGGAAGACTCAGAGATTTGTGTAGAATCTAAAACATAAGAACATTCTACAAGATTTTCTATCTTAGAAGCTAGATGTTTTGTACAAGACTTAGGAAGAGACAGAGTAGAGGAAAGAGATACTGGAGACTCAATAGATTGGGAAGTAGAAGTGGAAGCCATGATTTTTAAGTTTCTATTCTTCTATTTCAGGAACCACAGATCTATCTATTAATATACCACCCCTCTAAGGAAGAACGACGTTATGGCTCTAATACCAAGACGGGGGCGAACTACACAAGTTCTGACTCAAAGCTATACAGCTAGAAGAACTACAACTAGAGATACAAAGGTAACTCACAATCTATAATCTCAACCTTGAAAATATTTCATTGGAAAAAATCTTCCAGATTGCCAAAGGATGCCTTGACAAACTTTGTGAGAAAAAACAATTCTTCAAAGAACCGATCAAAGACAGAGAGCCTTTCAGAAGTGCTTGCAAAAAGCCATATTTACAGATCAAATGCAAGGATAAAAAGAAATGTGATTGTAGTCCTCAAAAGAGAAAGCATCTCAAAAAATCCAGACACTCAAAATCCTCTTCAAAGTCCCATTTTCAGAAAATCCAAAGGCCATACAAGTTCTTCAGAAAAAGATCATTTTCATCCAGGGAACAACAGAGGAAAAAATCCAGCAGATGTTTTATCTACAAGAAGAAAAGACATTATGCAAAAGACTACCCTAACAAGCGAGACAAAGCAATCAGATTAATCAAGCATTTGTAGACTGTTACAAACTACTCCCCAAACAATGAAGAAGTAGAATCCTATTTCTCTAAGCAGAACGAGCCAAATGAAGAAACAGTGTTCGCACTGGAAAACTCATCAGATGATTCTAAAACAGATGAGTTTCAAAAAATTTTTAATCAACAATCTTTGTCCCTAACTCTACAATTCCAATCTCATCCATCAAAATCCAGATTTTACCATCAAAATTCCAAAGACCAATCCCTGCCATTGGTTTTCTTGACACAGGTGCCCAGAAAACAATGTTGAATCCGGACATTCTTCTACTTTAACACTGGAAACCTCATATAGAACACTTCAAAGTAGCAGATGGGAAGATCTTCACCATAGATTTGATTACCAAAAATTCTATTGGTATTTAAATTTTCCCAAACTATGTTATCTGAACTAAAATTATTGGATCAAAACTCCCTAATAAGGATATCTTATTAGGTTTTGATATCATCCACCAGATCAAACACCTTCAAATCATTCCCACTGAAATTCGTGTCAAGTCCATATCCAAACCATTTATTAACTTTCTCAGGCTTTACAGTCTCACTGATTCTCCATAGTCTTACTAAGACATTTCAACCAAAATTCTCTATTATTGTCCCGAGTCTCATGCTAAGTTTACCCATCCGAGTCTATTATGGAAGAATGAGCCATTTTTTGTCAAGCTGCCTCTCAATATAAATAAAGACACCAATCCTACTAAGGCAACCCATCCAAGGATGAGTCCATCTGACTTAACCCTAGCTCAAAAAGAATTTTAAGGCTTGTTAGGCATTTTATGTGGAAAAACGTTCTGAGCTTGTCCGAGGGAAAAAGAGATTAGTCATTGATTACCAACCTCTAAAAATGTTTTTACAAGATGACAAATTTCTACTTCCTAAACGATAAAACATTTTCACATATCTTAAGAATGCCCACATCTTCTCAAAATTTGATTTGAAATCAAGTTTTTGCCATCTCGACATTGAACCATTTGAAAGATATAAAATAACTTTTGCATTCCTAATGCTCATTACCAATGGACAATTTTATCTTTTGGTTTAAAAACTACCCCTTCTATTTTCCAAAAAGCAATGGTCAAAATCTTTCAGCCCATACTACATCATGCATTGATTTACATTGATGATATTTTGTTATTTTCAGGAACTCATGAACAACATCGCCAACTATTAAATTAATTTTTTGATATTATTCAATCACATGGGATAATGCTGTCGTTAAAGAAAAGCACTATTGCCATAGATAACATTGAGTTTCTTAGAATGGTCATCAAAGGACATTACCAGCCAGCAAAACACATTGCCCAGGAACTACTTCACTTTCTAGACCAACAGCTAACCAAAAAGCAGATCCAACAATTTCTCAGAATTATTAATTATATCTATGACTTTATCCTTTACGTGGACCAACACACAAGACAACTCTCGACTTTATTGAAAAGGAAGCCACCAGAATAGAGCAATGATCACACTTTAGTTGTCAGTACTTTAAAAAAGATTTTACAAGATCCTCCACCATTAAAGCTCATAACAGATGGCAACAAGATCTTACAAACAAAAGCAAGTGACACCTCATGGGGTGCTGTTCTCCTCAAAAAAATTTGATGGAAAAGAAAATTTCATTGGACATCTACCACAATATCTACAAAGAAAATTTCATTGGCTATCACAATGCCACTACCACAGTATGGACAACTCATCTTTCCCAGGCATTATGAATTCAAAAGGGAAGAATATTTCAGAAAAGATGCTCTTGAGATTAAAAGATTGGTTTTCAAAATATGACTTCTCTGTGAAGCATATAAAAGGAACCTAGAACCTCATTCCAGACTTACTCTCAAGACTTGCCAAACCAGCACAGCCCATACACTGCATCTCTTCACAATATCTTTTTCCTATAATCTCCATGGCTACTTCACTACCAAAGCAAGCTATAACCAAAAGGTATTTCCCTCTTAGAAAAATATTTGCCTCAGTCTTTGCCATCCAAGACTTTGTAAAAAAATATATTTTCAGGTATTTCATGAAGGCATATTTACTCTCAAATTCAATTCCTATTCTGGATTTTCATCCAAAGGAACTTTTCTCACAGGCTTATACCTCTATCCAGTCAAAAGAATTACAGAAGATGAGTTATGGTATATCTGGTGCCTAACCGTTCTCCATGTCACAAAATTAGTTTTTCAGTAAGGCCACTGTAGAAGCATCTCATGGATTCGGATAAGTCAACTTCCCTAATCTAGACCCTACTCGAATGGTACTCACCAATCCCTTGGTGGAGAATGAAACTAGAACAACTGTCCTCCCTCTATAACCTCGAGAGGATACAAACATGTTCACATCTGTTTCTACAATCCACATGCCATATTTCCAACATCCTCACATTGATAGTTTTTTGGACTGTAGACTAGGCAAGAGAATGGTGCACCTGAAAAGTTGAGCTGACCATGGAACATCATAAACCGTACAAGCTACAATGGTTGAATGAATATGGAGAAGTGAAGGTAAACAAACAAGTTTGAATGTCAATTATGAGAATGAGGTTATTTATGATGTGGCACTGATGCATGCTGGTCATATATTGCTTGTCTAACCATGGCAATTCGATAGGAGGGCTTTGCATGATAGGTATAAGAATCATTACTCTTTTGTAATTAACAACTGAAAAGTTATATTTAATCCATTTCAAACCTTTGCAAGCCTATCAAGACTAGATTAGGAAAAGAAAAAGATAATAAGCGAGATTGAGAGGAAAATAGAGAAAAAAAAACTAAAGGAAGAGGAAAGTGAGCAAAAAGAAGAGAAAAGTAAATGAATGAGTGCATTTACTGAAAAACCTGAGGTTAAAAATGCAATGATGGCAAGGCAGCAAGTACTTGTGCTTGTGTACAAGGATGTTTATTTTTCTACCAATGACCTTAACTCTTCTTTCCCTAGTGTTGTCGTGCGTTATTGCAAGAATTCAAGGACCTATTTCCTAAGGAGATTCCCTAGGGATTACCTCTTTTAAGAGGAATTAAGCATCAAATAGACTTCATACCCGGTTCTACCATACCTAATCGACCTGTTTATAGAGCTAACCCTAAGGAAATAAAGGAGATCTTAACCCATGTTTAGTTCCTATCATATTAGTCCCAAAGAAAGATAAAACGTAGCGCATGTGCATGAATTGTCGAGGCATTAACAAAATAACGGTAAAGTATAGACATTCGATCCTAAGGTTAGATGATATGCTTGATGAACTGCATAGCTTCCATTTGTTTTCTAAAATTAATTTAAAGAATGGCTATTATCATATTCGCATGAAAGAGGGAGATGAATGGAAAACTGCATTTAAAACTAAATATGGATTGTATAAGTGGTTGGTAATGCCTTTCGGTTTAACTAATGTACCTAGTACATTCATGAGGTCAATGAATCATGTTTTGCGATCTTTCATGGGAAAATTTGTGGTAGTTTACTTTGATGATATCTTAGTTTATGTCAAAAATTTTGATGAGCATGTAAAGCACTTGCATGTTGTTTTCAGTGTCTTGAGAGAGCATCAATTGTATTCTAATCTTAAGAAGTGCATGTTTTGTATGGAATCTATTGTGTTTTAGTTCGCAAGGTATTAGTGTTGATAAAAAAAAGGTAAGTTTTTATCGAAGGTTTATTAAAGATTTTAGTTCTATTGCTGCATCTTTAAATGAACTTGTTAAAAAGAATATTGTTTTTAAGTG